>JAMQGT020005387.1:0-337188 GCA_024447675.2 Pterophyllum scalare
CGTTTACCAAAAAACTGACTCTGCACAATCATAGGCTGCTGGAGTAGAAGTTTAAATTCAAATAGTGTTTTGGGTTCAAAGAATTTTCTGTGACCTGTAGCGTGCTTCAGGTGTGCATGCTACAGCTTTACAGTTGTTTATGTGATATGTGAATGATAAAAATATCCAGCTGCTCAGCAGCAAAGTACGTGAGAGCTGCAAAAGGCACGTTTGCTGCAGCCATCTGATCTGTTTCTACATAAAACGCCAGATTTTCACATTGGTTTTTGATGTTCTGTTTAAAGAAATCCCCAAACTAAGCAACTGGGAATAATGCGTAGCAGGTGAGGACTAGCTTTATATTCACAATAAGTAATCCTTCTACTCCAAATTACATCAGGTAAAGAAAAATCCAGACAAGCATTTCTTAGATTCTCAGATTCTCTCCAACTTTAGCTCTCATGCAGCCCAGAATCTCAATTTCAGTAGTGTAAAAATGTACAATAGTTAACAGCTGCATGTAAATCTGCAAATAAACTAAAATGTACTTGTAATTTTATATATTATCTTCTTCTTTTTTTTTTACAGAAGCCGGATGCGTGGTTAACAAATAAAAAATGAATATGGAATATTTCTTCATTTTAAAACAGGTACATTGGACTCTACTTTTACAAAAATATTTTTACTGTGTATTTTTTGAAATTCAACTATCATACATAATATATATATATATATATATATATATATATATATATATATATATATATATATATATATATATATATATATATATATATATATATATATATATACATATATATGTATGTATATATATATACATATATATATATAAATGTTCACAGACCTCTGCCTCCATACACCTCCATATACATGCATGCATTCGAAGGCCCGACTCCTCCTTAAAAGTATGGCAGCCACTCGTGACCGACGTGGCATCTGTCGGTATATGCATTTATGAGGCCGAGCGTTCAGTCAGTGCCGTGCGTTGGCATCATCTAATCGCCACTCTTAACTTTTGAAGTCTGGCCATAATAAGGAGCAACGTTGGCATGAGTTACCACTAACTGCTGTATCTCTGCGGGAGCTTAAGAGCTCAACTATAATGAATTCAGCAGTTAAAAAACACACCAGGAATAACAACAGAAGATGTGGCAGCTGCCGTGCTTTAAGTTCGACCTCAAAGATTGTGTAACTCGGAGCATCTGAAAAGCAGACAGGGAATCTGGATGCATACTGAAAAGGTTTATTGCTTCTTAAATTTTGCACAGATGTGAGAGGAGAGCGCACCTCTCGGGCTCCGTCGTTGGGATATGCATGTGATGCGATTGGGCGGGATTTGTGTCCGTCAGGAGCGAGCGTGCTCGTCTTCCCGTCTCGTCAAACCGCTGGTGTATTTATACTTTTGATAGGGCGAAACAGAGCAAGAGGGGAGAAGGGGAAAAAAAAATCTCCTGTCAGCTATTCTTACATAAAATATTAGAACTCTCATTGTTATGAAGAAGTGCGCTGAGAAAGCCTAAGCCTCTTGACTTATGAATTTTAAAAGTACCCAAAGAACTGAGAAGGGAGCCTTTTTTTTTTTTTTACCCCCTCACGCTGACCTTAATCTTAAATAGGTCTCAGAGACAGGTAGAGTGATAAATGGACTAAAGTGATTCCAGTTGAAAAGAATAGGCGCTGAAGCCCACTTTTTCAGAGGGCTTGCAGGGGGCTCTATCGCTGACGGGCGACAAACAGCTTCAAACTCCAGGTTCCAGAGGAGTGTTTGGGCGCGCGGTGCCAGCTGGGCTAATGCATAGATTAGTTTACAAGTTTGGCTCCAATGCCAATTGGATTAAGCCTCATCATGCTGGGATATTTCCACATTGTTTGACGGCATACATACGGTCAGCATCAGGCACCGAGCACTGCTGTGATGGACTTATTCTAAATCCTTCTTTTTTTGTGTGTGAGTGTGTGCGCGTGTTTTTATCTAAATGCATTGTGACCGACGGTGTCAGAAGGGTTGAGCAGTTCTTTTTTTTTTTTTAAATTATGGCTTTAGAGCGACACCTTCAGCTGCCTTCCTCAGTGCCGGGAAGTGATTGTAACCTTTTATTCCTAAGATAGGCCCCATCTTTCGCCCTCAGGCTACGTCTTTAATATCGGGGCTCTTGTCACCCTGATCCTCCGGTTCAAAAAAGACCCGTGTCAAGATCAAAATATCACTGACAGAGACCGTATCTAATGCTTCTACACTGAGCTATAATCAGAGTAATCACTTTGAACTAGTTCACAGAAAGGCTGCTTTATTTTCCAAAGCAAAATTGGTTTGGTCTCCTTTAAGACTCAGAGGTTTATTTGATTAAGGCTGGAGCGGAGCATGAGAAATCAACCAGGGAGGGGGACTTCAGTGGCATTCCTCGGTAATATTTATATAAATCCCTCGGCTTGTAAATCATTTATGCACTTTCCCACTCACGTTTGACTCCAAACCTCACAGTCAATTGTGACTTGGGTCTCGTAATAATAAACTAACCTCCCTGCTTAGGCATTGTCAGATCAGAGGAGGGAGGGTCAAGAGCAACTGGACCTCTAGGGCACCCTAGGGACCCCCAACCCCCTAACAGCTCCGTGGTGGGACTGCCGCAGAGGCCTTTAATTGTTATTTCAGTGCCCCCACCACTCCTCCCTCCTCTTCTGCCCCATCTTCACTCCTCCTCCTCCCCCCTGCCCACCTCAGTGTCCGGGCAAACAGAGTGGTCCTGATAGCTCCGTAATGAGAGGCAGTGTCCAGAGGGAGCAGACTAGTGACTTCCAAATACATTGCCCTTGTTAGCAATGTTTGGCGCACCGCTCCGTTGTTACAGATGTCGGTAATAGAGCGCTAATAGAGATCCATTACCCTTAGGTTGGCTGTGTGTGTGTGTGTGTGTGTGTGTGTGTGTGTGTGTGTGTGTGTGTGCTGGGGGAGGGCAAAGAGCCTCATAAGATTACCACACTCCTGGCTGACCTCTGCCTCCTTTTAAAACTGATTATTTCATTTGATCACGCCCAAAGGTGGCGGCGGGTCCGGCAGCGGGCTGATGAAGACGACGATTCGATTATCCTCGGCCGACGTTTGAGATCCAGGATTATAAGTCAGCTTTGTAATGGAAAATATTAGCAGCGAGGAAGCAGGGAAGGAGTGGGGAACAATAGAATAACAAATTGCGTGTTGCCCCGAGGACAGAAGGTAGACAGAAACATTAAATTAATGAGCCCAGAAGAACTTTGTCACAAATGAATCGTGTAAATACATTGATCTTTTCTCCTTTCGAGTCTATTTTCTTTCTGTTGCTGTCTCCCCCCCCCTCTTTCCCAGCTTAATGATCTCTTCCCCTACCATTTTTACATTGCAGAGGAAAGGAAAAAACCTGTTCTGTTTTTCACCGGCGCTGCCTCTTGGTAAACACTCTTCCTTCTTATCTGCACGCTGCCTTCTCCCTAGGCTATGGAGCAGATTTTTCATTTAGCTAAAAGCTCGGTAAGAGGTCTATGAGAATGATAATCCTACCACGGGCCGCAGCTGGCGTTTCCACTGCGCGGATGATTAGTCGGGAACGTTTTGCATTCGACCTGGAGAAATTCTCTCAGTGGGAAGTTAGCATCCGCTTACTGTCTTTTTCGGCGGGGCCCCACTCATGGCCCTTACCCCTCCCTCCACACACACACACACACACACACACACACACACACACTTGCTCTCGAGAGGAGGCTTTTATAATGGATGATGAGGAAAAAAAAAAGAGGTCTAGCATTTACCTCCCTCTCCTCATCCTCTCCAAATACCATCATTCCTGTCACTTTCCATGACGCCCAGTGACCTTCGTCAAATATATTTCTAATTGCTTTTGACGGTGAATTGGCACCCTGCTGGTCCTAAGGGCCGCTTTCTTAAGCCACGCAGGATATCCCGCTCTCCGCAGGTACGGTGTGGGATCCCCTCAGATGGAATTAAGGCGGCGAACGGGAGGAACAGGTCATGAATGCACTTATCTCATTTGTCTGACAGGTTTAAACGTTTATTAAAGGCCTCAGCCCTAATTCCCTCAAGCAGGTGTAAGCTTCCGTTGAGGTGTGAATTATATCCAATCGAGCAGATACGCTCATAATATGATGAACGCCAGCTAAGCTTTTCCAGGTGGAAATTGAATAACTCATGGTTTCTGGGCGTAATCCATCCGTACATTGTCAAAGACAAATAGAAGAGGGAGCATCGTTTCCACTGTCTTTGTGCAACACTCGCCACAGAGAGTGTATTAACAGCATTACACGCCTCTTGAATTACACAAATAAAAGTGCGGGGAATCTAAACTCTGTGTGGTTTTCTTTGTAATCAAATCCCTTGAAAGAGTTTCTTTGGAGAAAAACACACCCTCCCGATCTGGATTTAGCATTTAGAGACACACTGAAGGAGCTTTTTTACACTCCCAGTGCCCTGGGTCACATCCCAACAAGCCCACAGTGGATGGACAATGTTCACCGATGCAACAAACACAAATGGGTTATTTGCTTTGCTTCAAGCATCATCTGCCACCTGGCTTTAGTTATGCATACAGCCAGAGAATTAATAGAAGTAATAAAGCATAAATCCCATTGATTTTATCACTAAAATGCTCTTATAGGTTTGTTTATTGGTTCTAAATTTCAGAGTGATGAAAAAGGTTTCATTATGAAAACTCCAGCACAGCCGCAGTAGCTAGTAGTGAAACGATAACACTCGTGTAAATATTATTTTTATCTTGTCGCCAGTTATGCCTATGGACAGTCTAAACTCAGTAGTAAAATGCCCTTTTTGTCTCTGCGTTCGTGCTCTCCCCGAGGTCACAGTCCCCGCTTTGACTCCAAAAATCATGAAAACAGAAAGAAAGAGCTTTTTTGAAAAATTTTATCTATCACCTATTATGCTCTTTTTTTTTTTTTTAATACTTTTACAACAAATGTCTCTGTTTTGAAGCTAAACGTGTAGAAATTGTTCTTCATGTGTCTTCTTGTGCCTCCAACTCTGCTCCGAGGTTGGTTGTTGACTTACTATCACTCATGTATTTATAATTAGGTGCATAATAGGCCCATATTTAGAAAAAGTTGTGATACAATGTTATAGTTTGTTTGGTGGTGTCTTTGAACCCTTTTAATAGATACCTGGGGGGCCGTCTTAACTCGAAACAGCATCTGTTATTCCCTCAAATGCCTAAAAGTATAATTATAAGTGTGCTCTTGTGGTCATGCAAACAATGACTGCTGCCTCTTTGGAGCAAAGCGTGATGTTGCCACGTAAATCCTTAAGTCCTCTTTAGGATGCGGTTTGGTTGGATGGCCTGACACTTAAAGCCACTGTATCCACAGTGGATGTTAGCTGACAATGATCCCGAGCGACTATGATTCCTAAATGAAAACATATGTTGTCATACCAATTGTTTTTGTAACACTAGTGTTGGTTGTTTTTAGAGAGTACAGGCAAACAGCCCGTTTTGTCGTTCAGGCCTGAAAACCTGAGGAGCATTTGGAAATTAATCCAACCAAACCAGCAGGGAAAACAGAAGTATAGCAGCATCTGACTGTGGCATATGTGTTAGTTTGTTGGTATATAAAAGACTGACACAGTCACCAAGGCACTACACATTAGCAGTCTACTGTTTTAGGCCTCAGACACACAGGCCTAGAGACCTGTTGGCAACCTCCTGACAACCTCCAGTTGCGTGGGAAAAATGGCCATTCACCAATGGTAAGTGGTTGCTGGAGGTCAACCTGTCACCAGATGAAATTGGTTGCAGGGAGGTTGTTGCACCTTTCAAGTGCTTTTGTTGCCTATAGTTTGCATGGAAGATGCTCACTTGTCTGCAAACACTCACCAATTATTTGTTAAGCAGTTGTAAAGCTTGAAAAAGCGCATAGATGAATACATTAACAATTTTTTAGGATGTTGCAGGATGGAGATGCTCTATGGGCCCAAGAGTGGGTTATATGGTCTATAATTGGTTAGTTTGACATTTAGCTCGTCCGTGTGGGCAGCTGCAAATTTCAGTCGAGCTTGGAGCAGGGGCTTCTTTCTTGGTCAGCACCCTCTCAGTCCATGGTGAAACTCAACTTCACTGCGGACAGATCTTCACTGAGTTCCTTGGACTTTCCCATTGTTCTGAATCTTGGTTAATCTAATAAGTGTTGTCAAACAAATTATTTTTTATGCTGGCAAAGAGAAACTACAAATTGAAGTCAATAATGGCCACTAATGAGAAGTTAATAGACCTTGGCCTTGTCCAGTTAAGACATTGTAGAACCTTCAGCACCACTTATTAAAAGAGAGTGTTTGCATATATTCAAGCCTTTATTATGCATATGTTTGACCTTGTGTGGGTTAGAGATAATCACAAATAAATTCAAACTTGTGCACCCAATTCTTGTTTTTTAAAGTGATTAAATATTTATGCTGTACAATCATTCCACCCCGGAGAAAGAACAGCTCAAAGAAACCATTAAAAGCCTGATATCACCATGACATTCATGCCCAAAGTTATGACAGCAACTATAGACTAAAATGGTTAAGGTGTCATAAGAACTTAAGAAATGTATGATAATTATTTTTTTTATTTATGATAAGAAAAAAAGGGGATCAGCAGAAATCTGTGGTAAAAAAAGAGGTTTTCAGTTCTCAATCGAATGTGCCTGTTAATGTCTCGATAACTTTCCTCTTTATAAAAATTAAGGACATAAAACTTATGATCTTTTAAGGACAGCTAATGGGTATTTTTAAACCAATAAATGAGGTTACGACCTGATGTGCGTGCGCTCGTACTGCTGAACTGACATGACTTGTGACCGCCTAACAAATGTTTAACTTCAGGGGGAAATTCGGAGGAGTTTCCCCATCACTGTAGCGCCATTGTCATCGCGAGTTAAAAAAAGACAGAAAAACATGTTGGATGAATACAATCATGTGACCTAAAGTAATGACAACCGTGACCCATTTGCAGGATGATAATTAGCCATCCACGGCCACAGGGCGATGACCTCCAAGCACAGACAAAAACAAACCCACCGACTTTAAAGCTCTCTTTGTCTGACATTGACACCGCGCCCGTTGACTTGTTCACATGCTCCAGTGTGTAATATATTTAAATTTATTGTATAGTTTCCAGTGTCTGAACTGAAATTACTCTTCCATGATGTCTGGCAAATTTCAAATTATCGCACCAATAAGTCTCCATCAGCTGTAACAAAATCGACCTTAAGGGCCCCTTTTGATCAGATTTACCATCATCACACTCTTGATACAATAAAACAACAGGAGAGCATTGTGTACTTTCTGATTGCAACATCATTTCATCTCTCCTTCGGGCAACAGAAGATAAAGACATCTGTCCTGCAGTTGTGTAATCTGTTTATGTTTCCATTAGATGTAAATGAGTTCTTCATAAAGTCACATGAACTCTGAACTTATCAGGTTTGAAATCACTTCAAAAGCAGCAAGCTACACAGATAGAAAGCTTAACAAGCTTGACTTCCATCAAATGTACAATCTTGATATTGTACTTGTATTTTGATTGCAGAAGATTAGAAAAGTAATTTTATTTTTCTATTTGAACATCAGTTTTTTTGAAACTTACTTTTAGATTCATTGACTTCTTTATTCATTTATTCACTGTTTCTGGAGATGTTGCTCAGCTGCTTTCTCTTCAGTATAATGGAACTAAATGGCTCTTAAATTGCGGCGCTCAAAGCCATCTTGAAATACCTCCACATTCATTTTTAAGCATTATTTAAATTAAATGTAATTTTCAGTGTTTACCAGGACATCAAAACTTCATGTGCTGAATCGCCAGTCAAATTTTATATACAGTGCTTTCAAATTTTGCCAACTTTGCCCCAAAGTAAGCCCCCCGCCAGTGGTATTTATAGTACTTTACTGAAACAGTGCCATTTCGCTGTCCTTTCCATCCATCCTCTTTTTTTTAAAATTTTATTTTTGCTTTTATTGGATAGTGAACAGTGAAGACAGACAGGAAAGTGGGCAAGACTTGTAGCAAAGGGCAATGGGTTGGACACGAACCCGGGCCGGCTGCACCATGGCCATGCAGCATATACAGTATCAGTCAGTTTGAGACCATTTGGCAACCTCCTGGCAACTTCCAGTTGGACACACTTACCCAAGTGTGTCCAAACTTTTGACTGGTACTGTATGCTCTTCCACTGAGTGACTGCGGCACCCAACCCATCTATTTTCTTAACTACTTGTCAAATTTGATGTCATGGTTGTGGGCTGGAGCCTATCCTTGCTGCCACTGAGCGAAATTGGTCTGACCAATGCTTACTGGTGGTATCTGGGCCAAGCCAAGGGCCAAAGGAGATTGCTCTTTTGAGATCGGGGCTCGTAAGTTGGGGAACTTGCTTTCTTTAGACTTAAGCTTCAGTATCCACAGATCTTAAGACCCACCTGTTTTAACTGTTTTAGTTCTTGCATCTGTGCTTTTTCATTATTATGTATTATACAGTTAAACAATTATAGACTTTTGTTCCTGAAAGGTGCTTGCTTACTTAGATCATTTTTAGGTTATATCAACAACCCCCATCAACCTGATGTTAAATCTTTGTCCTCAGACTTTACTCAACTAGACTGATTCAGTGCACGTTCCAGTTTTGGAGATGTTTCTCGCCTTTCCAGAATTCATCAAAAACATCATCAAACCTTGCCGTGAGCGGTTTCATATGGGAACTATTTTATTTCTACCGAACTACACCCTTTAAATACATCACTGAGCAGAAAGAAGTGTCTGTCTACCCTTGACGACAAGATTTTGTTCAGACAGGATGTAAGCATTATCATCTTGTTCACTTATATTCAAGAAAAGCAGGTATCCCTGTAGATGATATCTCCTAAACTTGCAACATCACCAAGAGATTCTAGGAGGATCGATGCCACGAAGGGCCAGAGAGAAAAAAAACTTGCAAATTAGATTTTGAGGTGAACTTTGTCTTCTTAAAGCACTCAAAAAGCTTCAAATTGGACATCCATCACTTGTACAAACAGACTCAACCAACTCAACCACACTGAACCTCAAATCTCGAAGTCTTGACTGAGAAGAGAGATGAGATTAGAAGCAGAAAACCTGGCGCCGTGGCGGTGAGCTCTAAGCGCCCCGTCTCAGCTTCCTCTGCTGTCTGTGCTGTAAGTCGGTTGAGCATCGCACCTACCAGGCAGATCGAAAAATTCAAACACCGAGTGCCAAGATCTTTATGTGGATTCCCCACTTCCAAATAGCTTAGGATTATTCTCCGTCTAAGCTAATACCTGGTGAGGAAGTAAAGCCTGAAGGATGGGATTATTTAATATGGCATTTTTAATGTGTGACATGCTAATCACATCTCAGAACAGGAATACTTCAACCATTTAACTTTCGTCAAGGGAGGAGAGACAGTTTTGGGGGGGAGAGTAAGCCTTCAAAAGAGTCTCCCCCCCACCTCCCTTTTCTCTCCCCCTCTTCTTCTCTCCTTCCACCAGCACCTCGCCGCAAAAACCGGCTGCAAAACCACAATGACAATGACACATTGTCGTGCCTTAGAGGGGAAAACGAGGGAGGGAGGACGACAGAGATGGAGTAACCTCGAGAACATGAGTGAGGCAAGTTTTTATTCTGACTGTTGTGGTGAAACAGGGCTGCCACAACGACACAGGGAGTCTCTCCTAAGCATTACACATCAATCCGGGCCCTAGACTGCAGACAGAATTACTCCTCTGTGTACCGATAATGATATCGCAATCCTCACATACCGGTGTCTGAATCTCCCGCGGATTTGGGGATGAAGCCGAGTTTTCTCCCAGATTCCGAAGTTTTAACAAGGTGAAGCAGACGAGCTCCGATTCGACCGCTCTGAGCCGGCGAGGAAACTTAATGCGTGCGCGCTTGACAGGCAAGTTCAGAAAACAGGAGCAGAAGAAGAGCGATTTGACAGGGAGGCAATGGGCGAGGAGGGTTCAGACGCACTTGTCTCTCTATCTCCGTCATCTGTCTGTGATCATTAATGGTTAAACATCTGAAGCGTTGCTATTATATGAGCATGGAAAGTTATTAAAACACACACACACACACACAGCCTGCCCTCGTGTCTTTCTGTCTTTAAGGATTGCGCTCTGATAGCGGTGAGGAAATCAATGAAGGGCCTGAGAGCAGCCGGTCTGGCAGACTTGACACGCAACAGAGGAAGGTAAATTATTGGAACTTTAATTACTTTGATCCGTCATGCATTGTAGCATTGTGTCAGGGAAGTCAATGCCATGACAGACGCTGAACAAAGGCCAGCGCCGCATTTTCATAACATCTTCACTCCCTTTTCCTAATGCCTGATTAAAGCCAGGGTGTCGAGGACCAGAAGCCCCCAGCCCCTTCTCTTTTTTTTTTCTTCTCCTGCCTCTATGCACTGATTTAGAAACTCATTTTGAAAGCTCTGTTTACTGAAGTCATTACTGAAGTCAGGGATTGAATGCTGGTCTATTATGGGCCTCTGCACCACGGCTTTACAAACAAGCACAATGCACCGTGCTATCGCCATTATCACATTGTTTGACCGTAATGTATCGCCTTTTTCCCACCCCACCCCACCCCCACCCATAAATACAAGTCCATATTTTCAGCTAAATTAAGAAGGATTTGCCTCCACAATGAAGCCTGTCCTTTTCTGAGTGGCCACACAAGAAAACAATGACAAAAACCCCACAAAGTAAATGAGTGAGATGAGAAATTCCTTCTTTTTTTTTTAATCATCAAAGGGTGTACAAAATTACTCCTTTTTCCCCCTATTTCATGAATATTCCGCCACTTAGCGTTGGGATGAATCTGCAGGATTGTTCTCGGAGCTGATAAATGGCCGGCATGTGTGGTAATTTAGAAGTGCACATTAATCTCCAATCGTGGCCTAAGAAGGGAATAAATAGGAGGCAGAAAAAAAAAAGGTAATTGATATCCAGCAAATGGGCAGACCTACCAAAAAGTGTGTGCAGATATAACTAAGGCGATCATGTGCGTTATTAATTGCACAAACTGCAAATTGTGCGAGCTGAACAGGAGAGGAAAAAGTGCTTTGTTTTAATTCCTCATTCATGCGTTAAGTACGATTAAGCAAAACTGTTGTTTGTGAGGAAAGTGAAGGGAATAGCTCAGAGAAATTGTCACAAAGAAAGGAATGCTGCTCTTGACTGGAGTCTTAATTCATTAGTGGATCAGGGATTTGCTAACTTCAGACCTAATCATCCCCCACTGATGGTTTATATTTCTGTCTCTCAGTGATTTGTATTGCATTGTATTCTGCAGTTGGGGGATAATCCCACACAATGTGACCAAATGGGCTTTGAGACACTTTCTCACTTGTAAAGGACAGTGAGGACATTAACTGTCACTTCTGTTGGTGCAACGTGCACACGCTGACGCACTGCAGGAGGACAGTCATGCATTTGTATACCAGCACTTACATACATACAGAGAACAGTTTTCTCACTTAAATAATATCAAACTTTTAGTCTTTCAGCTCTGGTGCGGATCATCAGGCTCGTCTGCAATGATACTGTTCTTGTACACCGACATCGGTTTGCAGCCTCCTATTTTGAGCATCACTATTAAGGCTTTCCTAAAGCCAGAGGTGCCCATATTTGGAGAAGAAGGTGGTAAGTCATCAGCTAAAAGTAGTTAGCTTAGTGCACATATAGACCACAGTGATGGCATTATTCATTGATATTTGCCAGTTAGTCACTCAAAACCTGAAGCACAGGCTTTTTGGGCCATTTTGTAGTCAAAATAACTGCACAAGCCAAATTGTTTGTCACAAAATAACATCAAAAATCTTCCCAAAACCAAAATCAGTGTCACTGTAGTCTAAACCCATACCCCAAATATCCCCGTACAGTTAACCCTTTATTAAATTAACAGGTGCAGCCATTTCTGGACGTTTACCGTAATAACCCAATACTGGGTGTGAAGTGCAATTTCTCAGCTTTCAGAAACCGTTTGAATTTTTCGGATAGGACAAATGGTCGCGTAATTACGGTAATTCAAGGTGCGTTTGATCAGACATTTCAGCTGTGATACACTTGGTGTTAGTCAGCTGTTCGCGGCAAGTATGGGTGGGTAACAGGTGCCAATTGCCGCTGTTAAAGGGTTAAAACATGGGTGAAAACTATCTGTAGATAAACCATTTTTTAAAAAGCCTTCAAATATGTTTTTTTTTCTGCTGTAAAGTTGGACATTTTAATATAGGAGTCAATGGGGACTGACTCGGTTTTGGAGCCAGCCTCAAGTGGTCATTACCGGAACTGCAGTTTTTTTTCCTACATCATATACCTTTTAGGTACTTAACTTTGCTAAAATATTTCCATTTTCTGCTGCTTTCTGCCTGGCGTGTCCAAATACCTTCCTTCACCACAAATGCACGACAAATCATGTAGTTTCTACGCCATCCCTCAAGCCCCTCAAGAAGTCTTTTGTTGACAGCCCCGAGCATGGTGCACAAATTCATGATGCACAGCTTAGAGAAAACAGAGTCAGACCAATATAGGGTTAGGTTATTAATAGTTGTTGATTTAAAAATCTGATATGCTGATTTTTTTTTTTTTTTTTTTTGTTCAGGCATAGGAACCAAACAGTTGTGGCTTTCCAACGGGGAAGTTGCAGAGTGCCCCCTGGTGGACAAATTATGCAGCATCAACACTCTTAATATGGTTGAACAGTGTTTCTTTGATCTCATCTTTATTTTTTATTTTGACTGCTATAAAGACCATTAATAACATATCGGAAATAGTTAATGTCGGCAAATATATCGGCTCTGGAAACTTTTGAAAAAGCAAAACAAAACGATAATCATGCTCTCGGTTGTGCTTTTCACCTGATGCACTGGCTTTGAGCTCGGAAACAGTTGACTCTTCCGCTGAAAACTACCTTATCGTCTTTGCGTGTAGCCATATATGACGTAGACAGTGCTGCACTCACCACTGTTTGCAAGTTGTCTGTCATGCTGCATATCCCACGCAAACGTACATGTTTCTGCAAAGACAAACAGGCTGACGTGTAAATTTGCTAGAGTCTCGTCTTGAAATTAAAGCAGTCAGTCCCTGTTAAGAAAGTTTTGAACCCAAACATCTTCTCCTAGCGTGAAGAGAACATTAGCTCTCAGTGCAAAACTTCAAATGTTTAAGACCCTCAAAAAGAGGGGGAAAAAAAAATCATACTTTTCTCTTAATTTGTATTGATGGCCTGGAAGAAACCAGCATGCTTTGCAGTTCTGTGAGGGGGAAGATGTTTAAGTGGAGATTAATTCAAATTTCTGCTTGCTCAGTACTTGTAAAACTAAAGCAATTTATATTCCTTCTCTTAACGATCCTCCCTTTCTCTGATTGCGGTAATGTAATCTAATTGTAATTATGATACTATCTGAATCATGCAGACCTTAACATGATTGGAGCTACTCATTGCATTAAAAACTAATTTTTGAATAATGATGAAAGGAGCACTGGAAAATGTGGAAGTATTACATTTTTTCTTTATCTCTGTTTTGTGGGGGGATCTTGTTCTTCTTCCCCCTCTCACCTCCCCCTCTCACCTCCCCTCCCTCCCTACCATCCGCCTACAGTCATAGTTCTGGTATAAATGACATGGAGGAGTGGATCCGAAGAGTGGTGGGAGGAGGTGGTGGTGGTGGGGGAGCTGGATGGGAAATGGACCACCCCAATTAAACGTATCAGGCTCATCAGTGGCTGCGGGATAGTGGCGTACCGCTGCGAACAAGTTCACTGTCGTCCCACGAGGTTTAGCTTATCGCACCAGAGTGCCTCCTACGCCATGCATCATTCCCCTCCCTCCCTCCCCCAACCCAACACCCCATTCACCTCACCCAAAAGGGGAGGAGGGGAGAAGAGCTTCTCGTGCTGGGAAGAGTGAAGTAAAACAGTTGTAGAAATCGTGGAAGCAGGCTCAGTGGAACAGTTACAGTGTAGCTGGCTGAATAGAAATGAATGAGGCAACACTTTATGCTTTTCAGTTGTAAAATGATTTGGGGTCACCCCCCAGGGGGTACCTCCTACTTCAGAGGAAAGTGAAGCCGCTGTAAGCAGAATTGCTGGAAAATTGATTGCAGCAATCCATCAACCTGATAACAGGTAATACCAATGCAAGACCGCAGATCTTATATAGGGTTTGAGTTTTAGGTTGCTTTACTTTACCTACAGTTGGTGCTGCTTCAGCAAGCTGCTTTGCAACCCGCCACTACCCCAGCTTCTTCTCTTTGTTTAATTTAAGTTATAGCTGTTGTTTGTGATGCTGGCTCTGTTACGTAGTGAGGTTCTTGTTGCTGCCTTGAGACCACAAATGAGACATACGGCCAAACAAAGCTGATGGAAATACCAATCTTCTGTGGGCTAAAGTGCTCCAGATTGAAATCTGATCACTTAAATTGGTTCCGACTTAAAATTAGTCAAGCTCTGTTTATATCAGCCCACTGAGTGGCCATTATGAGTTGCAATCACGCTGATAGATGTAGCTTTCAGGCACCCTGCTGTACCTACCAGCAGCCCAGAAGCTTCTTTATCATCTATTATTATTACTGAAAGTTATGCTACAGTCACACTAGGGAAAACTGTGGTTGGACACTGCAGCACATGAACTTGCAATCTCGTTTCCTTTGAAATGGCTCCTTCAAAGACAATCACCAGGTCTGCAACCACTTGCAGTCGGTTACCGTCTTAAAGGCGACTTTGGTGCATCAAGACAGGGATCAGTTTGCAACTGAATGGGGTCAAGTTGGCAATTACATCCACTTGTGATAATATGATGACTAACTGTGATAAATTTGTGAAAATGACAAATCTGTTGCCATCTCCGCACACAGAAATTCACATTAACTACTTACATTCAGAATCCAGCTAGAACCTCACAGATTTAAGACTGAAGTTCAGAAATTCCTCCACAAATAGTGACATAGTTGCTGCAAGATGGCAATTTAAATGCAAAATGACACAGGCACTTGGCAACCTTGCTTTAACATAGGAATGTAACTGGAATACAACCAGCTGTCAATCAGAGTCCCCTATTGCACTGAGATGCGATGCGTTGGCAACCTCTCTGCGTTCATAATTTAGAGAGCAATTATTCCACGTATTTGTTCCTATGGAGTTAGAAAACAAACAGTAGAAGCACAGTTAGATTGCATGTGTTCTTAAGCCGTACACAAAATGAGTTTGCACTCTCACAAATCAGCCCCCAGATGTAATCACCCGTCATATTTTTATTATTCCTCGGTAGTAGAGTTTGTCCTCTAGCAAAGGTTTTTAATGTAATTAATTTAAGCACTGAAATCTAATGGATAGTGTTTTATTTCAGGGTCCTTACTTATTTAACTCTAAACTCCTATATTATTTGGACACTTGCACACGGTAGTGTTAGTTATATCGGCCACATTTGGAGTAAACTCCTGCAGAATATGTGCTGGCAACACTTTGGCCCCGCTTGAGTACTAAAGGGATGAGGAAGGTGCTGCACCTGCAAGCCACGTTAACTGTAAACGGCAGGGTTAAGGATAACCTTTATCAGAATATGACTCTTGTGCAATCTCATTTGAAGGGCCAAAATGCCACGAGTGTGGACGGCGAGCCTATTCACAGCGTTTGAGAGCAGACATGAGGCCGAGGTGAGAGAGCAGAAAAGAGGGAGGGGAGGACAGATAACCCGACCGCTGTCACACTCCTGAAGGTAAAGCATTTTAGTGTATGAAATGAGGTGGTAATGGAGAGGTGGCTGGCCGGGTGGAAGGGACTAATGGGCATCGAGACAGTGTGAAAGCCTCTGTAGCGGAGACGGGCTCCTAAAATCATGTAGGGGAAGAAAATTTACCTGCAGCTTTACACTTCTCATGACAGGTAACGCTGACACTTGTGTAACAAATTTTCTGCGGTGGGGAATCTCGAAACCAGGGAAATGCTGCCGGGCTTGTGAGATTAATAAACGGCATCGTGAAAGGTCAGGAAATTTGCTCCACACATAAGTGGTCACGTAAAAGGGAACATCCAGAAATGAGAGAATGGCAGAAAAATCTGAACAAGGCATCCGTCTCTCCCAAATTCAAAGTGCAAATATGTGACCGTAGAATATATTTTGTCCCATGGAGCATGCAGCAATTTTAGAGGTAAGTATTCAGAAATGATATATTTAATAGAATCTCTCCTTTGTGTCTTTTTATATATTGGAATAAGAAACCTGTAGACTCTAAACAGTGAGCCACTCAATGAAAAAAATATAACAATGTGCACTCAGTTTGTGTGGATGTATTCCAACCGTGACACTGAAAAAACAGGTAACATTTCTTAATTATGGAAAAGTAAGTTATTGCTTGATTGCCAATATAAATACAAATATTGTCCTTACATAATTTTATTTAGTCTGTTACACTTATTTTTTCCCCATAATTATACGGAGTTATCTGTGCTTTTTGCTCACATCTGGAGGAGTGTAGTTTTGTATACTTGTTTCATTTAATAATTTGACCTTGACCTTGAAGGACAAAACGTTTCTGCTCCAACAACTGGAAAGGCTCATGGGACTTTTAATGTTTAGGAATGAGAGTAAAAATGTACTTTATTTATCCCATATTTGGGAAATTCTTTTGTTACAGTAGTTGAAGTAAGGATAAAAGTATTATAGAGATCTTATCTTTTTAAATCCTTAATTTAGTGGTCTTATTATTACTTCAGTTAGGTCTTTGACTTTTATCCTCGTGGCTGTGTGATGTGGTGTCCAGTGTTTGTGTGGCTAAAGACAGCGTAAAGGTCACCATGACCGAGACTCCTGGTTAGCGTTGTTTTTCAGGGTTCCTGTAACTGTGTGGTGTATGGGGCACACAAATGTGACAAAAAAACCCTGGCGTCTCTGTGTCTTAATAGATTAGGTAAATATTGTTACCACATACTAACAGAATAACTTCAAATTAGATAGCTGTTTCTTGTCCCCCTCAAGCACGGCATGCAACACGCAATAAACAAGTTACATTTCACCTCTCTTAAGTCGAAATTAGGTTGTTTTTTTTTGTTGTTTTTTTTTAGATTAAACCAGTTTGTGCACTTTTATTTTAAGTAAAGCTAACTTAGGCCTCAGTCACGCTGGCCTGGAGACCAGTTTGTGACCCAGGACCAGTTACCAAGTGGGTTCCCACAAGAAGTGTTCTGCACTGAAAACCTCCTTGTGATCTCTTTGGTTGCTAGCAGACAGTCGCCGACAGCTTGCATGAAAGATGCCAACTTGTCTGCAAACGGTTGCCAACTGCTCTTCGAGCTGCAGTGAAACGGTGAAAAGTGTGGCGCAAACTGGAAATGGAGAGCATGTTCTTGGTGCAGCACCCTCTTTGTGACCCATTTCACCTCCAGCTAGCACACGCCAACCAGTCAGGGAATATACAGTTTCCCCTTGCAAACAGAGGTTGCCAACTGGTCTCAGTCTGTGACTGAAGCCTAAGAAGTGTATCTTTCCCTTTTTAAATTTTTCAGATAACTCTGACAAGGTGTGAGGTGCACGGTTGTTATAGTTAATAATCTTAAGCTGATGCTGAAGCTAAGAAAAACTAAAGTGAAATGAGCAAACCCAGTCTGGAGACTAAATGAAGCACAACTGAATTAAAAACAAAAATTGAAAACAAAATAAATTAAAAACTAATGAGAAAATGCACCCTGCGTGTATCCTGCCTCTCGCCCCATGACAGCTGGGATAGCCCCCACCCCCAATGACTCCCTTTTGCTTCCATAGATTTTATTAAAATTATTATGCTTTGTGAATAACTACCTTAAAGTGTGATCAGAGCGCGTTGATATCCCTGTGTCATAAACAATGTGATGCGAGTAAGTAAATAAAGCTGATCTGACAGGATGCTATAAATGTCACCATGCATCACCTGAGTGACACCTGACTAGCAGCCACGGCGTGAACGCGGTCGAATCTCTCCGCCAAATGTCTTTAGCATCGCTGAGGGACATGGGACTCTGCCCCATTTTTATAACCCCTGCAACCCTGAAAGTCCATCTGTGCATGTATTTTTTATTTTTTTTTCTCTTTCAAATACAGCCACACACAGTTCGCTCAGCCATGGCAAACGCGCACAGATCTCCAGCTATCCCCCTTCTCCCGATGCCCCGCTTTGCCTGCTCGGTGCCACCTGGGTGCTCCAGTGGCTCCGAGGCGAAGATGTGCAAGATGTGTGCGTCTGAGTTTGTCCGCTGAGGGCATGGGCCATATTTTCAGCAAGAAAAGATGAATAGACTTGAAGCAAACGCACAGACCTCGCTGTGCTTTATATCAGTGTGAAACCATCAAACTGTCACCTTATGAGGAAAAGGCAAGGCTAACGAGTGGGCAATGGGAAAGTTTCTAGAAATGCACTATAAGATAATTTAATCATTCATTTTATTTTGCTGTCTTTCCATTTATGTTTGGAAAAATGTTTAATCAAAGGGCAGGAAGTAGATATAGTACAAGTATATTAATCCGATTGACCCATTTGGCAAAACATTCAGAGTAACCCCTAATCAACACGGAAATTAATCTGAATTAAAGACACAAAGTTTTCCTTCGATTCAAAGTTTAGTACAAACACGAGCCGTTTTCGTCATGCCGCCTTAGCTAAAAGGTCATGTTTATTTATCATTTCCCAGGTAAAAACAACTTAATACACCCTGACTGTTTTTGTAGTTGCTGCCCAATTTAGCTCCTGCAGAGCAGTGATAATCCTGCATCCGTAATGCCTGGGAGGGAAAAAAGGCTTTGAAGTGACCAGTCTAAAGGTCCCATTACACAGAGATTGGAGGTGTGTCATCATGCCCTTAACATATGGACCTTAACATAATCTCCTGCCACTGTGAAGGAGGTTCTACTCTGTGAATTCAGGCAGCAGCGCCCGAGCTGTAGGTGTAATTTACTGATGATACCAATCTGAGCTCATTGTACTTCCTTAAGTACCCGGGAATTAGTTTCTGAGGAGCAGTGGAGGGAGGTTTTTATTCAGCGTGGAAGGGTCACAGGAGAGCCCAAGCCTTGATGAGACAGGATGATCAGGTTCCGTCTCTCTTAAGTCTCAAGGGTTTCCTCTCTTCTCGGTATTAAAGACTCCCTGATTGGACTCTGGACGCCCTGCAGATGTTACCAGCTGGCAAAAAAAAAAAGGGGGGGGGGATGAGTCACGTGAGCTCTCATCGTGCTAGCTGCTTTAAAAACTGCTAATAAACATGGGCTCACACGTGCACACCATTACATATATTCAGCCGGCGAGATGCATCAGGGATCGGCATATGCGCAGCCCAATTATAGAATGATTAAAAGAAATCTAAACTTGACTTTGCATGAAAAAACAATGTTTGCAAAAGACACGAGAGGGGCCTTGAAGAAACATGTTTGCACTTTCTTTTGGCAGGAGAGATAGTGGTGGAATGAAAACAATTAAAAGTGAGTTTGGAGGTCCCTCGAGTCAATTAATTTCACTCTGGCAGAGCAAGTCAGGGGGCCACGCAGGAGGAGAGGTGGGATTGAAAGAAAAAAAAAAAACAGCTCTCCTCCTCCTCTTCCTCAACATGTCAGAAACCTTTGCTCCGGCTCCAGGAGTTTCCCTAGGTGTCTCTTACACCGCTGCCGCCCCGTGATTGGCTGAGCCCTTCAGCTGGCTGTCAACCACCTCCCTTAAGGGAACCTGGCAGATCTGGAGGAGAAGAAAAAACACAGAAAGCATTCGGAGGGGGGAGGAAAAAAAAAAATCAATTTTAAGCTCACATGCCCCGCTGGGTGCCAAAGCTACTTCGGGGATACTGAAGGATGCCTGAGTTGACAGGATTTGACTTCCAGAGGTAGAGAGGTGACAAACTCTATCACGGGTAGAGGGCAGCGCAGAGGCCTGCGAGGGCTAACCTGTTCTCGGGGATGGCTGACCCGCCATCGTATTGAACCTATCTATCTCTCAACACCGCCATAGGTACCACTGGGGAGTCTGAATAGGAAGGGGAGAGGAGGGGAGGTGAAGAAAGTTGTTACTGGAAAGGGAGACGATAGTGCGGCGAAGGGGGGTAAAGGGGGTAAAAAAAAAAAAAAGGAAAAAACTGGCAGAATTCAGGGGTGTAAATGATGAATTACTTTTCATCAAGTGAAGGGAAACATACTCCGGAACAATCCAGAAAACGGAGCAGGGAGACTCTGACCTCGTGCTTCAGAGCAGCCAATATCTTCATTCAAGAAGACAACCATGAAATTACACAGAAAATGGGATTGTCATGAGCAGGCCCTTGAAAATCTTGGTGTACAGTCATTATGGTGCTGGAAAGAGCCTTCATCCACACATCATACCCTGTAAGAAAAGGGAAGCAGGGTGTGTATCCGCAGGGACAGCTGCTAGAAACGAGGGGGTCGGGGTTAGTTTAATGAAAAGAATGACTCTGTATTTCCCAAAATATTCTACATGCGCTGTGCCCGGCATTGAAACGCATCGTCTTGTAAACGGCCCTGTATTACATTTGCCCACGTGCATCCTCGGAGGAGTGTTAACAAACGCTGGCATGGCGGTGTAATTAAAGGGAGACGGTTGTTTCTCTCACATATGAGAAATGAGACACACACACAAACACACACACACACACACACAGACACAAAAAAAGGTTTCACAAGCAGATGTGCGCACGGCGAACACAGCGTCTAATGAGCAATCAAATAATAATTAGGAAAACCAAACGCAGAGGAGAAAGAGCGAGGCTTTGAATACAAGATGTTCAGGTTGGCCTCTGAAATAACTCGGAAGGAAGTTTTTTCTTTTTTTTGTTCTAAAAATGAAGAAATTGGTTACTCTGAGGTAGTAGCAGTGGGTAAAATACACTCATATTTCAGCCTACATAATTAAGCGTCCTAATGCATTTGACTCTTTATCTGCATAACTGATTAAACCTGTACAGAAAGCATGGAGAGAGCATGGTAAACTGACTAAATTTAAAGGGTTTTATTGAGAATTTTTTGCTGGGGGAAAAAAAAAAAAAGGACCAGAAAGTGTCATAATCGGGCAGGCCTGTAACTTCTCTTAGTTCACAATCAGCTTTGCACTGTTGAGGTCACAATCCGTCATGTCACAGCGAGGAGTCTGTTTGCTGTCACAGATCCTGGAAAATGTCATCTAGCATCCTCGAGCCAGAATAAGGAAAGGCTTCTGTCTATCTGCTCCTTTGGTCTCAAGTAATTAGCCGTCTCCGGGTCGGAATAATCCAAACAAACACGGAGACGCCGCCGAGGGTTAAAAATGGTAACAGCATATGTAGTGATCAGTGCAGCTGTTCAGCATCCATCCATTAAAAATGAGGATTTACCAGGTTAATGGGAAGTTGGCCAGCTACCTAGCTAATAAAAAGTAGCAGAAGGGAGGAATAGAGTAGCTGCAAGAGAGTTGGGGGTGCAGCAGGGGGTGCTCAGGAGAATGAATGGAAGCAAATGGATTTAAAGGGCTAAAAAAAAAAATACTTACACCTTTTAGGCCAAAATGTCCCCATTAAATTTCAGTTTTTGCAAATACTTCATTCGGCTGCTCCCTTATTCACAAGCAGTCGACACAGCGGATGGATCACAGATTGGGTTTGGCAGATACACTCTGATGCAATCCTCACAGGGATTTGTATCTCCTCCTGGTCTCAAACTGGGGAACTTTAGTATTTTAATTGAAATAAAACACTTATGTCCTTCAGTTTTCTTGCATGAAAGACGTTGGTTCTAATGTGTGCAGATTGCTCCATTAAGGATTTCTGACTCACTGGCAGACAATAACTAGATGAGTTTTTTTTTAAAGCATAACAGAAACCTACATATGTCTACAAGAAGCAGCTGGGTGTGGAGGTCAGAGGTGACTGCTGTGCTCCTTCTGCATGTATGAAGTCTCACAGAAAGACTATTTACTACAAGTGAAACCTGGATAAAATCTAAAAAATGGAAGTGTGTTATTTGACTTAACACCTTTGATCAAAAACAGGTCGATGAGACACCATTCATTCTCCTGAGCACGCTCTGCAAAACCAAAAGTACGGAGAGTAGGAGTTCTTGGTTATACTAGAGGTTCTAGGGAAGCGATGAGTGAAGAGTCTGCTCTGAGTTTGCGATTGAATGGGGTCCATTTGGCAATTACATGCAATCTGTCTGTGATAATGTTGTGATTATTGTGATAAGTCATGGAACACTGCAAATCTGTTGCTGTGTGCATGCACAGAAATTCACATTTACTACTTACATTCAGAGGCCACCCAGAGCCTCATAGATTTGTAATTGTAGAGTAATTTTTCTTTTATGTAGGAATATAACCAGTCGGCAACCAGTTGCCAATCAATGAGTCCCCTGTTGCAACAAGATGCGCTGCAGACGAGGTGCGCTCACTGGTGCTGACTAACTCAAGTTGCAACTTGTTGGGAAACTGTTTGTGCTTTTAAATTAGACAACAATTATTTGCTGATTAGTCGGAGTCAAATCACAATTGTTTGGAGACTGGTTGCTTCCCACCAGGCAACCTGTACAGTCACCTTGCAATCAAAAGTGGCCACCCAGATGTTAAAGGTGTCGCACGCTCAACATGTGGTTGAGCAGATGGTCAACGCAACTGCTAGCAGTTGGACAATTCGGTGCAATCACCAGGCAACCACCAATTTCTCCTCCAAGGAGGTTGCCATTCTGTTTAAAAATAGAATAATTTTTGTGAATCTTTTGTACTTTCACTCTTATTTTGAGTATAATTCATTAGCCAAAAAAGCCAAAAAAAAAAAAAGAAGACAAAAAAGCAGCACTATTCCGTTTTTTCAATCTGAGACAACCAGCACTATCATTAAAGCAAAATCTTTAATGAATCCTGATATGCTGACAGCCCAGTTTAGCTAAAGTGGCCTGGGATGAATTCAAATTCCTTAACAACTGTTTCTGTCCACCCTGGTCCTCATCTCGGTCTCCTCACTGAGTGTGGTGTGTATGCTGTGATGTTTTTAAAAGCTTAGCTTGAAGGCACCCTGTAACAGTGTTACAGATCATATTTCTCCCATATTGGCTTCTCTTCATTAGCTCCCTGTTATATCCAGAATTTAATTTAAAATCCTTCTCCTCACATACAAGGTTTTGAATAATCAGGCCCCATGTTATCTCAAAGACCTCATCGTACCGTATCACCCCAATAGAGCACTAAACTCTCAGACTGCTGGCTTACTTGTGGTTCCTAGGATACTTAAGAGTAGAATGGGAGGCTGAGCCGTCAGCTTTCAGACCCCTTTTCTGTGGAACCAGCTCCCAGCTTGGATTTGGGAGACAGACACCCTCTCTATTTTCAAGATTAGGCTTTTGATCAAGCTTAGAGTTAGGGCTGGATCAGGTGACCCTGAACCATCCCTTAGTTATGCTGCTATAGGCCTAGGCTGCTGAGGGGTTCCCATGGTGGACTGAGTGTTTTTTTTTCAGTCCCCCCTTTTTACTCTGTTTATACTTCACTCTGCATTTAATCATTAGTTATTATTAATCTCTGGCTCTCTTTCACAGTGTGTCTTTTGTCCTGTTCTCTCTCCCCTCAGTCTTAACAGGTCGTAGCAGATGGCTGCCCCTCCCTGAGCCTGGTTCTGCCGGAGGTTTCTTCCTGTTAAAAGGAAGTTTTTCCTTCCCACTGTCGCCAAGTGATTGCTCATAGGGGGGGTCGTTTTGATTGTTGTGGTTTCTCTCTAACATTGTAGGGTCTTTACCTTACAATATAAAGTGCCTTGAGGTGCCTGTTGTTGTGATTTTGCACTATATAAATAAAACTGAATTGAATTATTAAAAATTTGTATACGGGTGGAATTATATCTGAATGTCTGTTCATGAACTGAGGAACGCAGTACTGCGGCACACTGAAAACAGACGTTTGATGGCCAGCAGGTTTTAACACAAAGCAAGTAAAGCGAGGCATCTGTCTCTCACGACAACTTCTGCCCACTGCTGCAAAATTCATCTGTAAACCCAGCTATACAATCATATTTCCTCTGCAAATTGTATTTATTCATTAGAAGCTCCCCACATTGGTAAATATGCAGTTTGAGAGGGTTTTCTGGTGTGGAAAGATGCAAACACTCTCAAAAATCTAATATGTCTTGGAACAGAGATTCAGTCAAATTTAAATATACATGATAAATTTAGGACTGGCAGCTTCAATAAGAAACAGAATTGTCAGTGTCGGCCATTATCATCTCAGTCATGAATTATAAAAGGCCCCAAAAAAGGCCCGAGGACAGTGCGAGATAGATGGCAGGCAGTATGAATATCACACATGCAATTAGAACAAGAGATGCTCTGTTTCCAGTGTGAATGTGGTTTTTCACAGAAGTACAGGGAAAGTTTAGGAGAATCCTGTTTACTATAGAAGAGTGGAAACTGGAGGGGTGGGGGTTTGGAGTGGGAGGTTATCTCCAAATTCTTCTCCCTGAATGCCACGCTGCCGTGGTCTCAAAGCAGAGTTAACAAGAGGAAGAAAAAATAGGAGTCGGTGGCGGAGAAGCGATGCGTCCATGGAAAGTATTTTGAAGGATCTGTAATTTTCAAAGTGCTCTGCATTTAAATGTCCCTTTTATTCCTAAACAGCCTTAAGACACTTTTCAAACTGCTCGATTCACATAATGAGATGGGGCCGACAGATGACTCTCTCACTGTGCCACACAGCCATTAGAAAAGAGGTCATTCTCTTTGCAGAATGGCTACTGTTCTCACTTGTCATTAATTTGCCACTTCAAAGCAGCGAGAGCATGTGACACCACCGACAAATGAAATAAGTTACACTTATCTCAAACGGCCACCATTACAGCGGCAAACTTTTCAACTCCAATCACACTCACTTTTTAAAAGTCTTTTCAAAGTGCGCTTATGTTCTCCAGTTTAAGATGTCAGACAGAGAGAGAGAGAGAGAGAGAAAGAGAAGACGACGCTCCGGGAATCAAAAACCGGAGTCTTCTTTTCTGCCCAGTCTCCGCTGGATGGGGTGCGTGAGTGGGTAAATCCTTCTTTTCGTGGTGACGGATGCACTGGAAGCACACCTTGGACATGAAATGCACTCAACATACTGCTAAATTGTTAGACATTTCTTCATATTTTCAAGGTGAATTTTTGTAGGGTCTGATTTAAAATACCTCTTTGGATCTTAAAGATTTTATGTGTTGGAACTAGAAGACCTTCATCTGAAGGTAAAAGGAAAAAAAACGGGGGACACAAAGGAGGTTTTTCTTAGAAACTGGTTATCAGATTCCAGACGCAGTCCATTTCTGCAGCAGAGCTTACAGAAGTACCTCTGTAACACATCTCATACCATACTTTGCCTCACTTTATTTTATTGTCCCTTCAGGGGAAACTCGCCTCGCAGCAGCCATTAAAAATACAACAGAAGACGTGCTTCAAACATCTTATAGGAAGACATGAAGCTGCCTCATTACACACTGATTAAAAAGAATTTATGACTTTATTTTTCCAGATTATATTTTGTAATGCATTCCACGAGACCGCATTTAAAAATTGCTGCGTGTTCAACTTACGAGGGTCAACGTCTGCTAATGCTTAGAATAATCAATTTGATTTACTTAGTAAATGCGATGCCTCAACAGGAAGATTTCTGAACCCTCCCCTTAGAGGAAAAGCATCAGCTCACTTCCTTGTCTGTTTAGTGCATGCAGAACAATGCCTTTCTGTCTGTCTTTAATGGCAGCCTATCAGGATCCCCTCCCCTTGTCTTTACACATAGCTCTTTGTCAGCAGACCGCTGCACCACCGAGGCCCAAGTTTCAATCCCGCCAAGATTTCCTCTTTCCTTTCTGAATTGTTTGAAATGCTATCAAAGAGTTGGCGTCTTCATCAAAGAGGTAAACTTTAAAGGCTTCCACCTTTGCCGTTGCCTCCCCCACACCCCTCCACCTCTTCTTCCTTTAATCTGGCAGGGGTTTGGCAGTCGAAGGTAAATAAGTGTGAAATGGGACATGTGTTTTCCATCCTTTCCCTTTGTCACACATGTTCTCCTCTCTCCGTGATTAACATTCCACCTACTCCAGGTCCCCTTTTCTTGGCGAATCTGCGGGCCTCGCACAGGTTGGCCTGCCAAAACACTCCCCGGCCACCTGGAATTACAGAGCTTTCAAAGCCCACACTTCCTGTCCATCTGAAATCCATTGAGCCTATCGCAAGCCCCCCAAGTGTAGGATGACAAGATTCTGGCGTTTGTATTTATTCTGGAGGACCCGGCTCTTTTTGATCGACTGTTTATTGGTCTTCGTTAGACAGTGGTAATTATTTGAATAATAAGCCAACAAAGATGAATCCTCCCTGAATCCGAAGCTGCGGCTCTGATCGGTGCCAGCGGCAACGTCTTGAGAATATCATGAGACACGGGGGTGGGGGGTGGGGGCAAAAGGATAAACAGTTTTTTTCTTTAAATTACCCAGTTATTCATTCACATGATTAAAAAAAAAAACAAATCAAGTATTTTTTTTTCTTACTTCTTCCAAAATAAGTTTAATTAATTTGCAGCAGCAGGATGGACAAGCAGACTGCTTGAGTGTTCCCTCAAATATAGAGCTGCCTCAGGGCCTGAAGTCCAAGAGATGCTATCAGAGGTCTTAAAGGAACCCCGTCTCTTAATGCTCCTGGCACCTGCATTTGCTTCATTTGGGGCCGTCTGTATAGCTCCGGGTACGGTGCCCAGCTAGGGTTGGTCAGTATGTTAAAATTTTCCAATGCAATGGCACCATCCATCCGATAAGTGGTGATTCCGGATGCATCCAATGGTCTGTGCCCAGCACATGCAACAGAGCACGTCGCCTGTTGAGCAAAAGAATAGAAAAACATTGCTTTGTGTTATTTTTGTTTAAATTGAATTAAACTGGCAAACTGAGGCAAGCTAAATGTAGAAATTGGACGCAGGACGCCTTTTAGGTTCTAAATATGGTGATAACATATGATCAGGGTGCAAATTACATGAAGTGTGTAGGTGCTATGTTGAATCCCTGTGCAGAGCCTGCTTTGTCGTGGGTGACGCTGTTGCATGTATGTTTGTGCGCTGATCTGTCTGCACTGCTTTTCCATAAACTGAGCAAACCGGGTTGGATGTGTTGAACAATAATAACTTCTGCTGAAACAGTGGAAAGAACCGAGGTATTATCCTTGAGCTGATCAATATGCTGAGTTTAGAGTGCATATTGCTACCAAACAGGCCTATCACAGTTGTTGTGGTATGTTGTTGTAGGAGATAGCATCAATTTAATGCAGTTCTATGAATTAAGTAAGCATAATAAGCGGTGGGTAGCTTATAGCTCAGTCAGAAGAGGTTAAAAATAGGACGCTGACCTCTTAGATAAAATCGTAGGTTGCTTGATGATTGCATTGGATACTTTTGCATTCAGTGACCGATTGCACTTAGCTGTGGCAGAGGTTGTGCGTGCAACACCCTCAGTAACTCGCAAGGTGATTGGACAGGTTGCCTGGAGGGAGGCAACCAGTCTACAAACAACCACGATTTGCTTCAGACTGACTGCAATCAGATCGGCAAATAATAAGAAACCATTTGATTGTTCTGATAGGACAAACAGTCACATAATTAGGTAATGCAAATGTGTCGGCATGATACGCTCAGCGTTAAAGGGTCAAACCGAGTCACAATCGTGGCCCATCGTTATCTACTTAAAGGAGGCAGAAAATTAAATTAGCAACAGAAAATGAGAAAACTCCCACTGAAAACTGTCCTCAGAATGAAAAAAACAGTTGACGGCCTCTGTCAATCGTGCCCCATGCTCAGAGCATGCTTTGATTGCTGTCTCCGACACACTGAAGTTGTCTGACAGTGTTGTCAGGGTGTGCTGTACACCATCTGATATACATGAGGTGACAGAGGGCTTGGAGTAAAGTGACTATTCTCATGTAACAGCTTTCCAAATGTTTTCCATATGGTTAAAAGCCCCACATCATCTGTGTTTCAAGTTTTCCTAACAATTACCTCCAAGGCCTGAATGAAAGCTGACTGTACCAGTGAAACAGTTTCAAACGGTTTCTTTAGTTTACATAGCTGACGCGCCATGCACCGCATTTGGTGCATTTTGGGCTATTCTGTCAGTAGTCTGTGTGTGCTTTAACATTTTGCTCACATGTCCTTGAAAATGGTTCAGGAGCTGCTCAGGTCATCATTTTAAAACGCTGCCACGTTCTCTTCCATTCGTTTGGAAGCAAGCTGCCTATTCTCTCCCCTCCGAGAGCTTACCTCCATATTTTGAGTCCTTGTACCTTGGCAGGCGGGTCCAACCATATGGCAGAACTAAGTGTCGATTATCAACCGGTCTCATATATCACACACATATCTGATAAAGCCGGATATTCATCACTCGTGTAGCACTTTGTTTTTTTTCCTTCTCCCTGCGCTCACTGTTAAGTAATGACAGATGAACAGCCTACCTACAGCTTCACTGATCCAGAAATATCAAATGTGTTTTAGGACCGTGCCAATACTCTGTCTTTTTGTCATTGAGGCCCAAATGCTACAAGCTGGTTGGGGAAGTATTGCATTTGACACTTTTCGCATTATTTCCAGTTCTCATCTTTTTCAAAACAGCAGTGTAATACCGAAACCCTATTGATAAAACAGCAGGTGTGATGACCCTTTCTTCTACATTCCTACTCTTGAAAAGTATCAAGTACAGATAAAAATAAGCCTGAAAGATTGAGGGAGAAAATGGAGAATTTTACTGTTTTTGGATAAACCCCCCCTTAAAATGTCTGCCCTTGTTTTCAAGGGGCCCAAACAACCATTTGTACTAGTGGTAAATGCAACGGTACAAAACACACTAAAATCAAATAACAATAATTGATCAGTATATAAAGGAATAAAGAAAATAAAATGGTGATTCCATCCATCCATCCTTGTGATCTTGTTCTTTCAGTGAGGAACTACTGTGGGGGTTGTGGTGTAGGGGTAGATTGCATTTGGTAGGGTCTCCTGAGGCAAATTGGTCTCGACCGAGGAGCCAAACTAAGCGCAATTCAAAAAGACATAGCTAAAGGAATGACCAGGGGACCACAACACATCACATGGCATAGGGTTACTGGTGCCAGGCCTTGGGGAGGAGTTCATGGGTGAGTCAGATTGAGCCACATGGGTCACCCTCTGGTTTGAACTTCTAAAAGTCTAATGTGTTAGACTATGAATATACTCAAAGATAATGATTACTACAATAGCTTTTTTTTTTTTTTTTACCAATAAAAGTGACCTTTTATATTAACTGGAGACCAAGCCTGTCTGTCAAGCCACTCTACCCTAATGAGATTTACTATTTAATCTGAATTTTTCTTCAGATTAATTTTTACAGTGTATGCCAAAAATCATAGAAGCAACACTAGGTAAGAGTAGGTGTCGCTGCTTTCAGATATTCCATGTTTCCAAATCTAATCTAAAATATGCAGCAGCCTCGGCATGTAGATGAGAGTGTGAATTATCATATGTCATGTCAGGATGATCAAAAAGCTTAATGAATGACACAGATACGATGATTACCTATGTGCCCGTCTCTGTGCAGCAGCAGAAAGGCTGCCATTGCGCTTCAGTTATTAATGCAGCACTTAATTAGTCATAATTTTATACAACTAATTTACTCAGGACGCATTAAATAAACATAGATGTCTAATTAGAATATTGTGTTAAACTTGTTGGATGGAGCCTGCACACACTCACAAACACACACACACTCACAGACGTGCTGTGTTCATTATCAGGCGGATACCTTAGCAACTCGTACTGCCTTGAGCATAACAGAGTGAGAGTGATTTGCATACACAAATATTCCTGTACTGTGAATGTAGAAACTAACAGTACACGCTTGAATACCTAGCTCAGCAGGAAAGTTTGATTTAGTGTGGAGGTCAAAGGTTAAGGCCACAATCTGTGACATGATATGTTTATCGTTATATATGTATTGCTTTATCTTTACAATCCCTTTTTAGTAATTGTAATTTTTTTTTTTTTGTCTTTTTAGGCCTGTACTAGATATGAATGCAGAAAAGGTGGCTACAGCCTTTGGTACATTCAGGTACATCTACCAGGTGATAGGGCACCTCCTACATCCTTTTTTAAGTGTTACTGCAGCAGTGTCACTAAATGTATAATCACCAATTATCTGATCAGATGCTGTTAGAAACTTTTTTGTTCTGTTTTTCGTGTCAGTCAGCATGTCTTGAGCTTTTATCTCAGCTGTCTATGTGAAACTAATGTGTTTCAGCAGGAAGCATATTTCCTTTCTGCAACACATATGTTGGCCACAGTCGTCGGAGGTGTAATAAAACTCCAACAACCAAGAAAACTAAACTACGATTAAAAACACAGTGTTCTTCAAAGCTTAGCCATTCATTCATTTATTTTGTCTAAAGCTAGCCAAGCTGTTTTTAGCACCTAAACCTAGCCTAGTTTCTAGTGCCTAAACCTAACAAAGTTGTTTATAGTGCGTAAACCTAGCCCAGTAGTTTCTAGCGACTAAAACTAGCAAAGTAGTTTTTTTTCTGCCTAAACATAACCAAGTAGTTTACATAGCTTAAACCTAGCCTAGTAGTTTTTAGCCCCTAAACCTAGCTAAGTAGTTTATAGTGCCTAAACCTAGCCCAGTAGTTTCTAGCGACTAAACCTAGCAAAGTAGTTTTTTTTCTGCCTAAACATAACCAAGTAGTTTACAGAGCTTAAACTTAGCCTAGTAGTTTTTAGCACCTAAACCTAACTGCGTAGTTACTAGTGCCTAAATCTAATGAAGTAATTTTTACTGCCTAAACCTAGCTGAGTAGTTTTAGCGCCTAAACCATAATGCCTGAATCTTAATTGAGCATTTTTCATTGCCCACGCTAAAATGAGTATTTTTTTATTGCTTGCGTTTTTTTTTTAATTATTATAATAATAATTTTTATTCACTAGTTTTTAATTCTATAATGGAATTAAAATACTGATCTGAGCTGTGGTCTCAGATATGAGGAGCAAAATGATTCACAACAACCCCTCAGATCTCCAAAAGGGGACTATTTTCAGCCTTTCAACATTCAAAATATTTGCTTTGTGAAGATAAACCTGAATCGGTACATAAGTTACAAATGATTAGATGAAATGTTGTGACTCTTTCAGTGTGTTTGTGTTTTACAGCATTTCATATTACGTTTTTGCAGAGTGAAACCTAACCTATTCCTGTGTCATATATATGATATAAAGACAATAAGTATGTATGTTGGAGTAGTGCATGGAGCATAGGAAACATATACCCACTGATGCACAGAAACAGAAGATCCCATCCACCTTGAGTGAATGTGGTGCTTTGCAGCTTGTGGCAGTCATCAGCAGGCAGCAGCCGGCAGGCAGGGGTGCAGGCGAGCAGTAGGACAGTACATTAATGAAATGTTAATGGCTGAATTAAGACCGAAATAACCAATCTAGCCTGGACTCCTGTGTGAGTCCATTAGCATCAACATGACATGCTGGGGCAAACGACAACACCACCAACACCACCCCACTACCATCACAACCTCCATTCAGGGCAAGGACCATGGGGCTGGGGTCCCATGCAGGTAGATGGCATTGGAGAGGGGGAGGGAGGCAGCGGTGGCTCTCCATCTGCCTGACCTCTGCACACTGGCTGCTGGGAGGGTGTCATCAAATGATTTACAAATGAAACAGGGGAGCCGAAGCACGATCAGGAGGCTCTCTCATTGATTGATGAATGACATCAAGGGCAATTTCAGCTGTTTTCTGCTCAAACTTGTTTGTTTTCGTGTCACTGCTGTTTGTACTTAAGTGGAAATTTATCATATATGTAGTTCTGGTACCTCTTAGAGCAATTTTAATACAATTATCTGACAAATGCATAGTTATTTGTGCTTAGGTTCTGATTTATTTAGTTTCCCAAACTTTAAAACAGCTTGGATAGCATGAAAGGAAACACAATTCAGTTCATTCTTCTTTTTGCCTTTTTATTCCCAGTTATTCTTTGTTTGCTAAATTAATTTTTTCCCCTGATTGCGCTTTTGTTCTGGTGATCATCTTTTAATAGTATAAAGCTACATTAAATCCAACAATAACAAAGTTTAAGTTCAGAGTAATCTTTTCTCTCTTTCCTCCCACTTTCCACCCTATTGCTATCCATCCACATTTCCACACTGTGCAGTCTGTGGTGCTCAGTCATGTTTTAAGGCAGCTATTTGTGTCACATTGAATAAATTAGATTATGAGACATCTGTGTTATCAACTTGATAAATAATTCCCCCAAAACCTGTTGCATACAATTTGAATAACATTAACATTGCTGCTAATGTTTCGATATGAACATTCAGAAGCAGCTTAAAATACATGTCCTTTTCTTACTCTGTATTTCATGAGCCGTTTTGTTGTAAAATTGTGTTAAAATATTTGTACCAAATATTAAGGTAGGATTAATATAAAATAATGCTTCTTGTCATTATATTATATTTCATGATGCAAATTGCATTTGCTTACCAGAGTGATAAATTCAATCTGATTACAGAATGAAATGTCTTAACTTTTTAAGGGTTGAAACTGAGGTGTTTAACTGATCATCAGGAAGTGTGAAGACCTCTATAAAAGCAGTTTTGGCAGTTTGTTGGTCTGTTGGTGTGTGTGTGTTAACAATGCTGAGGAGGAAAGAGATCAGCAGTGATCTCAGAGAAACAATTGTTACTGCCCATCAGTCTGGGAAGGGTTATAGGCCATTTCCAAACAATCTGAAGTCTCACACTCTACAGGCCTTAGTTAGCATGCTATATTTTAAAGTTCATGACAGCACAATTGGAAAAATATTCAATAAGTATGGCTTGTTTGGAAGGGCTGCCAGGAGAAAGCCTCTTCTGTCTAAAAAAAACATGGCAACACAGCTCATATTTGCAAAGTTACATCCGAACAAACCACAAGACTTCTGGATCAGTGTCCTTTGGACAGACAAGACCAAAGCGGAGATGTTTGGCCATAGTTTGAAGAAAACCAAACACGGCATATAATCACAAACACCTCATATCAACTGTCAGCACGGTGGTGGAAGGGTGATGATTTCAGCTTTTTTTTTTTTTTTTTTGCAACCACAGGACCTGGGCAGCTTGCAGTCATTGAGTCAACCATGAACTCCTGCATACCAAAGTGTTCTGGAGTCCAGTGTGAGGCCGTCTGTCTGACAGCTAAAGCTTGGCTCAAACAAGTGATAACGGCATACAGGAAATGATTACATCAAGTTATTGCTTCCAAAAGGTGGTTCTTCAAGCTTCTGAATCATGGGGGAGTAGTTAGTTTTTCACACACTGCTTCTTCATTTCCTCGCCCACCAATAGGTGGAGGGGGGGGGGGTTACGTTGGAGTTGTTGGGGTGGTACAAGGAACAATTGATTACATTTTGATAGCATAGCATGTTTGCACACTATTGAGTGCACATCTAGTTTTTTTTTAATTTTATTTTTGTTAAACTGATAATGACGCATTGCAATATGTCGTGTTGTTGTTCATCTCACGTTGTAGTCACGTCATTTTAAGACCTGCTACGGGCCCGATGATTTTTTTTTTATATGCCGTGATACGTAAAACCTTTTTTTTTTACCACGACTGTACATATATAAATACACACAACTAGCTCTTACTTCTTTTTCTCCCTCGAGGCAAAACAACGCGTTTCCTGAATTTCAAACATTCCAGACATCCTTTGCAAAGAGCAGTATTTGCTTTTGTTTGAAAATGGTGATTACTGATACCAGCCTTCTGCCAAATTTTTTTTCTAGTTCATATTTTGTTGCAGTAAAAATATACAGTTTTCCGCCCATTATTTAATTTGTGTCAGGCTTGCGGTATTGATGCCCGAGTCTGTTTGTGTGAATACAGAGATTAAAAAGGAGTGAATGAACACTTAAAGAGCCCTGAACAGCCTCGTCTTTGCCCAGCAAAGTGGGCTCTAAATGTAAAACTCTGCTTTCAAATAGCAGTGGCAGCGACCTTTAGGTTCTGTCCCTTTAAAGAATCAAGCAAGAGGTCAGTGCTGTCTGCCATCCGTCTAAATGAATGTAGCTCAGGATCACTCGGCTCTGATCTTGATTCGGATTTTATTTAATTACAAGTATATGAATGCATGTCTTGGTTTGCTGTAATGCTGTTATTCTACATCATGGAAAGTGTAATTGAGACCACACAGGGCATTACAGGGCAACATTATGGCTGAGGAACTGAGTGATGTGTCTGCGTTTGACACTCTGCTCCGTGTTTCTTAATTAGAAACTTGGATCACAATGTCGGCCAAACAATCACACCAGCATTTTTTTTTTCTTTACATGTTTTGAGGCGATGGGGGTGTCCGCGTCGCCCGGCAAACCAAAGTATGTCCATAAACCTGCTGACAAATGTCCACAGATACTTAATGAAAAAAATTGAGGAAGATAAATTAGAGCTCTTAACCTGGTAATGTCCTCTAATTGGGGGAAGCTGTAATTGGTTTAAGCATTAATCAGATTTCAGGCGGTCGTGGCTAAGTGTTATGTGAATACGAGGTTTCCTGTTGAAGTATGAAAAGAGTTTTTGTTGAAAATAAATATGTTTGTGCTGCCGGGAGCCCTCTGAAGTACATTATGCGATCGTGATGACCATTAAATTCAATGACCATATATGCGCTTAATGGTTGTAATGCTCAGTGGGAAATTCATCTCTGTAAGCATGTCAGAGGACGGGGATTTTATTCTTGTGAGTGGCTGCCTCACCTTATATATTATCTGGATTTTACCGACCTTGCATTTAGCAGATTGGAATATCTATTACGATAATTGTTTTACACCTAATTGGCAGAACCAAATAACCCCAATTTCTAGCTATATGACATCAAAGGTAGGCAGACCAGTAAATTACAGTTTATAGGTGGTCCTAGCCCGGCTCAGTTTTCACATGCAGACTGTTGCACTAGTCCCGTAGAAAAAAGTAAAATGTTTGGTTCAGATTGGAATAATATTGTGGTTTGAGTTAATTATCGGAAAAGTCTCTGCTGATATTTTGATTTAGTTGATTGAAAAAATTAAGATCCTTTCCCCACATTCTTTGATCCCAGGAGGGGTTACTGTAAGTAATTAAATTTAATGGCCATCAGTGAAGCAGTAGAGGGTACACTTGTGGACTGCTGGCAGTTGGGCTCCTTCCCTAAGTGGGGAAAAAGGTACTTTTAGGGTCCTGATTTTGTTGCTGTGTTTCTAGAACAGGGTCTTCTTCAAATGTGCACAGGTTTTAATTAGTTTTTTTTTCTTCTTGTCAGATTGTAAGATGCAGTGTTTCTCACTGTTTATCTTTGACTGTGTGTGTTGGGTTGCTTTACTTCCTGTATTTGTCTTATTTAATTCTGTGATATCCACTGAACACCCAGGGGGAATCTTTTCAAAGAACTGATTTGATTTAAGGGTAAAAACCACTGGCCGTTACTCATGAGTAATTAGTAATGGCCAGTGGCCTCTCCCTCTCAGCCCAACCGGTCACGGCAGATGACTGCCCCTCCCTGAGCCTGGTTCTGCTGGAGGCTTCTTCCTGTTAAAAGGGAGTTTTTCCTTCCCACTGTCGCCAAATGCTTGCTCATAGGGGTCGTTTTGACTGTTGGGTTTTCTCTGTATTATTATATGGTCTTTACTCACAATACAAAGCGCCTTGAGGCGACTGTTTGTTGTGATTTGGAGCTATATAAATAAAACTGAATTTTGAATTGAATTGAATGAGCCTTGAGTGTTGATGAACAGATGAGCTGACCAGAATTCAGTGGTCAGAGAAGTCACTACAAGCCCCCAAAAACACATAACTCAACTTAACCATAACTCAGCTTTTGAATAACAATTTCAAAGAACAATGTCTTGAAATTTCACAAACATTTAGTTGTCCTCAAGGATGAACTGATTAGATTTTAGTGGTCAAAGGACACCACGACCCCACTAAACACATATTTGGCCCTTACCTCATAAAACCTTTTTCTTTCTGTAACTCGTGAGCTCATGCTAAGGAGTCCTCCCTGAGAGTTTGTTTAAGTTTGGCACAAATATTCAAATGTTGTGCTAAAGGATGAACTGACCAGAATTTGGCCGTCACAGGTCAAGTCTGGCCAAATGTGGATGCGAACTGCAACGTGAGGAGCAATCAACCAGAAGATGTGAGACTGTCTCAAAGCAAATGTCATTGTGGACAATGGAGGGAGGAAGTTTTTGCATAATGCAGAAAGCATGTAGATTTGAAGGGAACTCTCACTATTGTTTAAATTCACAGCGGTGACTGCCAGCAAAGCACAGTGGTATAATAGATGTAACATCATCCTGGCTTTCGGAAAACAAGACCTGGGGAGCGGTGAGGGAGTTGGAAGGGGGGAAAAAAATCATATAGATGGAAAAAAAGGTTGTCACCTTCACCTTGCGTACTTGTCATTCGCCCAGCGTCAGGTCATTAAATTCACATTAGGCCTCTCTGAGGGACCTTCGGATGCTGTTAGTGCACCTAAAGCTGTGTGGCAGTAAAAAGAATCACAACTTCCTCCTCCCCGCAATGGGGGAAACACACACATAAAAGCAGCTATGCGGCACTTTGCATTCTGACACTGGATCATTATGGTCTCTCATGTCCGTTATTTTGCTTTTTCTGGGGTCGATAATGGAGACCGGGGGCATCGCAGAGACATTGGCCATGTCCATTTGTCCATCCCCTGGAGGACAGAGCTGGATCCGAGTCAAAGTTTTAGATCGCTGCCACAGAGATGGCATTAACTCCAGGTCTCCTGGGCCAGCTGCGTGAATCATTTATCAACAGAAACCTGCAACGCCCATTTCAAATGTCACATCACGTTAGGCCAATGTCCCCAGATTATTCAAGGCAGCAAAAAAAGGAAAGGGAGAAAAGGTAGCAGGGGTGGCACTTTGTCACATGGAGCGCTAACCTGTCACAGCTGTGCAGCTCTTTCAAGGTACATGAGTCAGAAGGGAATGAGGGAAATGGGAAATAACCAGCAATGTGACAGTTTAGTGTGTCTGGTGTTTACCTTCTCTGTCCAGAAGAGCAGAAAATAATCACATTAATACACTTAGGCATATTTTATTTGTGGCCTGAGCCAAAGGCCAGCCATTAAGTCCCAGTTAAAAGAATTATTCAATTAATATAATGGTATTATCTACTTAGTTTAATGTGTTAACCCAGTGACTCCCAGTCACAAGTCAAGTACCCCAGGGGATGCTTCAGGAGTAGGTGACAGATTTGCTAAACTATACAATAAAAGCACTTTTCAATTAAATTAAATACTTCAGGATTCTGTTCCGGGTTCTGTTGGGAACCACTGAGTTAACCCAGCCTTGGGCATTATTGACAGTTGATTAATTTGTTTGAATAATTTGCGTATATATATATATATATATATATATGTATATAACCTTTGAAAGTTGAATTCGTGATGGTTTTAAGTTGTGTACAGGACCTCGTCTTGGGCCTCGGGAAGGATTTTCTGACATTTTATAGACCAAGCATTGATTCATTGATAAAGCAATCAGTAGATTAATTGGCAATGAAAATAAAATAATTTACTCACATCGTTCATATCGACATCCCAGTCTCAGTATGCACCAGAGCCTTCTCAGTGCTTTGATTGTTTCCTGTATATCTATTATTTCACTATACTCTCCATTCTAAGTACACAATATGTCTTAGTTCCTTTTTAAAAGTCCGGTTATTTCCTGCCGAGTGAAGCCGTGCCTTTTGAACGAAGCGCTCTCCTGCTTTCATAAGCAGAGGTTTTAAACTGAGCCACAATTACGCAATTATCGGGGAACGGCAACTGGGTGGCAGCGATGACCTTCGACGTGTTTGTCTGGCCACGTCTGACATTGGCCACCCCATTTGCCTGCATATTATTGTTTATGAAGAGGAACTTGGGGGGTGGTGGTGGTGGTGGTGGGTTTATAGGTTGGTGTTGGATGGACAGCTGCTGCGTTTGGCTGTTGACCAGAGGCCTAATAACAGCGGCATTGAGGGGGACATTACCTGCGAGCAGCTGCCATCCAGTCGCATGGTGCCATGCCCAACAATAACCGTTCAGATGTGAATGGAGTCACTAATAATCATTTGAGCTGTTTGGCATCTTTGGTTTAAAGTCATTTGAACTTGGGTTTTCAACCACTGGTCACTTCCTGTCTGACAATAACGTTTCCTCTTTATGTACTCTTAGGTTCAGAGTTTGTAACTTCATGCAGATGATCCACAGTGCACTTGCATTTCTCATCAGTTTTTCTTTGCCTCTGCTGCAGCTCGTGTCAGTGTATTGGTTTATCCCTTTTGCTTCTCATTTCTCATCTTTACATGAGTTGATCCCCCGCCCGCCCGCCCCCTCCAGTCTCCACCCCCACCACCTTCAGCCGCATCCTGCAAGCAAAACAGCTGTGAAAACAGTGTGGAATCAGTGCAACCGGCAGAGAAAACTGGCTCGTTGCTGTATCGTCCCATTTTAAACAGATTTTCCAGGGATATTGGAGGAAACAAAAGATGTGACACCCCACTGCTCAAAGCTCCACCCGATAACTTTGATGCAAGATTCACTCTGAATAAAGGGGGGTGGGAGCATTTTGGATTGCTTCCTTAGATTTAAAGTGAGGTGACACTTAACCACTCCATAAATTTGCATTTGCTGTTGCCGTCTTTAGCGTACAAAATAAGCACCCTCCTCCCTTAAGATGTGGAGATTTGAAACCGTAAAGATTGCGTGTTTGTGGTGATAGGATGTCTTCCACATGGCTCCGACTGAAAGGGAAACGAAGGAAAGGGAACTTTTTCCAGCTCACTCAACAGTTTCAAAAACAGTCTGCGTTCACGAAAAGTCTCCCCAGCGCACGACATATGTACAAATAAATGTAAGGCATTTGTCACCGTGACACTTGCAGGCAAAATAATAAGGATCATAACAGAAAATGACACGGCATGCTTCAAGACCAACAGGGTCTCAAAGATGGGGAAAAGAGAGCGCATACAGTACAGCTGCTGCATTCAACTGGCAGTCCCATATGGAAAAGTAACATAAGAAACTCTAGTGAGTGGGTATAGTTTAAATGTGTGCGTATCATTCTTTAAGGGAATTAAAAAATAATGAAGTGAAATAGACGGAGAAGTGACAGGTTGTGAAGGTGTTGCAGGCCAGTTTGATTCATGCTGTTGCTCTTTAAGGTATTTGTCTAACTTATCTTGTCTGGTTTGCAAAATCTGAACTTTTTTTTTTAGGAAATACATGAAGGTTAAATAATTAATTCTCTTCTTTAGTCTGCTCTAGTCATTCTTAGTTTCATTTACAAGATATATGAGACAGTTTGATATTGCAAGAATGACCGTTTTCCGTGTTGCTATCGAAGCAGCAGAGTGAATTGAGCCTTTTTCCCTCTGCAGTTTCTGTTATTTGATGTAATACTGAACATGGTAATTAGCTTTTAAAGCTAATTAGCTAAAGCTAAAGCTAATTAAACTAGTTCCATGATTTGAAAATTGTACACATCCTGAAGGAGATTCTCTGAGGTGCTTTTGATGCAGTAAAGTCCTGCATGTTCTAGACATTACTCAACAAAGGTGCATGTGGGCAAATGTCCCATGCAGTCGAATCAGACGGTCTTTAATCTCCCAGCTCCAAATGGCAAAGTTCATGAGGTGTGACCCTTCATCAAAGGGTGAGTAGCACTGCTAATTGCGTGGTGTATTCTTCTCTAGCAACTGGGCATTATACAGTCATATGAAACTTTTCCCAAGACTTTATGCAGTCCTGTTAAGAACTAAGCCCACCCCACGATTCAATAACTTGTAGAACCACTTTTGCCAGCAATAACTTGAAGTAATTGTATTCTGTATGACTTTATCAGCCTCTGACATCACCGTGGAGGAATTTTGGCCCACTCATCTTTACAGCAGCACTGTGATTCCTTCATTTTTCAGCCATTTTGTTGTAGATTTGCTGCTGTGCTTGGGATCATTGTCCTGTTGCGTGACCCAACTTGGGCCAAACTTTAGCTGTCAGGCAGATGGACTCACACTTGACTGTAGGATACTTTGGTTTACAGAGGAGTTCATGGTGGACATAATGACTGCGAGGTGCCCAGGACCTGTAGCTGGAAACACGCCCAAATCATCACCCCTCCACCACCGTGCTCACAGTTGGTATGAGGTGTTTGTGTTGATATTATGTGTTATGGCCAAGCATCTCCACGCTGGTCTCATCTGTCCAAAGGACACTGCTTCAGAAATTTGTAAGTCTTTAAATTCATACCTTCTTTTCTTTTTCTGATTAAGTGTCAGCATCCCAGCAAACGTACAGTTGCGATAAGTGTCCTTGAGTCCCTGAATCAAGACCTTTTACCTTCTCGGTAGCTATGTTTTTACATTAGGGAGAACGAAGCACTCTCAGAGTTGGGGTTTGAGTCCCAGTAGGCTCTAGCAAACCAAATATTTAGAGTGCACAGATATGAATGAAGTTTCCATGTCCAACAACTGGCATATTACATAAGTACACCAGCATCAGCCAGACAAATTTCTCACAATTTATAGTAGCAGGTGAATAATGTGATTGAGTCAATGATTTGCAGTCAACTACCAGTCACTCTCTGATAAAAGGCCTCTTTAAATCATCAAGGAGTAAAAAAAGATGTCAAAATAAAGCCTCCTTCCTCACCGGTGGATGGGCATTGGCCTCATTTTATTCCAGCCCATGTATAAAACACAATGTGGGAATAGGTTTGACTGATCTTTCACATCTAATATGCGACTTTCTTTCCCTTTTTTTTTGCTCATAAGTTGCAAATGGCTTCATTAAAACAAAAGCACGACCATAGGGAGCACATAAAACATGCTGCTGCTACCTAATATGGTATTTATGACCAGAGCTAAATGTAGAGTGAATTAAACTTTAAAGGATTGCAGTCAGGTAGACTTGCCGACGTTTGTGGAGGAATGTCCATTAACAAGATGAAAGAAGAGAGGGGTGTGCGTGTGTGTGTGCGCGCTGGAGGGGGGTGTTATTCCCTCATGGCCGACGGTGGAACGTCAGCTAGACGGCTGGCTGGACCCAGACACCTTACAACCACACGTGTAATGAAAAATCGACTGACAGGGTCACCCAGTAGCCCCAGCCTCCTGTGTTTACAGAAATAATTAAAACGTAATATCATCAAAAGTGACTTCTCCAACCTCCAGTCTCCCTCCCTCCTTCCTCTCCTTATTCATACTCTCTTTTTACTCTGAAACAAGTTTCCTCTGCTTGAGAAAATAAACCAATTAACAGCTGATGTGGTCGAAACACAGCAAAAGGAGGTTCATGCCAGCCATGGTGTGATGCTGAATGCTTATTAGAGAACAGGTCCAGGTCTAAATAATCACTTGGAGCCAACCCTGCATTCATCAATTTCCTGGATTTCCCTGTGGGGGAATACACAGGAGTGAAGGCATTGTCAGCCATTGCTCAATCACAAACCTGTCAACAACAATAAAGACCAAAACAAACTAAAGTCCATCATTCTGGATGCTTGAGAGGAGTCAGGCTCTATTCACTCTTTGATTAATTTGGCGAAAATCCAACCCAGAACTGGCCTACAGACCATCCCGATGCAGCCCCTGACTGGACCGATCACACACAAAGGACCTGGTCTGCAACCACTTGCAGTCAGTTGCTGTCTTCAAAGCAACTTTGGTGCATCAAGATGATAATAAATTGGTCAAACTGTAATTGAATGGGGTCAAGTTGGCAGTTACATGCAACCTATATGTGATTATATGCCAATTAAATGCGATAAATCATAAAAAAAATCACAAAATTGTTGCTGTATACCTACATAGAAATTCACATTGACTAATAGAGCCCAGCCAGAACTGAATGGATCTCAAACGTAAATTCAAAAAAGTCCTCCAAAAAATAGTGATGTAGTTGCGACAGGACGGCAATTTAACTGCAGAATGATATAGGCAGTCAGCAACCTTGCTTTTATATAGGAATTGTGCACTAATTGGTGCACACTGACTTAGATTGATTGCAACATGTTGGCAATCAGGTTGCTGCCCTCCAGGTGACCGGTGTAATTGCCTTGCACTCAGGTGTGGCCATCCAGAGGTTGAAGGTATTGCACGCTCAACCTGTGGATGATCAGCTGGTAGCTGCAACTATGTGCAATCAGTTGCCAAATGCAAAAAATTTCAATGCAATCACTGAGCAACCACCAATTTTTTATAGCTGCAAGGAGGTTGCCATCTGGCAGACGGATTGCAGTTGATACAATCTGTCTGCATTTATATTAGAAAGCGATTATTGGCAAACCTTTGCCAATCTGTCTGAGAGAGATTGCACTCAGACTGGAGTTGTTTGGAGACAGGTTGCCTCTTACCAGGTGACATGTACAATCACTCGCACAAGTCTGGGAAAACTGGGAATCTGTTGCAAGATAAACCAGTGGAATTTTTGCTCAGTGACTTTTCAACAACTTGTGGCTCAGAAAGAGATGCGTCAGTTTCTAATTTATCATTTTTGTTTCTGAAATAAGTTTTAAAAAATCTGATTTTTGGCTTCAGGATTCTGGATGAGAATTAGGATAATCTGGAATGTTGTAAGCCCATGTAATTTCACCATCTTTCCTCATAAGAAAGGAGAAGATTAAATCCTGAACTTCATGGACAGTAAGCACAGTGATAGCAGCACGTAATCTGATATTATGTGCATCTTGGACCTTTAATGTCGGTGGATAGAGTGCATCTTTTAAAAATGTAAATACATTTCCCAGAGCAGTTTGAGACCGACATTAAATTATTCATGCTCTGAATTCATATTCTGTACTTACATGTCGAGCAGATACAGTATATGGTAAAGTCAAAATAAGGTCTCAAGAAACTGAGCAAATTATCCTCCAGAAAAAGAAAAACCATAAATTCTTTTTAAATGTGAGTTTGTTTGCCGTACAGCAAGATGGAGATTACCCAGCTTCAGATTTACCACCACAGAATGCGATCAGTATACCTGCTGCATTTTTATTCATTTACAAATAAAATACAAACTCTGCTTTTTATTTGAAGTGCACTGACCTGTTTTGTTGATCGTTGGGGGACTGCGAGTAACAACATCAGATGATTGCAATGACAGCGCAGCTCCATTTTGTCCCTATATTTTATAAATTGAAGCAACATCTTGCAGCTTTGGGGTACACAGGTAAGAGCGTAAATATTTGAAATGGCCACAGGGGTCATGCATCTTAGATAGCAGTGTCATATGCACAGCTGTAATGGCTCACATCCTCACTCTCCCTCTTCCCGTGAGGCTTGCTCACCTTTTTAACGTTTCAGCTCGCAGATGGGCAAAAAAAAGAGGTTCCCTTGCGTTTCATGTGGCCTCTGTTGAATGTAAAAATTTGTGACACAAAGTGGCATGGTTTCATATTTGTTTAGTGGGAACCGGCTCAATGCGCCAGCGTAATGGCACGGCTCCGGTAGCCAGATCACCGTAGGCGGTGCATCAGGGGACAACCTGGGATCACCGTGCTGCTGATTTATGCATGAACCATGTGCTCACTTTGCAGAGACAGACGGAGCTGACGTTAACAGAGGAGACACCGGATGGGAAGACATGCCCTTTTTTTTTTGTGATGTCGGGGGAACACAGATGAGAGGGAGGGGTAGAAATTACACATTCTGATGTTGCCCGGCTACCTGTCTGTCTGAGCCATCTGTCCTGAAAAAGTGAGGAACATGGTAAAAGCAGGAGGAGCAATAAATGGACAACTGTAGAACTACCTAACTGTAAAAATATCATTCAGTGAGAGTAAAATCACAGGTACAGAGCAACCAAGGAAATAAAAAATGCATAACGGATATTTATTCATATGAGGTGCGTCATAGCTGCAAAATTCTTTCTTTAATTTCTTTTCTGGTCAGTTTTTCATATCTCATATAACTTCTTTTTTTTTTTAATTCAGGTGAATTGCTATGAATCTAGATCAGCTGGCAACTAAATAAGCACAAAATGCAGTGGACCGGACCAAGTGGTGGCTACAGTTCCAGTGAAGAAAAATGGTGCGTTTACAATGGAACTAAGCTGCTCTTTATAATTCTGCTAGCTCTTGTAAGATGTTTATACTGATGTTTTGCTGAAACGTGACCACATGAATGAACTTATTTGCCATTTTGGACAATCAGGGTGACAGTGTAGGAGCAAGTGAAGAAGGCCCCAGTCACACAGGCCTAGAGACCGATCTGCATCCGTCTGGCAACCACTGGACATGAGAGAAAAGTGTGTATTCCATGACCAGTTACAATTGGTTTCTGGAGGTTGATGGCAGTTACAGGGAATCTGATCACTAATGTCCCAGTCACACAGGTCTACAGACCAGTCAGTGACACCATGGCCACCACCCTTCACTGGGGAAAAGTGTGAATTCCCCAACTGACTTGTGATTGTTTCTGCTGCTAGCATATTGCTGCATAGTTGGATAGGAAGCGACATACTTGTCTAAAAACACTGTCCAGCTGTAGTGAAACTGTGAAAAGTGTGACACAAAGTTCACATGGGGAACTTCAGCTGCATGCTAATGAGACCACATTAGCCTATTTAGGAATTGTACAGTATGACTAACGGAGCAATGATTTTATTGCTTGAGCCTCTGTTTGGGTGTAAATGATTATAATTTATATATCAGAGTATGATTTCTGTTACAAGGATAATAATTTATATCTTTTTAGAAGGTTTCCACTTTCATTTGTGATCCATCACAATGGCAAAGGGAATCTTCTGCTCGGGAGATTGAGGTGAGGGGCAGCTAATGAGAAAAAAGTGGGTCTTTTTTTTTTTTGTCTCTTTACGAGACCTCATGTCTTATTCACTGGTTGATGACTATTTGGCAACCAATAATGACCAGTTGCTGGAGGTTGTTGGAGTTTTGACCAGGTGAAATTGGTCACAAAGAGGTATACGGCCCACTGAAAGCTTGCTTTGGTGCTAACAGGGTGCCATGGTTGTCTGTAGTTTGCATGGAAGACGCTGACTTGTCAGCAAAAACTCGCCGACTATTCCCTGAATGGTACAGAAACTGTGAAAAGTCAAGACAAGGTTGCTGGCTGTCACTGGGTGAAATCAGTGACAAAGAATGTGCGCACCACGGTTGCTCGTAGTTTACATAGAAGATGCCAACTTGTCTGCAAACACTTGCTAAGTACTTGTCGAGCGGCAGTGAAACTTGAGAAAGTAAAAGTTGCACCTTTTAAAACGTGATGTCTAAAACAGTAAGATGAATGTTTTGTAAGGTGGAGGTTTTTGGTACAGCACCCTCTTTGCAACCAACTTCACCCAGAGAGAGCCACCAACCACTTGCCAACCTGTCAGGGAATACACATTTTCCCCTAGAGATTGGTGGCTACCAGGGGGTCACTGACCAGTCTCTAGGCCTATATGACGAGACTGTAAACTTTAATGTTACAGTGGCTTGTCTTAGACAGCCCGAACTGAGGGGCTGCATAGGTGGCCAGTATATAATCAATCTTGTGGAGTTCCAGACACAAATACATGGAGCTGGAAATGACCACATTAGGTTCAGTACAACTGTCATCAGGTTGCTTGGCAACTTCACCCTTGAAACATCTTCCTTGTTGCTATATGTAATAATGATAATCTTGTTCTTGCCTTATCCTTTGTTTTCCTCTGGCTCCCATGAAATGTCATGTTTGCAGCCAGGATCATACATTAAGCACAATATAGCTCATGCTTAATGCATGAGCTATCAGCTGAGTGTCCCTCCCTGGTGACTGTAACGTACCGCGGCATGCCGACAGCATGAACAGATTACACACCACTTGAACGTTGATGTGCGAATATTGAACCCATGATGCTGTAGGTTGCACTTCACTTGGTGCCCTTTACCTCTTCTGTCACAACACTTAACTGCTGATTGATGAAATTGGCTTGCATTTAAGGCTAAGTCCTTTTAAAACCAATAAATAAGTTAGAGATGGTTTTATAACTAGTATGTAAAAAAAAAAAGTCTTTTTTTTGTGTAGCCTACTTTCACTCTTGCTGCTCAAGACAGCCCTTTGTAGGGCATGTACTGGCATCGTATTCCACACAGCAAATATTAACTTCCACAAGCTCCTTGAACATGTGGGCAGATGTCTTATAGCAAATATGACTGTGAAAATAGATTTACTCTCAGTTTCTCCTCAGATATATTCCTCTCTGTATAAAACAGGCCTACCTTTTTTCAAAGCAAGCCTTGCTTGTGCAGTATCAATTTAAACACAAGAAATCTGCCGGGGAATCTAATCCCCTTTGAGCATCCCTACCCCTGTTTATCTTGACAGCGCTCTCCTTAACAGGCCGAGTATCCATATTTGAAGATGCCACCGGCTGCGTAGGTAAAGATGGGAATTTGTAGTGACAAGGGGAGGGCAGCAGCACAGCAGAGGTACCTAAGGAAAGAGACAACCTCTTCCAGCGAAGGCAAATGAGCCTTGTCAGTCGGCAGTTGGTGCCGTAATTATAAAGGGTGCGGTGAATTTCCAAGGGATTCCAGGAGAATGGCATAATGGATAAAGCAATAAGAATTTTATAAGCCAGGATGTAGGGAAGTTGGAAAGGAAATCTAACATCTTCTGAATTCTGTCTTTATATGTGGAAGGAGTGAAGTGATTTGTGTTATTTACAGTACACATGCTGCTAAAGCACTGTTGAAGCAGATGGATGCTAATAAGTACTTTATACATTTGAGCTTTAATCATATTTAATCAAAACATTGACCAAAACCAAACAATTAATTAAAAGTGATGAAAATACTAGCTAGCTATTTAAGATGTAGCACCTATGCTCCAGTGACCTCTGGAAAAGGCTACCCTTTTCTAGGTCCTACAGTTGCAATTCAGTCAAAACCAATCAAAACTTTAAATGACTTTATTTTATAGGAGTGTATATAGAAATAAGGAAGATGAGAGCTGTGTTTATAAAACAGTGACATAAAACACAACACAGAATTGTTCCTTCACTTGAAATCAAAATAACACGAGGGGAAAAGTTACTTACTCAATGGCTCTGGCTCTGCTGTGCCTCTGATTCGCTCCTCACGTCTAAACCTAACCAATTATCAATCATCATGAGTCATACATCAGCCAAACCCCTAAACAGCTCCCAGTGGAACACCTCAGAGGTACTGTAGGGCAGGCCATAACATCATACAATTCCTTTCAAGGTCTTTTCAAAGTAAAAGCCATCTTGAGCATCACATGTTGATTTGTGCCAATTTTTAATGCCTTATTTTGAAGAAAAAAAAAAGACCTAGTTTCTAACCTCATAGCAGATAACAGTTTGGAAGCGGTTAAAACTGCGGAAAAGCTGCTGAAATTTTAAGATTGCAGATAAAAAAAAAAAATATTGATATGCAGTTAAAAATGTTAAGCGGCATTAAAAAAAATATTTAAATTATTAGCTAAACCAAACATAGAGACACGATGCAGACGAGTTTGGTTGGCTCAAATTGATTGCCGTGTGTTGGCAATCGTCTTCCACCAGGTGACCTGCGCAATTGCTTTTGCAATCAAATGTAGTCGCCCGGAGGTTCAGTGCACGCTCAGCCTCGGCGTGACCAGGTGGTAGCTGCAACTACTTGCAGTTGGTGGCCGAATGCAAAAAATATAAATGCAAACAGAGACTTTTCATAGTCATAAGCAGGTTGCTGTCCTATTTTTACTCAATTTGACTGAGTCACAAACAAAATGGGTAGACAGTTAAAATTGGTTGCTAAAAAGTAATAGCTGTTAAATGGAGCAGCAGGTGAAGGTAATGGATCATTAGTGGGAAAGATCAAGCCAAAAGTTAAAGAGTGATAAATTTTAACATGAATGTAAAAACGTAAAGGAGCCACTGTCATAAGTTACCACTATTGTTGTTGAATATTGCCTCCATAATCTGGCAGAAGCACCTGCTTTTCTAACCATTTCTCCTGTGCACTGCACTTCCAAACATGAAAAAGCACCATTGAGCAGCTGATGCTGTCATTGGGGATCTAACATTACCTTGACAGATCGCTGAAACGGATGGGGATATATCAGACTTGCAAAGGACCTTGGTTTTAGCTGCTGTTAAAAATGCAACACAACTGTGTTTTATAATCTCTCTAAATAAGTTATTTTTCCTCTCGTTTTCTGACTTTATGAGTCACACGCTAGGTGTATCTGAGCTGGCGGGTTTTTTTTCAAGGAGAAATCAAGATATTCACGGTATGTTATTGCTTTGGGATCAGGGATTTGCAAGTGATTATATCATATTTTAATAAAGACAGTACAATCATCGAGAGGCACATGCACATGGATAACAATTACTGCAGAAAAACTACAAAAAAGTGCACCTGTTCTCTGTTGTCTTGTAACCAATTTGTTTAATTCAGAACATCATTTCATTCGAAGGGAAAAACTAGTTATGAGAGAGCAAAGTGCGGGTATCTTCTTATTGTTTGGAACAAAATTACTCTGGCTAAGAAGGTTAGAGACTACATTAAATGAGCTTTTTCAAAAAAAAAAAAAGAAAAAAGTATGGGGTGCAATATTATTGTATAGGCTTGTGATTTGTCAGGATGTTATGGTGAATAAAACCTTCAAAGGGCTAGTCTGTAAAACCTGCAAAGATGCCTGCATCAAGGACTTGTTAAGTGAATTTCAACAGCACAGCGTTCAGTGGAGAGTTTTACTGTCCCTCAGTGATCCAAATGCTGCTTTAGAGACCTTGACAGCAGTAAACTACAGGGGGAAAACAAACAGGTTTCTTTGCATGTTAATCAAGAAATTTAAAAGGTGTTAAACATTAGAGCATTATATCTTTTATCAGCAGTTTGAATTCCCAAATTCCCCCCGCAGCAGTAGTTGCTTTGAAGCACGCAAACGTGGTAAACATACGTATCCTCCAGCTGTATTTCTTCCTCCTCCTACAAATATTTCCCCAGGCCAATGCTGTGAATGCGGATTCGCTCACATGTACCTTGTTAAAAAGTGGTTAAAAATGAATTACAAGAAAGCTAGTTGTTTACCTAGATGCTAAACTGGCAGACAGATCTGAGCTGTGCACTTTAGGGATTCTGATCTCCTCTAAACTGAAGCGTATTCTGTGTTTATTTACCCTCCAGAAACATTCATGTATATTTGAGTCTGGCAGTTACATCTGTTCAGGTATGCACTGCCTCAAGCACCAGCAGTGAACCTCCTACCTCCAGACCTCCTCGCCAGCCCCTTGACCCTCCCCCGGCGCGATCCCAGCGACCCCCATTGTTTCAGAGAGAACAGATGTAAGCCTCATTCTCCGCATCTGCGTCCAGGGGACGCGCCAAAAGCTCAGCGCCGACTCGAAGGGTCCCTCAGCGACAACTGTCCTGATTTAGAGTGACATCAGAGTCAGTCCTCAGTCACTCTGATCCTGTCAGCACGTCGGCTGAGATGAACTGATGGCCTATTTATACCCCAGTCACCTGATCTTTCGCTGCCCCACAGGCCAGGAATATTAAACTGACAGCAGCATATTCTGAAATGTCTGACGGCCCTCGAGCCCACAGATACTCAGAGTTATCCGCTTTTTATTTTTAACTTACCTAAGTCACCGCGTCACAGCAGTAAGAGGAAGGCTGATAGTTCAATTTACCGGACTCACATTCACTCTTCACTCTACCTGAGTTTAAGGAGACCTAAACAGTACACTGATTTTCAACTGACTTTTCTCTCTGCTGACTTTTTAAAAACATTTGTATAACCAGTATGGATGCCCCCCCCACACACACACACACACAATAAAAGGTTTTGGACTTCACCCATAGTTTGCATGGAAGGTGCCAACTTGTCTGCAAACATTTGGCAACTACTCACTAAGTGGTTGTGCAACTGTGAAGACCTGAAATGAAAACATTCACCTTGAAAGTAAAAGATGCATCGTTTGAAATGTTTTGGCTGCAGCTGTAAGGTGCAACTTCTACTTTGAAGGCAAATGTTCTCCGTTTCTGGTTTACAGTACTGTGCAAAAGTCTTGACCCACCCTTCATTTCTTTATATTTTTCTTCCAAGCAGCCAGACTGCTTTTTCACTCATTTTCAGTCCAGTCCCTGTACCTGACCATTTTCAGACGAATGTTGCATGACAGTGATCCCAAACACACTGCCAATGCAGTAAAATCATACCTGCATAGAAAAACACACAGTGGAACACTATCAGTCATGGATCGACCTCCCCAGAGCCCGGAACTCAACATTATTGAAGCAGTGTGGGATCATCCTGACAGAGAACAGAACAAAAGGCAGAAACATCCAAAGAAGAGCTTTGAATGTCCTTCAAGAAGCCTGGAGAACTATTCCTGAAGACTGCTTAAAGAAATGAGAAGAAGGCTGCCTCAGAGAGTTCAGACTGTGCTGAAGAATAAAGGTGGTCACACCAAATACTGACTTTCAAGCTTGTTAGAATTCTACAAACTCCATGTATGTTTGCATGTGTCAATAAATCACTGCAACTTGATTCCATTTTCTTAGCAAATTATAAAGAAATGATGGGTGGCACAAGACTTTTGCACATTACTATAGATAGAGTAACTACAGACTATGGAAGGAGTTGCTGATGGAAGTTGGCTGACTTCCAGTGTCCAGTCCCGTCACTGTCGATTGTAACATTGGTGGTTTAATATGTATAGGTACTGTATAGTTAACAGTACATTTATATCAATAATCTTAATCTGCAAAATAATTGGTAACTAAAAGCTTTGAAGCTGCTCTTTTTTTTTTTTTTGACTCATCTCCTTAGGTGTTAAAAATTTGGGCTGAACTTACAGAAATAGTCATGGCAAGGAAAAACTTCCTAGGAAACTGGAGTTTCACCTCAGGCAGTTTGATCTCAGGTAAACTCCTGGCTGTGACTGGTGGAAACTCTCTGACCAGACCAGCAGCTGGCCAATCAACTGGCCTGACTGTGCCGGGGGCTTTGAGTCATTGATTATGCCGCCACTCACATATATTGGTATAAGCATCTCACATACGAAGCTGATGAATGGCCAGAAAGTGGTTTACAATAATCATCTTTTTTGCCCCCAAATTAATTTGTTTTACTCATTCATTTGTCAGCAAGTTCATTTCCTTCTGACATTCCCTCTCTCTCTCTCTCTCCTTCCCACCTACATCACTGCCCACAGTTTATTAAACTTTTTCTGGCTGACTTTCTTTGTTCCCCTTTTCCATCCATTCACTGTTCCCCTCTCTTCGCTCCTTTGCATCTGCAAAATCATTCATCCGTCCAGTCTCTCTTTCTGTTATTCAAATGAATAAATTCATAAACTGTGTATTACAGAGGGACATGGCCTCTCTGACATCATTGGTTTTGTGAAGCCCCATTTTGAAGTCTAAAGTTAAACATATTGGTCAGTATCATCTTGGATCCAGAAGGTGACCAGCTAACTAAACTTCAAGGTGCATGCATAGACTGTGTGTAACGGCTAATTAATCCAATACAAATGCTGGAATGTCCCGAAATGGGAGCACAGACTTCTCGTACAGGATGTTTGTACAGGTATCTTCACAGCAAGCCATAATATTTGACAACCAATTGCATTCAAAATGCTCAAAAAGGCACCAACACCCCTGAAAAAAACCTTTTCAGTTATAAGAAATAGTTGAGAACTGGCTGCCATCACCTGTGTTGGCGTCCATGTATCAGTGACATCAAACACACCCCTAGATTTAGTGAGCTATGGTTCCAGCTGGTTCTGGGTCTACCGGTGACCAATACTGTTTATGTGATGGGCTGTAAACTTGTTTATTTCTGATGTAAAGTTGGACAGGTTAACACGGGAGTCTACTGTGATTGACTTACTTTTGGAGGTGGCATTAGAGGAACTACACTTTTGAGAACTTCCACATTAGGTTTGTTTTCCGCCCTGGAGCTTTGCTCTTCAGTAAATCTTGCATTCATTCATTTATCCAGAAGCTAATGACATCCTTCCAACTTTTTCTTTATATTTTGTCTTTCTTGCTTTTCACTTTTCTCATCTGTCCGTCAGTGCACCCATTTTTTCATGACACAGGTTCTCTACCTCTCATCCCATGCTTCTCTCCTAGCCTAACAGACTCTTTCATTCACCTATTAATACGTGTCAAGCTAATCACACATGCATTAGCCCTGCACCTTCCCTCCCTTATATATCAGTCATCTATTTATTCATCCATCCCTTTTCTACTTCAACCAGTGGGTGGTTTTCAGGAAGTCCTTCAGCCTTGAATGTTTCCCTCCAAACACAGCAGAGGTGTTGACCGACGTTGGACGGATTGGCAGGGCGGTGGAGAAGCTGAATTGCTGTAATCACATTTACTTGGCCCTTATCTGCGTGTTTGACATTTTGTCTCAGCGGCCCGACAACCGAAGTGTAGGTCGATCCGAACCACGAGCTGTCAAAACTCGCCGCTCGGCCCGTGCCATGTTAAACACCCAACATCTGGGTCCACCGTAAACACTCGGCCCCTCATAATCAGCCCCACATGTGGCTGCACTCAGACTGCACATGCTCCCGTCCGGCGCCTTGGCGAAAGGGAAGCTGTCAGGTCCATCAGAGCGCTCGTCTCGTGTGAAGCGGATACAGCATCAGGATTACAATTTGATAAATATTTGAACTTCGCCTCTCCTTCTATTATAATTAAGGCAGGTTTCAAACGGGCCCACTGCGTTTGATCTTCACGCCATCCTGATACGGAGCTTAGGATGGGACATTTATTTAATAACAGCTGCACCGCAAAACTTCAGCAGCTGGCAGTTAAAAGAAAACCCCTCCACTGGATACTGTTACACACCAAGACATCATCAATCTGTGATTTCAGTGCATTCCAGGAGCTATTCTTTGATGAAGTGCTTTAACTCGCTTCTCTAGACAACCCGCTTTCCTTCAAACTGCTTTTTCTTATTGTATTTATGGTAGTTTCCTTATGTTTTGCAGAATAACCGTGAAAGCTTTCAAAGATGGGTTCAAAAAGTTTGCCCACAGGATTTACATTCATTAAAACCCTTTTATAATAAACAGCTCATCTTTTTTGTGGCCACACTGGATTGTTGTCTGATATCTGCTCCCATGGGTGCAGAGTTGGATGACTCCTCCTCCCTCCTCCATGAGAGTGTTTTTTATATATATATATATATATATATATATATATATATATATATATATATATATATAATTATCTGAAAGGCAGATCTGTGAATTTCCACATCTCTTATTCTGAATGACTGACATCAGTGGCCTGTACTATGAAGCAGGATTTGGGCTTATCCAGGTAACTTCAGGGTTGACTGTGGTTCACTTCTCATCAGTGTACACTGCCATGGTAACTTATGCTGTGAACCTAACCTGCTCCAGAGCAGGGTACACTGTGGTTATTAAGGGATAGACATGATTAGCAACAATCCCAATGAGTATTGGGTCCCAAAGCGGGCTAAGAAAATATCTGCTGCACCATTACACCAACATCAGTCTGAGCTGTTAATATAAAGCAAAATGGATCCATGCTTTCATGGGTTTTACACCAAATTTGGACCCCACCATCTGAATGTCGCAGCAGAAATCAAGACTTATCAGACCAGGCAGCGTTTTCCAATCGTCTATTCTTGAATTTTGGTGAGCCTGTGTGACCTGTAGCCTCGGTTTCCTGTCCTTAGCTGACAGGAGCGGCACCTGGTGTGGTCTTCTGCTGCTGTAGCCCATCTGCTTCAAGGTTCAACGTGTTGTGTGTTCAGAGACGCTCTTTTCATTGAGTGATTCATTTTATTTCAGTCTGATCATAGCAAAGCAAGCAGTGTTTTCCAAAAGCAAGGGGGGGGGGCAAGAATGACTGTATTTCAGGCAGAAAGGCAGGAGCAACAGCTTATATGTGCCTACACCTCATAATAACGCAATGCTTATCCAACCACAAATTACCAATGCAACAGAAAACAGTCATTCATAATTACATTCATTTCAAATTAATCAAATATCTATTATTTGATCAATATATTTCCCAATTAACATGTTTTTTTTTAACAAATACTTAACCTACCACGTACATGATCATTGGTATTATTCCATAAATTTACTCCAGTAATACAAAAGCAGTTTGAAAGAGGCATCTTTCTCTTAATTCATAATTGGTTGCTCTCAACTGGAACAAATCCTGGACACCTGGTGGTCTTTTTTCACTTCACACATAATCTGAAAATTTTTTAAATCTCTTTAATTCATGAAATTTTAACATATTCAGCAGAGTGAACAGTAGAGTCGTAATGATTTAGTCTACACGCTATTGTTGTTGCTGTCTTTTGCAATAGAATATTGAGTTGGTGATCATTTCATATGTATTCCCACCCAGTTAGGTCCAGTATGGAAGTATGAGCGAGTATGGGAAGAGAATCCGGATTCACCGGTTCTGCATATCTTGGTTGTATGATATTTTCTTTTTTCAAGCCACAACTTTTTAAACCGCTTAAATCACCTTTTTTTCTCCATTCTGATTATCAGTTTGCGCTGCAGCAGGTCATCTTGGCAGTCTCTACGTGCCTAAATACATCGAGTTGCTGCCACGTGATTGGCTGATTCGACTTTTACATTAAAGAGCAGTTGAACACGTGTACCTAATAAATTGGCCAGCGACTGTGTGTGCTACTAGGTGCACGCTGGACAAAATTATCGGCTTATACCTGAACTCTGGCACTTGGTTTGCTTGCAACTTCCCATAACTTGCACGTAGTCTCCTAACCCCCCTCAGGTTTGGGGCAGATGTTCCTCAACACAAAGATCGATGAGGGGTTCATTTCACTGTCTTTGTTCCCTTCTGTTCGCCTCAACACCCGCGCCACATGCAATAACTCAAGAAAGTAACACAAATGGCATACATGAGACCATGTGGTGCCTCTGATGCATGAGAGTGACAGAAAGACAGGAGAGAGAGAGAGGGAGAAAGGCAGAGGTCATGAATAAGTAGAAACTAGCTAGAGCCTAAATTAAACTAATTCTTAACTTTCGAGGAGATCTTCAGCCCAGACTCAAACTGTCCACAGACTGACACACGCTCCTCCGCTTCCTCAGCTGCTTGAAGCTTTGATTCCACTTGGCACCCGACCAAGAGCTCGCAGATAAAAGAGGGGAAGAAAAAGGAAAAGGGACACAGTGAGCGTATCTAGTCTGCCACCTGAAATTTATCACTGTGACTCATCTCAATTGGCTCCACAGTCTGCCACTTAACATCAAGTTCTGTGCTGCTACCGAGCGTCAAGACCTCAGATTTAAAATAGGACGTAGGTAGGACGTAGCTAAAAAGAGTCATGAATACTAGCACTTAGCAACATATCGGAGACAAAGGAGTCAGAGGGAGAAAACACACAACATTTATTCATTTTTTACTGTTATAGTGCCCTACTGTAGTTATGACAGCTGTTCCGTAACATACATGATCATCTGTCCAAAACTGTGTTGGTGCCCCTTGTGAGCTCCTGAGTAGGTTCTTTATGGACTGGGACAGGAATCTGGGGAGTTTGGTGGCTGGGTTAAGTAGTTCTCTTTTTCTCTTTTTGCTCCTTCCTGAACTCTTCGTTGTGGGTGAATGGAGTACATTGTTCTGCTCAGGGAGACTGCTGCTGTCAGAGAGTGCCTTGTGGGTGGTGGCGACAATGTTTAGCTAATGTATGTCAGGATATTCACTTTACCTGCAAGTTGTGGTTGGATGAAATGCAATAGTCCGGTACATCTCATATAATGTGATGTATGTTCCCCCTCCTCTCAGCCTGCTGATAATGAGCCTTTCAGCTGCTGCTCAGCCTCAAATGGTCCTGTGTGTAGGATTTTATTCTTAAACTTCTGCAGCCCTGTTTTCTTTCTTCTTTGCTATTATCTGCTGCTGCAACCTCCCAGCTCCAGCACAAGTTTTATCTTATCCAATAAAAGACGCGATACCAAACTGACATGCTCTGAAGTCCTGTGCACCAGTGCCTGTCAGACTAGGTGTGTGCGCATGTGTGTTGCGCTGAGGCTCCTCTCTCGGGCCAAGCCTATACATCATCCCCAGTGACGGCGCCTCTGAGCGTCAGACCGGCTCAGGCTGGCCCTCCGGGGTCAATCTCTTAAATGAGATTTCAGCACCACTGACCCGTGCTCTGCTCCTCTCACCTTTTTGCCAGGAGAACAGGAATGACCTCCGACCCCGGGATCTGTGAGCAGCCACCGTCTTCCTCCAAGTGGCGACCCATCAGCTGCAGCAGACCTCGCCTAAGCCACGAAGACAGAGTGTGTGAGTGTGGAGGTGAGGCCTCGGTGGGTGGAAGACCACAGAGGTGTGAAATGAAGAGTTAACTTCACAGAAGGCATGTCCACGGTTTTGGAAAAGGGGACAACCTTATCGCACAAAACTTACAGGGATTACAGGTTTATTAATCTGCTGTAATGTCTTAGTTGGGTAGCAAAATAGAGCTGAGGTAATAAAGAGCATGACAATTGAATCAGAATAATTATTAGACTGGTATAAACTCTTAAAATGGCTTCACAAGCTAAGAAAAAGCTTGAAGAACTTTCTATACAGAATCATATCAAAATTTATTTGTAAGTTGATAATAGATTTTTAATCTCCTCTCTGTGCTTTTCTTACAACGCCATTCTTATAGCATTTCTACTGCAGGAGAAAGATTATCAGAGCTACTGTAAAGGTAAGGTCTGTCCTTAGATCATATATTCATTCATATATCAGATACACCACTAACCGTGGTTAAGAGCCTTTGTTTGAATGAATGAATGCAGTGGCCAGGTAAAAGAAAGGCGCATTCATTCATGTTTCTGCATAGTTACACCTACAGATAACAAGCGTAGGACTGGCGTAGCCCCCGTGACATCTCTCACTACTTTGTGACGACCTATTTTAAAGACTCCACTTCAACTTTGCAGCCAAGAGCAAGAAGTAGAGAAGCGCTAAGTTATCAGCTACAAAATACTTGAGCAGATATCCATAAACGGTGGGAAATCCTTCCGCAGTGCACACAGTCCGGCTTAAATCCACATAAATGTTGTTTCACCCTGTGGTCTGTGGTCCTATTTGGAAGCCTAGCATCTTGGTTTTTTGGAGCCAGAAAAATCTACATTAGAATGAGAGAGTGGAGTAGTCAGTGAACACTAAGCTCTACATACCTGCCAATTAGTCTTTTGTAACACCTCCCTGAGTTCTACCAGAGGTTTTTTCCTGTTAAAAGGGAGTTTTTCTTTCCCACTGTCACCAAGTGCTTGCTCATAGGGGGTCAAATGATAGTTGTGGTTTCTTTCAATAATTGTAGGATCTTTACGGTACAGTATAAAGCGCCTTGAGACATTTATTGTTGAGAATTGAAACTATAAAAATACAAAAACTGGAGTGCAAACCTTTTATTATTGTTTACAGCTCTGAAACCCGTCTTGCTAGTTATTGCTACTGCAAAAGTCAACAGCACCACAGGCATGGTTGACAGCCAGTGTTCTGTAGCTAATTGGTGGAGGTGAAGCTTAGCACGCAGCGATCATGTGCTTAGCACCCACATTTCACTCAAAGCAGCCATGCCCATACTAATGGAGGACTTGAAGAAGAAGCTACTTTTGGGTGGTCCTTTATTTCCAACGGGTCACCACAGCAGGTAGCTCCTCATGTTTTTACACCGGATGACCTTCCTGATGCAACCCCGAAGAGATTTTTTTTTTTTTAACTATTTTTCAGCCCCAAAGGGTCCTGCTTGAAAATCCAAACTTAAGTCAAATCCATATTGAATTGAATATCTGCTCACAAATTCCACCATTTCATCATTGAATTGCTTTGAATTTTATATCATAGGAGGTTACTTTTCATTAGATGTGTTAAAGCTTTGAGGTTGATAATCCACAAGAACATACAGGCCTTAGCCTGCATATTATACTATGTGCCCCAGAGTTCAAGAGTTGAACGCACACACACACACACACACACACACACACACACAGATATGCTATATAAAACAGCTTTTAATGTGCATATGTGTAGTTGTGTTTTTCTTCCTTCCTGACATCTTGCAAGTGCTGTATGTATGTCATTAATTGAGTCTCCAGCTCCCTGGAGTGGTTAGCTCTACTTGTACTGGCAAGATAGAGAGGGAGATGGTCTTTGTGTGTGAGTCAGTGTGTGCTCTTCACACACATAAACACACACAGACCCTGACCGCCTGATGATTATGCTTGATCAGTGTCAAACACAAACTACTGCAGCGGGTGCTTTGAAAAGGAATATATTGTGTACTCAGGCTTTTTCAGACCCTTAGCCGTGGTTTTACGCAGCACGATGATTTGTCCAATTCACCCAGATGTGAGAAATACAATCTTTTTTTCTTTTTTTTTTGGGGGGGTGGTGGTGGTGATAGAAGCAACACAGACTCCAAAATCATCTTAATTTCAAGAAAAGAAATCTATGACACATATAAAAACATGTCTGCTGTTTGCAGAGAGGTCATAACACACATACCACCTGGGAAATATAAGCTGAGACTAATGAAAATAAATCATCACTGCAAAATTAAAGCAGCAAAAATGAACTTTTTTTTTTTTTTTGCACAATGAGACCACAGTAACATTGCTGTTTCTTAGATGAAGAAAAATGTCATTGATATTACGTCAGCAAATTAGAAACTTAGAACGGTCTTTCCCACCTTCCATCTGTCTTTTCTGAATTGGACTGCTGTCTTCACGGGGAGGAGTTCAGGCCACAGGCTGCATATAAAACAAAGAGTCACCATGATGTCACCCTTTGATTTCGGGCTTTCCAAGCCTCTAGTCTGACATTTTGTCCCACGCCGTCATGGTTTTTTGGAACTAGAAGTGACTCTTTGGAAGAGAGGGTCCTAAGGGGAGGTTTCAGTTATAAGCTGATGCTGGCTAGCTTGGTTTGCAAGCATCATCCATAAACTGTACCGGTGCAATACTCAGACACAGAAATCTCTCTGCTAATTGCTGCTAAGTAACAGACAGTCAAAAGACTACAATTTCACTCACCAAAACTGAAGTCCAAACTACTTGGATGGTCTGTAAGTACAGTTAACGTCATATATATAATTATTCATCTTCATTCCTTTTAGTGGGGGCCACACTAGATCTCACTCTATCCCAGCATCCTCCTCTGTCTCACCCACCCACTGCATGTCCACCATCACTACATCCATGAACCTTCTCTGTGGTTTTCCTCTTTTGCTCCTTCAACATCCTTTCTCCAACATATCTACTATCCCTCTTCTGCAGGTGTCCAAACCATCTCATCTCCCCACAAATTCTTAACATCTTCAGTTCTGCCACCTCCAGCTCCACCTCCTGTCTTTTTGTCAGTAAAACTGCATGTCTTAAAAAAATGATCTAAAGGGCACAAACAGAACAAAATGGTTGATAGGCCCACTTCAGGGACTTATACTGATGAAGGCGAAGCATCCATCTGCTCCTAAAAATGCATATCTTTAAACTTTAATAAAATTTAATCTGGTAGATTTGATAAAAAATACAGCCTGTGTACAGGTTTTATAAATAATTACTTTTTGTAGCAGGCTGTAAACATGTTTATTTCTCCCGTAGAATTGAGCATTTTAAAATGGGAGTCTATGGGGATTGACTCACTTTTGGAGGCAGCCTCAAGTGGCCGTTAAAGAAACTGCAGTTTTTGGCATCACTCAGCTGTGAGGTCCCTGAGCTTTTCACTTCATAAAGAAGACCAGATTTGAACTCCTTCAATTGGATGAACAAAGTCTTTTTGCAAGTGGAGCAATCCATCAATCCTTTCACGGACGATTCAGAGTGACCTCTGTGCTGAGGCAAAACCCTGCAGGAGGCAGTGACAATGAAATACAATCCAGGAGGTCCAGTTGTAGAAACAGATTAACGTGTTAAACGGCTTAACAGAAGCCAAAACACTGCACTGCTCTTTATAATGCAGCGAGACAGTGGTGTCTACAAAGATATTGCGGTGGCAACAGTTTGACCTTTGCCCGCCGTGACCCCGAGGTTTAGGTTTAAGTCCCCCAACAGGAACTTTTTTTGCATTGTTTTGACAGAGGCCCCTGTGGCGGCATCCGAGTTTCATTTCCAGCCTGGCTTCATCAGCATGAACGAGAGGGTTGTGTTTTACACAAGGGGTTCAAATCGGTGTGGATGCAGCCTTTAGTCTCGTGGTGACTCTGTGTGCAACCACCTCACTTCAGTGTCCCGGTGTAAGAAGCCTGTCTGATTTGTGTTGACTGCAGTTTGCTCCGCTCAGTGTGTTGACATGTGTATCTTCATGTTGGTTTAAGAGAAGGAAGAGAGGCAAAACGAGACAGAGTTTGATTTGTTTTCCAGGGGCATTCAAGCCAAGCGAGGCCCAATCAGGGGCCCTCGCTGCTGAGATGAACGCGATAGGGGTAAATATTTGTAGCTCAGCGGTGGACGAACAGTGCTGAGGTCAGTCGTCTGGAATCCCTGGGTTGTTTAGAGACCACTGTTGTTACAGTTGGGCTTTTTTGGGTAAAAAAGGAGGCATGAGAGAGACAGGGAGAGAGGGTTAGACTCCCAAAGGGCGAAAACTGAGCACTAACACTAAAACAAAAGAGGAGATCTGAAAAGAAGTGTGAAGTCTGGGGAGAGAAATGTGCATCTGCCACATGCCAGAAACCTCCACTAACCTCTGTATGGACACATGACTCCATTATATTTAGAGAGTTCATTTATTTTACCACATTTAGAAATGTTCACATGAGATAAACTGAATGTGGACAGGAAGTTACTTTCACTGCAGGTGGGGCGTGGATGACCAGGGGCAAAATGAAGTGAATTAAGATGACTTTTACAAGGTGAAAAAAAAGAAAGGTTTTGCTAATGCTGAGGTGCCCTTTAATTCACCTGGTTGAGCCCCGGTTACTTAAAGATGCAACTACACAGGAGGCCAGTAGAAACAACATGGTGACCAGAGACCATAGAAGGTCAATGGCATTCATTGACTTCAAGTGCCTACGGGTTCAGCTTCGAAGTGAGTTATTGTGATTCCCAATGAGAGCTGGGAATGTCCGCTATTGAAGAACTGTGTAAACATAGCTTGGGTTACGTTGGGTTAGAATTTAGTCGACGGCTTTGGTTCAGTTGATAGCGAGAGTTGTCTGCAAATCAAAACGTTGGTGGATCCATCCCACATATCTAAATATCCTTGGGTGAGATACTCTGATTTAACCCCAATGCATATTAGATAGTGCTTAGGTATAGACAATAACACTGTATGGATGTGTGTATGTGTAATTGGATGAACGGGCCTTGTAGTAGAAAGCATTTTGAGTGCTCAAATTGAGAAGAAAACTGCTATATAAGTACCAGTCCACTAGTCCACGACTAGTTTGTATGGAAGATGCCAACTGGTCTGCAAAATACCCACCAACCTTAAGATCTTAAGTGCTTTGAGTGCTCAACTAGAATAGAAAAGTGGTATATAAGAACTAGTCCATTTACTTTAGTGAAAGTGTGAGAGTGTGAAGAGTGTGAAACTGGAAACGGAGAACATTTGGCATTAAAGTAAAAGTTACGCCTTTTGAAATGTGCTGGTTGCAGCATAAAGGCGCAGCTTTACTTTGAGGTGAAAGGTCTCTGTTTCCAGTTTCACTGCAGCTCGGACAGTAAATGGTCAGCGTTGGCAGAAAAATTGTCGCTATAGCTATAGGAAACAGCGGCAATCTGCTATTGGCCAAAGCAATCACAATGAGGTTTTTAATGCAGCAGGATCCTCTTTTACCTGGCAACAACAAGCTCCAGCAACCACTCACCAACCAGCCACAGAATACATATGTTTTCCAAGCAGGAAAGGAGGTTGGTGGGGGTTACTGGGCACTCTCTAGGCCTGTGTGATTGAGTACTAATATGCTAGTAGTGACTTTTTCATACTAAAATTCAACTTGGATCACTTTTTATTGCTGATATTCAGAATTAGAAGGTGGGCAGGCCCTAAAAGGCTACCCACTGCTTCCTGAAATTAGCATTTTAGTGATATCCCTTCTCTGTGACATCATAAAAACCCAAGAATAGGAAAAAAAAAATGTCTGAATGCCTCAGCTTTCACCTCATAGGGATTACATTTACATACATTAACTGAAACTGTGAGCCCCATCACTGCAGCAGTGTTTATATGATAGAAAATAAGGAAAAGCATAATGACTGCAAATTAAGGGGAAGTTTAGTGATGACTGGAGCATGAGAGGAGCTAAGGCTATGAAAGAAATCACCTCTACTGTTTTTCTCCAGCTTGAAGAGAATGCAGCTATAGCTGGGCACTTTGATGAAAACGCATCAGTGTGACTTGCTCTGCCTTGTAGGGACAGAGCAGTGAGCGACATTAGCGGGGGTGTCATGTTTGATTGGGGTTTATTAGCGCCGCCTGTATTGTTCTTGTTCGTCAACAGACTCCCAGGTAATGTGGTGATAATCGTTGCGGAAGCCTCCATCTGCTCATTTGGGAGGGGAGAGGGCTGGGGAGCTGCCCTCGTTTCAAATCCATTTTCCCAGGTGCTGATGGAAGGCCGCGGGGTGTAGGGGTGGATGTAGGGAGGGAGAGAGGAGTGAGTGGATGGGGGCGAGGTGGGGGAGCAGCGTAGAGCCCTCTGTTTCATTTACCCAGGAGTGTCGGCGCGCTCGGCAACCAGGTTGTCTCTGCTTGTACCGGCTAATGGTTCAAACCCAGCTGGCTCCAATTGGGAGCTGGGCTCTTGAGTAATACATTTTGCACTTTGGCTCGCTACCAAGTGTACAGCATTTCGATGCTGCATGCTACACTGAGTTTACCGCTCAGGTGTTTGGAGCAAGTGCCATAAAATCCATAAACAGCCCTTCGTTGCAGCTCCAGGATGTCACTCATGGCATTCAGGGTCAAGGTGCAGAGCGGCGAGGAGAGGCTCGGGAGCCAGCCGGCGGTGAAGGGCCGTCTGCAGCTTTGACTGTTTGTGAGAGGCAATTCTCCACGCTTGTAATTACACGTCTTTAATTGATAACGCGGAAAAACTGCATTGATTTGGTGTCAGCTGAAGGAGCGCGGCGTCGCGGCCTCTAATTACTTTTCAGTTCTGCGATGTCAGGTTCGGTTTCCGCCTTTGCGTCTGAGGCGAGGACGTGGTGGATGTGATCCCACCTGAGCGGTTTGCCTTTCTGTCCACTTTGTTTAGCTGAGGAAATCGGTAAAAGGCAGTTGCACGATAGAGATCTGCAGCGCGTCTGAAATCGTCGGCCCCGCTGAAGTGTCCTTAAACAGTTTCCTTCGAGCGTTGCAGCAGATTTATTCTTTCTTGTGCTGTTTCTTATGGTGTCAAATGAAAACAGCACAACATTTCAAAACCACTCTTCACCCAAATCCAGCTCATCTGGAACAGTCAGCCTCGTGCTTCGGAGTCCAGACAGAAAGATGTGAAAAGACTTAAAGCAAACAAACAGAATTGCAGAAGAGGAAGTGGCTCAGGCTTCGTGCCCCGTTGAGCCTCCCTGTTCCCTCCAGCTTGTCAGCCATTCGGTTAAGCTATCACTGTAAATTTCCTCTTGGGCTAAATCAAGGCAAGGGGAACTGAAGGCCTGTTACCCGATTCTGCATAATGCTGCTAATTTCCAGAAGTGTACGAGAGCGCTGTCGCTGAGGTGATGACAGAGCAGGACCAACTGGCTTCATGTGGGACTTTGTGAGCGCCTAAGTGGTTTTAAGGTGGAGGAGAACAAGAGCTGGAGGCTTTTTTAAGCTCTTAATATCCTGGGAAAGTTAGCTGAACTCCTTTCTGTTTTGCTTCTTCCTTTTTTAAAAAAAAAAAAAAGTCATTTGTAATGTTACAGAGTTAGGGGTCCAGTGCAGTGCGTGAGAGTAGCTTTGACTCACAGCTCCAAACGATCTTTATTTACACCTAGAAATGCAGAGGTTTGGTGTTGGTTTGATCATCATGAAGGATCAAAAAAATAAACACAGAAGTGTCCATTTATTAGCAGGATGTTACTGGAAGACTGAAGGTGACATGTGAGTCCACCCTCTCATCTTCTGATAAGATACTTGGTTTTTCACATTTTAAAATAATACTTCTTTATCTGATCGCTGCCCCTCCCCAACAGACATGACCATATTAGGGATTTCAGGTCCTTATGACATCATACAGGGCAAAGACTAGAAAAAAACCTACTACAGTAGACAGTCGACTATTTTTACTGTCTGAAACTGAGTGTTTTGGCTTAGAGGGATTACTTGTACATACGCTGATGTCATGATATGCAATTTGGCCATGATTAATATGGGCATCCACCACAGCATTTTTTATTAGAGAAAATAAAAAATTTCGGTGACCAGTAGACATATCGTCCCTCTAGAATTGGCTGATGTTTTGAAATTTTACAGCTAGCTGCGCTCCCAAAATTTCTGATGTATTTGCTGAGGCGTGGGCTGTATGAAGTGGCTTAGCCTAGCCAGTTTACATTTTTATTATGCTTTATATTGTTGTGCATCATGTATGTGACAATATTAAATTGTTATAATACATGCAAAAATGTGATAAGGACTGTTCCCCCTTTCCTGCTTCAAAGTGAAAATAAACAGTGCAGAGTACAGACCCCAAATACCCAGAAATACTTAAAGTTACTGACAGTGTAATTAATTCTTCTTTCATCTGAACAGCTGAACTATTACCCCCTTATTCTAGTGTATGTACTACTGAATATTTGTAAGTGAATTTAATTACATTGTAATTTCTGGTAAAATACATGGAAATTCCATTTAATTGTAGGGGAAACTACAGTCTTAGTTGCAGGCTGTGTTATGAAGTGCTGCCATCATGCATCACTTTATAATACAGAGAAAATTACAGTATCAATTTGCAGAAATAAGCACAACAAACCATGACTAAAACTTTAGGCTTTAGTAACTTTTGTACTGACATTTAAAGCAAACCGAAGGACACCTGCTGAGTGAAAACACCTGCACACCACAGCGTGTGTGTGTGTGTGTGTGTGTGTGTGTGTGTGTGTGTGTGTAAAAGACATAAAAATGCTGCTCAGCGTCTACAATTCATGTATACATGACCTCAGTCTCGCTCAGCACATTTAGACCCATCATAATCCTCTGTTTGTTTGTGAATGATACATTTATTTGAATACATCATGTGCGTGTCTGTGTCACCTGTGCTGGTTTGCACTAATAGAGATCCCGTCTCTGCTCGACACAAGCGACGACGCACAAAAGCGACGTAATGCGGTTTTAATTAGATTTTAATTGTATTACCTGATCTTAACGAACCTCAGGAGGGAAGCGGGAGGGCGCTCTGTTGTGTGTCTTGTTTTCCTGTAAACTGTAATTTGCATTAACAAGATGCCTGTAAGACTTCAGATGCTATACAAAAAGAGGGTTGTCTGTCATCTGCAGAGATGTGTGCAAATGCATATGCGTGCCTTTTTTTCAAGACTGAAAGTGTGTTGCATTTCCAGTGTGTGCGATCTCTCGGCCTGTAGATGGAGCTACACTCTACACTTCTCTTTCTCTCTTGTCCTCCATCTGCACACAATGAATATATTGTTTCCCCCTTAAAACCAACCCCCTCACACTTCTCTCTCTCCCTCCTCCAACAGATTTGGTATTTATGTTAATGTACACCTCTGTGGATCTCTTGCCTCTCAGTTGTTAGATAGCCTGTTGATATGTGGCTTTGCCTCTGTGTGTGTGTGTGTGTGTGTGTGTGTGTGTGTGTTTTTGTGGGTGGATATGAGCTTGAGAAGGAAGCTGGAGGGGTTGAAGATGGTTTAGGGAGTCAAAGGACAATTCCTTCCCTCCAGAAACCAGAGAGAGGAGGAGGAGGGGGGGATTCCTGGCACTAGATGGACAATCAAGCCTTCAATAAATAGCTTTAAAGTTGCAGTTGTCGTCTTTCTTAGGCAGGAGGGATTGGAGGGAAGGAACTTAACAAGACTGCAGAGCAGTTATGAAGTGTTTTGTGATATGAGCCTGCACACTCGGCACAACCGCAGGGACCAACGTGGGTTTAAAGGTCTTTGCCGGTTAACTCAGTTCTTCAGGAGCTGGAGATCTGACCCAGGATCTGAGTTTATATAGGTCTGAATTAATCAGGTGGCGTCTAATTATTGCACCTGGTTAGATCTACTACTGAAAATCTGTCATTCATAATAATCACAGGGGAGAAAAACAAAATAAAAGCACAAATTTTACTTCAAGCAGGAACACTTTAGTCAAAAGAAGATTTCCATTTGCTGATTCACACAGTTCGCCCAGGACGGTGATTTTTAACAAGTGTTTGGAAAGTGGCATTGTGCTGTAGTATATGCGCACCAACCAACCTTACACGCCAACACCTGCAGGCAGCGGTCCCAGGATTTTTTTTATTCTTCCTGATAGAGTTGTTGGTTTTGTTGTGTTTCTCTACCTTTTGTGTTTTCGCGTGAATCAGTGTTACCTCTCTGTCACTTCCTGTCTTACTTTGAAGGTTGGTTTCCTCTTGCGTGTTGTTTCGACCGACATTTTGGTGCCAGATTGTTTCTGCCTACATCTTGCTGGATAATCGGCCTTCTCATAATCGGATCACATCTACTTTGTATATATTTTGGACTCTTTAACAGCCAATGAAAGGCTTGCTTCTTGTTGTTCAACCTGCTGCCATGCCCTGCACTTGGGTCCCTCTTTCCAGCTAACCATGCTATGTAGCTCTCATAGGGTACCTTGCTTTTTGTTTTTACTTAAGTTTTTTGTCTTTTCCAAAATGACTGGTTCCTCAGATTCTAAAAACTCAATATGAGGCAGAACCTTCATCTATCAGAGCCCTCTTCTGTGGGTTCCAGGAGAATGTCAGCCTTTAAAATTTGACTCAAAACTTTCCTTTTCAGTAAATTTTATAGGTATGGCTGGATCAGGTGATCCTAAATCACCCATTAGTTATGTTGCTATAGACTCATGATGCATTTATATGTACTAGCACAGTTCATTATAGCTGTCTTATAGTTTGTCCCATTTGTTGTTCATGGTCTCCCTAAGCTCCTCTGTTCTCTTCCTGTTTAAAGGGAGTTCTTCCTCCCCACCATTGGCAAGTACCGCCACATGGGTGGGGGTGGGTTTTTATTCTCAAAACAGTCTCTATTAAAAGATGATGCACATAGTGCTGTATTATGCTAAACTAGCTGAATGTCATCATTCAACATAACAGAGGTCCAGGCCCCAGTCCAGAGCATCATAAACAAGTTATTCCACACAGTCGAGAATGTGAAGTGACGTGGTAGAAAACCCAAGGGGACACTGCAGCTCACGAGGAAAGTGTTACAGTAGGCCAACCGTAACCTGCACGTCACACCCAAGGCTAGTCTACAGAATCTGAACCACGCCACAGGACACCGCAGTGACCATAAGACAAGGGGACACTTTTGTCAGGTGAGACAAACACGGAGTTCTTCAGGCACAGTGATGTGAAAGAAAGGCGAAGCATTTAAACCAAAAAAAAAACAACAAAAAAACATGGAGTTCTTCAGGCACAGGGATGTGAAAGAAACCAAAAAAACATGGTCAAACGTAGAGGTGGGAGGATAATGCGCTGGGGTTGTTCTTCAGCACCAGAAATAGAACCAGTATATTAATGAAAACCTCAAGCAGTCGACCAAAAAACTACAAGAAAGAGACCCAAAGAGGAGCGGGCCGAAATCCCTGTGGAGATGTGCAGAAACCTTGTGATCAACTACAAAAAGCATTTCGAGGTTGGAATCAAAACTTTATTACCAAGAAAGAATATGAATAACTCTGCATATGACATTTTATTTTTGCAAGTCTGTCAAATAACTGCAATAAAAATGCTCATACAATATATTAAAGATGTCCCTTTTCCTCCCTCTTACTCTGTAATCTGTTGTAATTAACAGCTCACGGTGTAGTAGGAAATGTTTTTCTTTTAATTTCTCTCTCTGCTCCTTCATTGCTTTTTGACCCCCATCTTTCATACTGTATATAATACCATGATATTTTAAGATAATATCAGAGGCTAAGAGGATAAGAAAAAGCGCAGTGTGCTTTACAGTGGTGGCAATTTTCGCCACTCAAACGGTGTGTGAAATAGAGCTACGCTCAGGTCATTGTTGATCCCCACCTCTAATAGAATAATCAATCTTGCTTTTGGCAAGTCTGTGGGATTAATTATTAAGGACTAAACATTTACCAGCTAAGCACAGCCTGTCTACCTGCTTTGCCAAGCTTGCTTGTTTGCCGCAACTTCCAGAGGAAACTGCTCAACCTGGCGTGAATTGATTATCTACACGCTTATCTGCCGCCTCCATCCCCCTGAATCCCTCCACCTTTAAAACAATGCTATCTTTCCAGTTTGTCAGTCACAGATTTATTTCATGTAGAACACTCACAGAAGGAGGATTAACGGTATCTACTTATACGCATGTGATAAACTCTTATCTCCTGCCTTCCCCTGAGCACTCTGTGGGTGCACGTTCACCTGTTTTCCTCTTCTTTCTCCCTCCCTTCTTCTGCTCGGTACCTCGGCGATTTAATCATTTAACCATGTATAATCTGCGCTTTCTCCCAATTTGTTAAATCCTCCTGCAGTGGGCACATTTCTCTCTGAGCAATTTTAGGTTTTTTTAAGACCTGCTGGAAGTTAATATATGTGAGAGGGAGGTGCATGGATTTCACAGAGTTTGAACTGTACGAGAGGACAAACACACTGAGAATGAACTGCAGAGTAATTAGACGCCGGTTTATAAATGTGTCAGTGTGGAGAGTTTATATGATTTAACAGGTGCACTACATCACAATACGGAGATGACAAGAGGGTGAGGAGAGGACACAAACGTGCGTGTGCGCGCGCGTCCGCACACACTCTGCATGGCGGTGGTCATCGTTTACATCCAGCAGGTAAACTTTAAGCAGCTGCAGCATCCTGTACGCTCAGCGGAGGTTTACACAGCATAAACGCATCACTTCCTCCTCATTTAGCGTCATGTAAACCGACCGTATACCCACCAGGACACCAGCCTTCATCCTGTGAAAGCAGGAAATGTGACGCTACCTTTTGGCCTGCCGCTCTCTGGGTGGCACTGCCATGACGCGGCCTGGGAATTAGCCCGACGACAGCTTGTATCCATTAGGGTTACAGGGTGGCCGTAATGTTATGTGCTCACATCCTCTCACAGGCACTTAAAATGACATTTTTTTTTGTCACAGGTTCACCTAGGTGAAATATTTTGAAGTCTTTCTAAATATTCAGAACGTTTGCTTACTCCAGCTTTGAGTGGGTGGTTCTGCAGCTAATGGAAAATACTGCTGTCATGTAGAGTTACAGACCATTTACTTCTGTTTATGTCTCATTTACATTGAGAGCAGTGTTTTCCCCTCCTTTTTCTTTTTCTTTTGCAAAGCTTGCCGTATGCAGTTATGTTTTTTAACACATGCTTGCCTTTGTCTTTTTGTAAGCAAAACAAATCACGGTGGAAAACCTTACTGCAGACTGCTGAAAGGGGAAGGAAATTCCCAGGACTGTCTTCTAAACAGCACAACATTTGTCATGCCCCCCCCCAAGAATCCTGTTCTGACCTGCCAGTTATTTAAATACATATTAATTCATCTTATCTCATACAAGATCTAATGCATGGCTCAGTTACACTAGAGTAATAAAAATAGGACTTCTGACTAGGAAAAATTGGTCATTGCCTGGTGGTTGCATTGACATTTTTTTTGGGGGGGGGGGGTGCATTTGGTGATCAACTGGTTGCCTTGATTGACATGCAGTTGCACAAGTTACCTGGTGTGAGGCAACATTGCCAACATGTTGCAATCAATTTGACTCAGTCTTTTCCTATGGCTGCAACTCATCTGTGATGCATGTCTTTGCAACAGGGGATTCGACTCAGCTGGTTGCCAGCTGGTTGTATTCTGGTCATAATCCTGTATGAAAGCAACACCTGTGCCATTCTGCAGTTAAATTGCTGTGCTGTTGAAGCTAAGTCACTAATTGCAGAGGAATTTCTGTTTCAAACCTGCAGTGCGAGGTTCTGGCTGGACTCTGATTAAAGTTAATGTGAATTTATGTGTCTGTGGGCAGCAACAAATTTGTGGTTTTTGTTGATTTATTACAGTTGATTGCCATCTTATCACAAACAGATTGCACATAATTGCCAACTTGACTACATTCAGTTGCAGACTGACTTCAACTTATTCCAGCTTTATCACCATTTTGATGCACCAAAGTTGCTCTGAAACAGCAGCTGACTCCAAGTGGTTGCAGACCTTGTCACCGTCTTTGAAGCAACCGTTTCAAAAACAAAATGATTGCATGTTCATTGCACATGGTCGCAATCATTTTGGTCATGCCGTGGTCTGCAACCACTGTTTTTTTTCCAGTGTGACTGCAGCATTATAAGGGTTCACTCTCTGAGGTCTAAGGCATCATCAGTGATGACCCCAACCTGAACTCCAACCCTGGACAAGCAGAATATGTAATTTCATTTGCATTAATTTGTCCTCCCAAGTCTCAGCAATCAGAGATCAAAGAAAATAGTAATTGTAACTCCTAATTTAGTCTTTCTCTAAAATGCAGGGTTAAGGTAGGATCAGGGTTAAGAAGTCTCAAGACGACTAAGACCTCAGAGGGTTAAGCAAATTAAAAAAAAAAAAAAATCTATCACAATTAAAGGTTTGACTTTTTGTTGTATTGTACAAAAGCATGCAGATGAATTTCCGGGGACCAAAATGTGTCTTGAATTAAAAATTAATTGTTTATACTTGTTTATTTTTATGTTGAACTCATATATCCGACTTTCCAATAAAGTGTGCTGAACGTCGCCGAATGGAGCACGCAGGAGTCTTTGCTTTGATGTGTTCTCAAATTCTTCTTAAAAACATTTTTAATGTTCAAAATACAAAAGAAGCCAATGGAGTTCAGTCCGTGGTTTGTAACTTAACTGCAAGATGTCACAAAAATAAAAGCCACAAATTTTTTGAGGGTTCTTCAGAAGCGCTGCTGGAAGTGCTCCTCAGCTGCGCTCAAATGCAACTTCTCCAACTGCGGAAACAGCTCCTGAACATCTGAGTTTTCTAAACGGTCACGTCTGAGTGTGAGTCACTGGAGTTTAACGTGGACTTTCAGTGGATTTCAGTTGTACAAAGCGCACTTTTTTTTAAAGCCACTAGTTTTTAAAAGTTGACAATTTAAGGGAAGTCAGTGGACTTACACATGTAGACGTGCCCCGATAAACTGTTTTTCCTTTCAGCTCTACTTTGACTGCTTTTTTTTAATGTTGAAAATTTAAAGAAAGTCACTGGTGTTGGTCCATGGTTTGCAACACAACTGCAACTTATGAGTGCAGCTGAAATGTTGCCCAATCATCCTGTTAATGTAAGAAAACAGTTAACAAATGTTACAACTCTGCAAAATAATCAGTGGAGTATGGTGTGTGGACTGTAACGCATCGTGCCAAATATAAAAAGTAACATGCATAAACTCACTGAAGAGTTTACGTAACGAGCAGGTGAGGTCCAGATGCCAATCAACAACAAGGGCTCAGGTGATATAATAGAAAGCATCTGCAGATCTCACCTGATCTCAGTGTTTTATCTTTATTGTTTTTCATATTAGCTGAAATGTGTTGTTTTTGCCTGTTAATAAACATCGTATAATATACTCAAAAGTAAGTGCTGGTACTTTCTTTGGTCCCTGGATTGATTTGCTTGTCTGAGTGCTGAAAAGGCGCCTGAAAAACTGTGCAGGACTTTTTTTTTTTTTGGTTTTCTTCTTAGTCAAAAAAAAAAAAAAACAAGTTCAAAGTGATTCAGATTTTAGAGAAAGTCAGTGGAGGACTGTGTGTGGATTATAGTGCATGTCATCTACACTCCAGTGCACCTAGTCTGAGAGCCAAAATGCTGCCTGAATAGAGAAACCTTGGGGTTTCTTTCTAAGCAGGAAGTTTTTATATGTTTTATACGAGCTCCACTACAAAAAAGTTAGTGGCGCACAGGGCGGGGTTCTGCATGCATTTCTGCTGCTCTCATTAAAAAAAAAAACGACACACAGATAAAGCTCTTAGGATTTAAATGTTGCTTTAAAAATAACTGAGGTGAAGTGGGTTTTGTTTTTCAGTGGAGTTGACGGTAGAGGTGTAACTCTTTGAACTTTCCACTGACGCATGCTAAAACGCTGCTTTTATAGGTGGGTTGAAGTGTGCAAGAACTCTTCTTGAGCTTGGTTTTCTTAATCAGTAAAGGGCAGAGAAATGAACAGTCAGCGGAGTTTGGTGCGAAGTAGCACCAGCTCTTGAATTTCTTCTGCGTGGTGAACCTTTATCTAAATAAAGAGAGAAAACAGAGCATGCATTGCACTGTAGTTAGAGCCTATATTGGAATTATTCTTACTGTATTTTCAATACATTTCTGCCGTTTTCTAAAGGACGCCGTGACTTTTTGTCTCCTGTGCAGCTTCATTTTGTAGTGCATATAAAATAAATGTCGCTCAAGTGCCAATTTAATGTTTACAGAAATGAGCTGTGACCTCAGAGGAGTCACTCTTTAAATGCTTGAGGGAAACCTGCCTGTTTGATTAGCTTATTTTTCAAGACAAGCTCTTCTTTGCATACACAAACTATGCAAATGCACGATTTGGAAGAAAAAAAAAACTGATGGTAATATGTGTGTATATAATATATTCTGTATGGGGCTGTAAGTTGAAGCTTTCTCCGTACGCACACCCTGAAGTGTGTGAGAGAAATACACCTCTTCTTGTATCTTAGGAGTGTGGGTAGCAAAGGATGCATATAACCTCATTCCACATCCGACGTTCAGTGACAAATACATAGTTTGGGGCAAATTTCCATTTCATGTTCGACTACACCGCACATCTCAAATTAAGAGCGCAGCATTATCATCGACAAGGAAATACATCGCGTTAATATTCTCGCTTCACAGTTGCCAAAGAATTAGTTCAGATCTTCGCATAAATTAACGGTGGCACAGTTTAAAAATCGGTAGCTCAAGGCCATGCTCTCAGAACAAGGCAGTGAGTGCCGTGCCTTAATTCACCATTTGTTTTGATGTCTGCATTTGAAGAGTTTGTTTCCAGAATGTTATATATGCATTTTATACAGGGGGGGGAAGAAATCTCATTACCTGAAGCTCATCATGCCGCATCTCGTGTAATGCAGTCGATCACGTCTGAGAGCGTTCAACCAAGAACTCTCAGTTTCTCTTATTTTTGTGTTATCAATCATCTTAAGGTGTCTTTTTTTTCCCCCTACAAAGAATTCATAACATCTACTACTTCAAATAACCCTTTATGTACCAGAATTTACATACAAGGTTATTTCTATCCCACCCCTGTGACAGCTAGGACAGACTCCAGCCCCACTGCAACCCTGAATTGGATAAATGGAAGAAATTGGATGGATGGATGGATTTTCAGATACAGTGCTGTGAAAAAGTACTCGTACCCTTGTTGATATCTTTTTTGTGTGTGTGTGTGTGTGTGTGTTTGTCACAGATCATCAAACAAATTTTGTCATTAGACCTGAGTAAATACAAAATGATTATTTCTTTTATTAAAGGAAAGTAGGTATCCAAGCCAAGTAACTGCCCCTAAACCTAATAACTGGTTTGCCACCCTTGGCTGCAAGAACTGCAGTCAAGCAATAACTGGCAGTGAGTCTTTCACACGTGGAGCTCAGGCCGATGCACCGCAATCTGATTTAAACCAAGACTTTGACTCGGCCACTCCAAAACCTTCAGTGTGTTCTTTTTTTAGCCATTCAGAGGTGGACTTGCTGGTGTGTTTCGGGTCATTGCTCTGCTGCATAACAAAAAGTGCTCAGGGCATGAACTGATGGTCGGACTTCCTCCTTCAGGGTTTTCTGGTAGAGAGCAGAGTTCATGGTTCCATCAGTTACAGCGAGTCGTCCTGAAGCAGCAAAGCAGCCCCAGACCATCACACTACCACCACCATGTTTGACTGTTGGTGTGATGCTCTTTAATGAAACGCTGTGTTCGTTTATGCAGATGTAACGGGACTCAAGCCTTCCAGAAAGTTCAGCTTTTGTCCACAGAATATTTTTTTTGGAGATCATCAAGATGTTTGTTTTTGGCAAATGTGAGACGAGCCTTTGTGCTCTTTTTGGTCAGCAGTGGTTTTCTCCTTGAACTCTCCCATGGATGCCATTTTTTCCCAAGTCTCTTTCTTATTGTTGAATCATGAACTCTGACCTGAACTGAGGTGAGTGAGGCCTGCAGTTCTGACCTCCTGGATGAGTCGTCGATGAGCTCTTAGAGTAATCTTGGTAGGCCGGCCACTCCTGGAACGTTCACCACTGTTCCAAGTTTTCTCCATGTGTGGATAACGGCTCTCACTGTGGTTCACGGAAATCCCAAAACCTTAGAAATGGCTCTGTGACCATTTCCAGACTGAGAGATATCGCTGACTTTGTTTCTTAGGTGTTTCTTTAGCTCGTGGCGTGATGTGTTTCCAGTACATGTCTTCTGTCTCACTCTCCCTCACTTACTCTCTTCTGTGGTAGAATAACCCATGAATCAGAAACCTATTGTCAAAGGATAGATGTCATATTTACCTTATTTGTTTAGACGTAAATCACTTTTTTTCCTGCAACATGTCTGGAGGTCTACGGGGCTTTTACTGTGAAACAGATACAGCAAACATTGAGTTTGTATAAACAGATCAAAGCAGATCAAAGATAATACGACCAATAATTCTCATCAAACAGAAGGAAAAGGCCGGTTATCTTCAGCCGACAGTGACTATTAGATGAAATGCAGCGCCGATGTGAATTATTAACTCATTAGCTTTTCAGAAAGCAAACAAACAAACAGATATATTGCTGAATGTTTTGTGTCAAAGGAGAGGACCCAAAGAAAAGACGGATGATGAAGTAAGACATAAAATGCACCTTTAATTTGGCCGATTTAGCAGATAGCAGAGTCCAAAAACAAAACAGGAAGAGCACAAATCAAAACACAACTAAACTTAATTTTACTAGATGACTCTACATGTGGTTGTTTTATTTCTTCTTTTTGAGAAAAAACTGTGGCATGGGTTTCCCGGTGCGCCCCAGCAGCTTTGAAGGTCAGCTGCATTCATGGCTGCTTGGGATATTCGTCACGTGCACCTTCTCCACTCTCAGTCCTGCTTCCTTGCAGTTTACCAACCAGACTGAACCGTAATCCTGCTAGCTTTTAGTTTGAGTACGCCATGCAGCTCCCTCCCCTCTGTGTGCGATGTCAGGGGACGTGCTCTCTGTGAGGCGGCTCACGGGACTCTCTTCCTGTCGCATTGTGCTCAGTCCTTGGCGCAACCTCTTCATATTCCTGAGCCCAGCGTCTCCCTGAATCCATTTCCTGTCCCGGGCAAACCTTGAGTATTGTTGAGTTAGCAAGAGCTGGACGTTTCTGAGTGTATAAATGTGTGTGCGACAGGCTGTCAAGGCCTCAGTTGAGTATTGTGACCGGATGAGTTGTCAGGGCACTCGTTTTCTTTTCTTACTATGAGTTGTCTGCAGAAGGTAGATTAAACCTGCCGAGTTTTATCTGACCTGATCATGGATGTTTCATTATTCAGCTGTCCTCTTACATCCAATATAAAAATAAGAGAACTTTCCTACTTAGATAAAATTACTTTCATACTATTTAAAATTACTCACAGTATAATTTCAGTCCCCTTTATGTGTAGGTAAACATAATTACATTGTGATTTCAGGTAAAATATATGGAAATGCCATTTAGCTCTAGGGCAATGACACCCTTAGTTGCAGTCTATATTATAAAATGCTGCAGTCCAGTGTAAGTTCTCTATGTAGTAATGGTCTCCATGCAACCAGATGTTAAATTATTATTTAATGATTTGTTTGTGATTATTTTGGCTCCAGTCTCTTGCCCTGCAGGATCTGGGTCACAGTACTCATAATGATCCACTGCAGACTTTGTATTCAGCTGCATTGTGTAATATTTCTGATCCACACGCTGCTTTATGTCCATATTATGCAACAGCATCCTGAGCGAGTGCAGTGACTGCTTGATGGCCGTTGTGTCGATGTCAAACGGAGGCGTTTCTCCATATAAAGGTGCTTCCTGTGTGCATGTGTGGGTGCAGCAGTTACCTGGAGGAAAGAAAAACTGTGAAATGTCGCCGGTCACTTGTGTCTGTCTGCTGGTGCTGAAGGTGTTAAAATAATTGTCTAGATGTTACCATCGTTTAATGCTCTTAGTTGATGACTTCTGATTGAAAGAGCTGGGTTTAAGGTTAAAGGTTAAGCAGATGGAACATCCACATATAATAAGAGAAGTGTGTGTGTGTGTGTGTGTGTGAGGGTGGGTGTGGGTGTGTGTGTGCAGTGTGTATGTGGTTGCCTGCGCCTCTCCGGCCTTCCTGTTGCTGTCACTGAATAACCAACCGCCAAGCCCACACGCCACAGCCAACATGTCAGGTGCTGTTACATCACGCACACATATTTGTGCTGTGAATCCAAAAAGGTAATCAGCCACAAACCCGATTGCCCCCCTCAGCTGTTTTACACCAACCAGATGCCTCAAATTACACCGTCCAGGCTGCAGCGAGGCATGCAGGTCGAGGGTGGAAGGACGCAGGGAGGATTTAGCTTTCCTTTGTTACCTCTGTGCAGTTTTGGCTGGATTACCCTGGGATGCATAATGTTCAGGTTCCGATGCAGCTCCTGGAGCTAATCGCACCCATCCAAGGCAGTGGTTGCGATTCTCTCTAGAAGCATCCCAGTGGCAGATCTCTGCACCACATTGCTTGATATAGCATCAGGGCTATTTCTCAAAGAACCTGCATCAAGTTGGACAGAGGAGGTAAGAAGAGCAGGGAGTCAGACAGGAATGGCAAAGAGAATCCAGCCAGTTTTCCAATCAAAGGCCTCCGTTTAAAGGACGTCAAATGTGGGAAGTTAACCCTTTAACACCGGGCGATAGCCGCTGATGCACCTGTGACCTGTCCCTACCTGCATATCACCGCTGAGATGTGCAGCCTAAGCAGAGAAGCCCAGACTTCCCTCTTTCCAGCCACCTCCTCCGTGGGAACAGCGAGACGTTCCCAGGCCAGCTGAGAGATGCAATTTCTCTAGCATGTCCTGGGCCTATCCCTGGAGCCTCCTTCTGGCAGGACATGGCCAGAACACCTTGGCCAGGAGGCCCCCCCAAGAGGCATCCTGGCCAGATGCCAGTTTTTTTTTGTTTTTTTTTGCCAGAACCACTTCAACTGGCTCCTTTTGATGTGGTGGAGTAGCGGCTCTATGGGTAGAAAATAATTTCCATCGCTTGTATCTACCCACAGCTCCTGACTGTAGGCGAGGGTTGGGACATTGATCCACCAGTAAATTGACAGCTTTGCTTTTGAGCTCAGTTCTCTCTTGAAGGGAAGGGGAACCCTGTAATGAAAATAAGTTTAAGAAGAGATCTGAAAGAGGTTACAGAATCTGCCAGCCTGAGCTCTTCAGGACTGAACTGCAAAGGCTCGATCACCTTTTGTGACCACACAAGTCTTTGGGATCACTATCAAGGTCCTGATGGAAGGCTTTAAAAACAAGCAATAACATCATCAGATCATTTCTAAGGTGAACAGGTAGCCAATGAGGGGCTGCAATGACTGGTGTAATATGGTTGCTTCATCTGCTGCACGTTAGAAGCCTGGCAGCAGCATTTTGAATGAGCTGTGGTCTGTGGATGTTCCAATGACTGATGCCAGAGTATTAGTATATTACAGTAGTCAGTACTTCTGTAACACTGAAGCACAGTTTCAGTTTAAAGTACTGCCTTCCTAACCCAACCCCTGTAACCCTAAACCGTTTTATATACTACATATGATTTCTAAATTAAAATCCATCCCATTTTTTTGGGGGGGATGCTGTATTTCTTGTATTTCCATGTTGCCACCTTTTAAATAATAAGGATCTCTGTGCCCTGAAAATCTATAAAATGGAGCTTTGTAACATGTTTCAAGTCTATTTCAGGCCAAAGCGTTGACTTTTCCTAACAATGTAGTTTTGGTGCCTAGTGAAAGTAAAGAGGCCGAAGCTAAAACGGACCCATATCAGAGTCAAAACCCAAGGTCAGCGCCCGTCTGCATGCAGGCTTTTCTGCTCTTTAAAGCTCGGAGAAACCCCTAAATGTGGTTGGAAACATTAAGAACAAATGACTGATCACTGCTTGGTTGGAGGACTTGTTGCTCTTTACACTTCTGAATAGGAATTCAGATGAAATTAGTGTTACTTTCTCCAAAGCGGCGCATTAAACCCACATAAAAACGAACTTGAAGCCTATCAGTCCAGAGGCCAGTGCTCCAGCGTGGAGCCAGCTATCACTCAGCAGTACTTCTCTGAAAACTGCAATATGACGCATCAGAGCCAGCAGTCTGAAGGGAGCAATTTCAATGTCTGTTTTCATTTCTAAAGTTGATCAACGAGCCATTCTAACCCCCGAAAAAGAATTTCTTTTTAATTATCTCAACTTTCCTCCCCAAGCTGTTTGCCTGTCAGCAACTTTAGCTTGAGCCTCATGCTCTGCTGAGCACCCCTCCGTCCCTCCACAGCAACTTTAAGTTGGCCGAAGCCTTGAACGTCTCTCCGAGGGGGCTGACAGCACTTCATTTCTCCCTTTCCCAGTTTTTGGCTGGAGTTAGCTCCCTCCTGGGCTGTATGGGAAGCAGTCAAAAAGAAAGAAACTCAAAATAAACAAGGCAAGTTTTATGTAGGTACTTTGAAAGAAGCAATGGGATCTATTAATATTTGTATTTAGATTTGGTTTAGAATCAACATTTGGTTATTTTTCGTCGGTTTAACTTCAGCAGTTTACCCAGAGCGACGCTGGGCTGACACGAGTTTTCAGCGACGCTTCAACTTGAGCGACAAAATGTTTTTTTGCAACTTTATTCTTTGTGTGTTAGAGGCACTGAGTGATAACCTGAAAGAAATATTTTTTATGATTAGACTGGATGACGAGTATGTTTTTTTAAAAAATGGCATAACAATAAACCTTTACTTCTATCTTGACTTTCAGGCTTTAGAAAGATTAATATAAACACCAATGTCCCGGGAATATTCTTTGCCCCCCCCCCAAAAAATGTTGGAATGGTGTAGAATGACATTTTATTCCCAGTTAAATACTCCTGGAGTCTGGGAGTTGTCCTTTTGACTCAGTTTTAAATATTAGTTTAGTGATGTAAGCTGGTAGTAGAGTATAATGCTGTCAGATCCCTCTGTTCTCAGCCCAGGGTGGGAGTTACTGCCTTTCAGATGCTCGTGGTGCACCGGCATTATGGGACACTCAGAGAATATGGTGACGGAGGTTTTCTTCTTCTATTTTGCTTTGACTATTTTTGGGTAGATTAGCCCCGTGAACACACTGGGGTGTGTCATTCTACATGTGGCTTTATATCACACTGGAAGCATTTAGTCTGCATGGGCTCTTTTATTTTGAAATTCAACAGGATTCTCTATCTGACTTCATCATGTGTAGTTACTTATGAGTCTTGACACTCCTGATTTGGAGCTTTGTCATTAATGGTTTCTTTCAGAGTCTGTAGCAGCGCCCGCCTCTTTCAGGTAGGTCGCGAGGGACACCGAGAAGCAGCCAATGGGAGAATGGGAGCAGTGCAGCTCATTCATTAGACTGCAGGGCTGCGGATACAGACCTGAATGAGACACTTTGTGTGTTCTGACGTTCTCTCTGTGAGTGATAATTTTACTTTTAAATCATGCCGGATTCTCAGCACAATCCTTTTAATATGTATTTGTTTGATGTGAGTTTGCCAGACAGCCCCATGGTTACACAATAGAACTCTTACGCTGCATTTTCACAGCTCAGACTTCAGAATAAGTTTATAAAACTTATGTATTTTCATTAGATGGGACACTGACATAAGACATGTTTTACCTAATGACTTCTTTCAAGTGGTGTAGCGTGTGGGAAGGGGTGCATGAAGGTGGGCTCAGTGGGCGGTGTCTCTGTCACAGGTTTTTTTTTAATACAAACTCCGCCCCCCACCCCACATTTTAACACAGGAAGTTTGATCACCTTTTTGTCACCGCATCAAAGGAGGGTGGGCGGGTAAGTCGGGGCGGGGTGGAAAATGATAGAAGTGTCACCCCTCTCTCATCGCAGTTCATTCAGGAGGGCTCCTCAATTTGAGCAGTCGGGGCACATTTTCATGCAAATAACGGCGTCACAATTTTTTCCCCGGCGTTCCCTAATAGCTTCTTACAAATGATGTGCCATTACAAGGAGGTTTATTTAAACAAATTTAATACGTCTTTAATCAACCCTCGGCGAGCGCCTTTCAAAAGGTCACATGCCACATCAGGATGGGCTGCATATTAGCCCCCCACCCCCACCCCAACATTACCACCGCCACCCCTCACATCACAGTATTAGCTCAAGGATGGAGGGCAAGAGAGGTGGATGAGGGGAGGGAATTATTTCACGGACAACTCATTTTAAGCAAATCTTTATTTACATTTTTATTCAGTTATTAAATTTTATTTCATCAGGCGACAGAAAGGGCGGGGGGCCTCCCTCCTTTCACCTCCACACACGCACTCGCACACTCATTTACTTATGAAGTCATCTAATCTGAGAGCAGGAGGGCGTGTGTGAACCTTTAGTGCCGCGTCTGACACGGCGGGGACCTTGATCTTTTGTGGTGCGCGCCGAGAGAGACATCTATGCAGGCGGGTGCTGTTTGGAGAAGCCATTTAGCATCATTTACAAGTAGTTCATAAAATGCATAATATTTCCTATATTTACTGTCATTTTACTGCAGCAGTTTGGCAAATTAGAGAAATACATGAAAAAAAGCTTCTTCGCTGACAAGTGAACTGAATTTTATGGCAGGTGCACTAAAGAAACAAAACACAGTGGAAATTATTCAATAATTTATTAGCTAAATTATTAAATAAGCAAATAAAAATATTTCTGGGATGCATAAAGACACCTTTGTTCTTTTGTGTAGTTCATTTTTTGACAGATCTTAAGAGGGAAGCAGGAAAACGGGAAAATACAATAGACTGTATATAAAAGATGGATGTAGCCTGCATGTTGTCACCCATTGATTTGTGTACTAAGGTTTTGAAGACATCTTTCTTTTTTGGAGACAGAAGTGGCTATGTTTGGAAGCGAGGGTGTGAATGTTGGATTTCCAGACTTGGAAAGTTGCAACATGGAAAAAAAATGGCCACCATAAAGTTGATGTGTTGCAGTTTAATACTCAAAGCACTTTAAAAACACCTCCGTCATTGTTTCCAGTATATCATTATTTGATTTATCAGGGATACCCACATGTCTATGTGGAGGTCATCTAACTCAATTTACAATGTGTAAACTGCACCAAAATCAAAACTTATTGTCAATTGAATACTTACCTTCATCTGCCATGTTTTTGAGTATGATGCCACCAGCTTTTGTGCCAACATTTACTGTTTTTCTGATTTTGCTGCGTTCGTGTGAACAATTGGTGGTGAGTGAAATTCTTGTATTCTCAAAGGGAAAACCTCGGCAGCTGAAAAAAGAAGGCAGGAAACGTATCACAAACTGCAGTTCCTCTAGCGGCCACTTGAGGCTGTTTCCAAAAGTCTACCATCTGAAAATGTCCAACTTTACATTATAAGAAGGTATTTGCATATGTATATATAACCAAGCTAGCTAGCATTAGCCAATAACTTAGCATTCAACTTTCTTGTCCAAATATGGTTTCTTCTGGCTCAAACAACATGGTGGCAGCCAAAAGAGTAACATTAAGGCTTCAAAATGCAGACTACCAAATGAATGAGTGAGATCACTGTGACTATGTCCATCTTTTGTATACAGTTTATGGTTTGGGAGGAAGTGGCTATTACAGGAATTCCAGGTTGGCTTCATTCAGCCTGGAAAATCCTAACAAAATGAACAGGCTAAGAAAACTGCCACGACTGTATAATAAACTCATAAATGCTCCAGGGTGTGAAGCTGAAAGTGACACACACACACACACACACAAACGTCCCTGAATCACTTGTCCTTGTACTCCTGCATTCTCTTAACTTCTGTTCTGTTGTTTCATTACCCTGCTGCCACATGCGCGACCCCGACCAAAGTCAATAAACAAACCCATTTGAATACGAGCGGCAGCCGAAGTCGACCCCGTGCTTCTGAGATGGAGATATTTCAGTATGCGAGATTGGGAGTGTGTAATATTACCTCGCCGTTTATAAGCTGTGACCCAGAAGGCGAAGCGCCGCCCACCATGCACTTTGCATATGCAGGCTCAGAGAGGTACGCTACACATGTATTTAACATGCCCACAACCAAATCCTCTCTACACTCGACTGGCTATGCTTTATTTAATTGTCCATGTAACCGTGCACATGTAAATCTGTTGTTTGACATCTGAGTCATTGGCACTCTGGATGAAACAGCATCTTAGCACGGCCGAATCTCACACCCCAAAATAATGAAAATCCCACGTGGTTGTTTTGGGGATAAAGTTATCCGGCGTCCGTGGTGAGCAGAGCGTCTTAATTTTTATTCTTTTTTTTATTTTTTGGGAGGGGGAGGCGGGGTTAACCCTTTCCATGCTAATGCCTTTTTCTCAGGGTGGCATTTACACAAAATGAATTGCTTGCTTAGACACAGCTAACTAAATAAAAGACAGCGGGGGCTGATACTATGAAAAATGGATTTTCATTACTGTTTCATTGATTCCAGTAAATAAGGGCCCCGGGCCTGCACCGCAAAGGCTGCAAAACGGTAATAATTTAATCTAAGGTGACACAGACCAAAATGTATGTGGACAAAAAAATCATCCCTGAATATTAAACAAGGGCCCCGAGACAAGAGCGAAGACGGGGGGAAGAGGGTGGGGAGAAAGTGTTTGCAGGCGCATTTAAATGTATGCAGATTGCCATCCAACCTATTTAAAAACAAGAATTAGGTATTCCTGTCATAAATCACGTTTGTGGCTACGGATATGCCTTGTTATGTCGGTGTTTAACGGAAACCTGAAAGGTTAAAGTACTCGGTGCATTAAATTGTACAAGGATAATTAATACTTTTCTCCTGGCTATTTATAAAATATGGAAAATAGAGTCAGCTGAACTGTGACAACACACTCGTTTGAGGAGGAAGACGATGAACACACATTCAGGCAAACAGCACGCGGGATATCACAGCAGCAAAAGAGAAAGCACCTTCCAGGCTGCACATAAAAGCCCTCCCCCCCCTGTTTATGCTCATCTTGTTAAAAGCAGGTAAAAGGAAAGCTTTGATTTACATTGCAGACCTCTCAATTGACTTTTAGCGCCAGTCAATGGACTCTCTTCCCCCGAGGGCGCCCGCAGCCTGACCAAATAATCTCTGTTTAGCTACAGAGGTGACACCCTCGAGCTTGTGTGTTAGTGCCGCCTAATATAGTGCCTGTTAGCGGTAAACTAGTGCAAAAGCCCTTAATTTGACAAGCTTGTCTTAGAGGTGTTTGACCTCACGCTCGCACCGGTGTCAGCACCTCAGGAAGAGAAGTGTCACATCTACCTGGCTGTGTCACACCTTTCCCCGACGCGCTGTCAAGGTCTGACTCGTTGAAAATGACTGTCTGGGGCGCTTTGTGTTGAATTGGGCAGCCACTTTAAAAAGCCCAAGTGTGAATGTAAGCCCTGTGTGGCTGTTACGTAAAAGGATTAAATAAATAAATAAATTGCGGGTCATTTGGCAAATGGCGGCCTCCTCCATGTGAGCAAAAGGCGACTTGACAAGTGTCCGGGCCCATTACTCCGTGTTAGTCTATTCACCGACTTTTGCTCCACTGGTTATAATGTGCGCCTTTAAGACGCGCCGAGACGATCACATCAACTTGGGGAGATAATAGCCTCAACACACAAAAGCACAACATCTGGAGCGAGAGCAAAAGATTTTGCTGAACCGTGGAGAAGGTCCACTTCCTCTGGGTAAAGGTATGAGACTAATAGCTTAGATAATCTAGGTTACATGCTCGGTGTGCTAATGCTCCCACTTTCTATGTGACTTGGCTGGCTGAAGGTGTTCAGGTTTTGCTGGAGAGTCCCGCGTTAATTCATGCTTGAACATCCTTACAATCTTTGCCAGTCTGCATTCTGTGCTTGACGTGCATGCTGGAATTTTGCACACTTGCAGCGCTTACTCGCTAACGTACCTCACAAAACTAGGAACAGTTAAACCGATGCGAAGAACAGTTTAGTGAACCGTCAGAGCTGCTCAGATCTCTTCCCTCCCTCGCCACAACCACGACTGACCTTTTCCACGTTAGCCAAAGTCTGAGCGCCAGCCTTCGTCTGCATCATCCTGATTAGGCCGATTCATTATGGGAATGCCACATTTAGACTGACACTGATTCTGTCTTCTTTAAGGCAAGGGGGATGAAATGTAAAAACAAATGAGGAATGAGGAAAATAACTTAATAGTGCCAAGCCTGCATGATCCAGGGTGTCTAATGGAGAAGACACACTAACTGGCTTGTGTCCAGTACTCAGAAATGCATACAGCTGTGGTCAGTTTACATCCACTCATCATGGGCATCATCATCTTTTTTCAGGGTAGACATCTTTAATGACTTTAAAAAACAAGAATTGAGTGCACATGTTTCAATTTATCTTGGATTTTCTCTGAGCCGCACAGGGTCAAAAGTATACATACACTCATTCAAATATTTGATTAAGTGGTGCTGAAGGTTCTTCAGTGTCTTTCAACTGGACAAAGCCAAGGCCTATTAACTTCTCATTAGTGATCATGATTGACTACGACTGGTAGTTTCTCTTTGCACAGAATAAAAAAAAAAGAGATTTTTTTTGACTGCACTCACTGGATTGACCAAACTTCAGAACAATGGAAAAGTCTAAGGAACTCGGTAAAGATCTAAGAAGGAGAACTGTAGATTTACACAAGTTGGGAAGGTCTCTCGGAGCCATTTCTAAACACCTGCAAATTCCAAGATCATTCAAACAATCGTACATAAGTACAAGCTATTCAGGTGTGTCACCACTTTACCGAAGTCTGGCAGAACACCCAGATGAGAAGAAAATGGTTGGGATGTTCAGGAACAACCCCGGAACCATCAATGCTCTTTTACGTTGCGGCGAGCACGAGAGAAGCCCCCGCTCCAAAATCAACACCTTCAAGTTCAACTGAAATTTGCAGCTGCACACATGGATGAGCCAAATGTTTTCTGAAGAAACATTTTATGGTCATACGAGACAGAGCTTGAGCTATTTGGCTACAATGTCAAGACGTATGTTTGGAGGAGTAAAGGTGAGGCTTTCAAACCTAAGAACACTCACTAGCTGTCAAGGATGGTGGTGCTAGCAGCATGGTCTTTTGCTGCCAGTGCTTCTGGTACACTGTGCAAAGTGGATGAAATAATGAAGAGGGAGGACTACCTCCAAATTCTTCAACTTCACCTCAAATCAACAGCTAGATGGTTCAAACTTCTGCTGCATTTCCACAAGTACCTACTCAGCGCGACACGACTCACCACTACACAACTCGCCACAGTCTTGTTTTGTTTCCATTACAGTTGAGGACCACCTCAGTGTGGGTGGAGTCAATATAGCAACGTGGGCAGAAGTCTTGTGACGTAATTTGTACGTGACTCAAAGTGTGTTAGCTTTTGTTTACAGTGCTGTCTTGTGCAATAGTACCCGTGAGCAGCCATTAGCCATTAGACCTCATGATAAACTTGCTCATTTCTCGTCTCATCTCCCACCAAGCACAGAAATGTCGGCACCTCCTCATTCAACCATGGCGTTGGTTTGCGTGCCTCCATTTTCTTGCTGTCGGCTTTTAAAAATGGTGAAGGAGTCACTCTCATGGCTCCACTAGTGATGACACTCCCTGGCCAATCAGTGGCATACTGTTCTTCTACGTCACATTTTCGGATCGCCTTGGACCACTTGGAATCCTGGCTGAGTGGTACTAAAAAAGTACCTGGTACCAGGTACTAATGGAAATGCACACTGACCGTGCTCTGTCGACTCGAGCCGCACTGAGTAGTTACTAATGAAAACATGGCACTGGACACAGTTGGGTGTTCCAACAGGACAATGATCCCTAAAACATCAAAACTGATTTGAGAATGGATAAAGCAGGCTAACATTAAGCTCCTGGAATGGCCTTCCCAAAGCCCTGAACTCAACCCTATTGAAAATTTGTGGACTATGCTTAAAACTCTGGTCTGTGCCAGGAAACCAACCAATTTAAATGAACTCTACCAATGCTGCCAAGAAGTGTGATCAAATATCAGGTAACAAGAGCATCCGGTCAAGATGCAACTTGCTAAGAGATATTTAACCAAATATTAATGAGGGTGTATGTATATACTTAAGCCTGTATGTATACCTTTGACTCAGAGAAAATCCAAAATAAATTCAAACTTGTGCACTCAATTCTTGTTGTTTTTTTTAAAGTCATTAAAGATGTGACCAGAGGTTGCCAGCAAGTCACCAACACAACTGAGAGGCCTGTGTGACGGAGGCCTTAACAAGGAAGTTAAACCCAATGGGACCGAGCAATTGGGACCACGACTAGTTGATGAACCCAGCCGCAGGAATGTTTAAGATTGACTGATAAGACTGAAAATCTGACCTTTATTTACTGATCCTTCATCTGTCTGGAAAAGTCAAATTTCCTGCTCTTATTAGTACATATAGAGCTTTAATCTCCAGACATTAAACGAAGAAATGAATCTCACCTTAGACTTAGACTTCACTGGAAATTAAAATTTATGTTACACCAAAATATGTCAAGCCTGAGTGGATGGACTTAGCCAAAAACAAACAAATAAACAAACCGACATTAAAAATAACCTAAAGATGAATAAGTCTGAATTTGTTTGGTCACAGTTCACCTCCTCTTGACGTTAATGCAGCAAAATACAAAGCGCTCTCTCAGTGGAGTCGATTTCTGTGCCTCTGTTAGCACACTCACACTCAGGAGACAATTTTGAATTCAGCTCACTCCTTCTGTGGGTAAAGTGCCTTCCTGAAGTTAATAAAATATTTGCTGTTTGCTTGCAACAATTAGCACAAGATAAACATGAGCTGGATTCTTCTTGTTTCTGCTAATGGAGCTAGCCTCTGGCTACACTATAATTATTCCTATTAGCAAATTAAGTTGTTACCTTGCCTCCTTCCTTCTTTTTTCTGTTCTTTTTTTTTTTTTTAATCAAGTAGTAGAAATTACTTGAAAATGAACTCAGAGTGGGAGGTGATTCGCCAGTAAAGCTGCGAAGTGTACAGATGTAATTTCTAAAAGCTGCAGAAGCACTTTATCAAACCACAGGCAACATAACGCAGACTCAGTTCCAGCTGTTTGCTTTACATTCATTTGAACTCACTTACTTACCGCAGTTATTTGAAGTCTGTCACATTTGGCAGTCCTAAGCATTAAGTTTGCAGAAAACTAAGGATTTTTTATTTATTTTTTACAGACATGTTTTCTTTTAGAGTTCACAGTTTCTTTTCATTTTTCAACAAAACTGCCTGAACCAAGCCTACGTATCTGATGCACTTCTATTAAAAGTATACTGATTATCATATAGGCCACATTATTTCATTTCAGATGAGTTTTGCATGGTTTTATTTTCAGAAAGACTACTTCATAATAATAAAAAAATTAAAGGGGTTTTATGAAACTGTAAAAAAAAAAAAAAGTAATAAATGTGTCTCTTTTTTTAACTTTTTTTTGGCTCAAGTGTGAATCTATGGAGTAACAACAAGATATCAAATGGTTTTATACTTTTAGCAAAAGAATACTACAAAAAAAATGAGGGCCTAATGTTGATTAAAAAGTGTTAAGACACAAAAATGAAATGTTATCTTCATCTTTCTGCCGCTCCCTTTAGGAGTCGCCACGTCTCACCCTATCCCAGCATCCTCCTCTGCATGTCTTCCTTCACCACATCCTTGAATCTTCTTTGAGGTCTTCCTCTTGTCCTACTGCCTGGCAGCTCCATCTTCAGCATCCTTTCCCCAGTCCACCATCCCTCCTCTGCACATTTCCAAACCATCTCAGCCTGCATCTCTAACTTTGTCTCCACACTGCTCAGCAGAGCGTGTCTGTTTGCTAGTTTGCTGCTGCCACTGACGGCGTGTGACTGGCCTCACTCTTTCTTACATATTTGCAACAAGTTGGAACCGATTTGACTGAAAACACAAAAGCAGTGCTGCACGGCATTCAGCTGAGTGAGAGATCTGAAATTCTGACTGGGCTCACCCTGTAATGCTGACCACGTAGTCCAACGGAGGGTCTAATCGGTTTTGTGGTTTGCGGCGTACTTGCATAAGAAAAGGAGCCCAAACTCCCTCCAAGGCCCCAGGTATCCTCTTATGTCACAACTGCTGGGAAGACTGCCAACCACAAGCCTTGTATTGGGCAACCTCAGCGCGTACAGCAGGACATTGCACCTTCCTCAAAACGGTTGCATCTCTTCAAAACTGTGCTGGAAGCACCTTTCTGTGATTTACACAACATATTCAGCACTTTCTCACAGTAATGTAAGAAAGGTTCAGTTTTCTCTTCTCTGCATGCGTTTTTTTAAAAAGAGGCACTGCTTGCACTCGTGCATGTTTAGCAGGTATTATGATTTAGTGAGCGTTTTAAAGCCAGATATGAAAGTAATGCCTTTTTGTTTTCTTCTGGCCTCTTGAAATATGTCATACGCAAATAGCATTATACCATTTATATTCTTGAGAGCACTTGACTTGAGGGAAAGGAAAATGAATGCCAGTGCACTAAAACCCATATTAACAAAGCTGAAAACCCTTTTACGTGCTGGAATTCACACAGATTGATTAGTTGGCTGCGTGAAATATTTTCATACCTCCACTTTGAAAAGAGCAGCAAAAGGATCCTGATCATACAGCTTGATTTTTTTAACATTATTTAACCCCTTGACATTCAAGTAGGCAGTGGCCCATTTGGGGAAAACTTCAAAAAATCCACTGTGGTGGTGCACAGAGGCAAAATTCGTGAATCAATCAATCAAAAAAAATAAAAAAATGCACTGAACATTAGCGCAAGTGTCCGATCTATATGAAATATTAACTGTAATTGACAGCATATTCTTTAAGAGTGTGTCATGAGCTGTCTTGATTCACTCAAACCACAAACCAGTGTTAAAATCACCAAAGCCAGAGCTCCTTATTCCACATGAATGCAAGGATTTTTTTTTCTTTTTCCTTGGGCGAGGGGCAAAAGTATCTGGGGCAATGAGGATGTGGCTCAAGGCAGGAGGAAAAAAAAACAAAACCCACTATGCCGTTTCATCTGTGAGACTCAAAAAGCTTGCGCGATGAAAATTTAAAAGTAATTTCTTATGTACATATTAAACCTGCGGCAGCAAATTCTGCCTCTTTCACAATGATAGAGCCACTTCCTCCCCGGCCTGCTAATGATTCACTGACTTGCTTCTCGCTTACACAAACAATCAGTTTGTCTGTTGTCTGAAGGTTTGCTCTAATTGGTGATTGGCAGCTGAGGGACATCGGGGTGGAATATGAGATCGCGCTGATACCGGGGGCCTGTAGTGCAGCAAATGCAAAACGAGTATACCAGCGCCCCGGCATCAAGCAAATGAGAAGCGCCGCTCGAACGGGATCGAAATTTGTAGAAACAAGCCCTGATTGATAGACCTGCCCATCAATCAGAATAACCAAAAGAGTTTGAAATGTCTGAAATAATGCGAATGCGCTATGAAATCTGAGCTGAGCTGGTGTTATGCTCATCATGTTGCTCGTGTGAAACAGTATTTGTCATTATTTGCTTGACAGATGTATCGTGACCAAGCAGAAACCTCAAAGGTCTCAAAGTTTTTGGTGACGATGCAGAGCCACATGATGGAGAAGATGAAAACTCGATTCTTCTTAGAAGATGGAAGACTGGATTTCTATTTTAGAAAATGGGGCCAATATATAGTTAATGTGGAGGAGCCCTGACAAGATGTGCAGAGATACACAAAATGTGTCCATAATAAATGAAGAAATGTATTTACAACCAATCATTTATGTGATGTTGGAGAGGGAAGATTGTGTATGATTTGTTATTTTATTGAAATTATTGTAAGTGTGAATAAAATTTTGTAATCAGAAAATGTTTTGAAAAAAAAACAACAACATGGAAAAAGCTGTCCAGCTAAAATCAAGGCTTTGTGACAGGACTTGACTAGTGGATGGCACAGTAGTTACTTCAGCCATCTTTTATACAGTACTGTGCAAAAATCTTGAGCCACTCTTTTTTATAGTCTATTTCCAAGGAGCCAGACTTTCTGAAGTTTTTTCAAAAACGTTCTCAAAAGACAACTTAGGAAAGAACCAGTTTTAAAATGTATCTCGAGGCAATTTGTTACTAACAGCCTGTCACAAACATACAGTAATTTATTCCCATTTCTTTAGTTCAAACTTTGAAAAATGCAAACAGACTCTGACAGGCATAAAATCGTATTTTTGCATCAACAAGGTGATTCCCAAAGTGCTGTTACGATAGCTCAGCATGGTGGGCAGAATGTCCTTTAAAAATCTGAGGAAACTGGACAAGTGGAGGGCAAAAGTTTCAGGCCTAAAAAAAACTACAGCAGATGAAAAGTATAAGTCACATCCTTAAACAAAAGAGGAAAAAAATCCAGCAAAGACCTGACACAGGACCTGTGAGATGCATCTGGACCTCCAGCTGATCCATCTACTGTTCACTGAAGCCTCAGCAGAGATGGTCTCAGTGGAAGGGTGGCTGTCAGGAAGCCATTCTTAGTAATGGGAAACAGGGAGAAAAGGCTGAGGTATGCCACATTACACAAGAACTGGACTGAAAATCAGAGGCAACAGGTCTGATGGAGGGATGGATCCACGTTTGACAATTTTCAGTTCAAATTATCGTCATTATGTATGGAAGAGGTCAGGGGTGAAGTACAACAGTGAGTGTCTATAATCATCTGTAAAACCCAGAAAAGTACCATCAGACTTTGAGCCTCCACGAAATACCATCTGGAAAGCATCTGATTGGCAGCAGCTTTGTTTTTCAGCATGACAATGATCCCAAACACACTGCCAATGCAGTAAAATCATACCTGGATAGAAAAACACACAGTGGAACACTATCAGTCATGGATCGGCCTCCCCAGAGCCCGGACCTCGACATCATTGAGGCAGTGTGGGATCATCCTGACAGAGAACAGAACAAAAGGCAGAAACATCCAAAGACGAGCTTTGAATGTCCTTCAAGAAGCCTGGAGAACTATTCCTGAAACTTTATTATTACACTTTCTTAAAAAAAAATACTCAGGAGAAAACTGTCTTCAGGTATTTTGTTACTCATATCAGCAGTTAGCTTCTAAAGTTGTTCTCTATCAAATTACCACTTGCTTTGCTGTGTTGTATCATCATGTTGGGTCATAGGAAATTATTCAAAAAGCTTGGGATGGAGAATTAAAAAGGAAAAATGATGTGATTTTCTCCACTAGTAGGCGTGTCCATGGGTTATTTTGCTTTCCATGGATCGAGGAAGGTTAGTGTCACATTTGGTGCTGTTGGATGACCTGACTGGAGCTGGAAAATTACCCAAATGCTTACACATTTTGGCTGCAGGATGCAGGGTTGCCAGCCTTTCCAGCTGCTTTGGCAGAACACTAACCATCATTTGGATAGGCTCCTCAAAATCTAGCTGGCTTGAGAAAAAGCAGGAGGGGTTGGTGGACCCTGGAAATGACTAGTTACGGTTTGGGAAGGTGAGCTTCCTGCTTCACTTGTCACTGGAACAGCTTTATGTGTTTTTGTGCATTTGCCCACAACAATTAGATGACTTTTAATGCTGCTTGTTTCAAATTTCCTACGTTTTTTGGTTGACTTTGTCAGTATCTGTTGGCTAAATGTCAAATCCAAAACACCACCAGTTAAATGCCTTTATTGCCTATGCACACAAAGGCTTTGGCCCAGTGACTTCAAGCTGTCTAAGGTGCTGATGTTTTCCTCATCACACTCATTTTCTTATTTTCTACATGAAACACTTTGAAACTGACATGTTTTTGGATATTGACACCATTTTTGAAACTTTGCTTCTTTACACCATTGCAGTGGATTCAAAATGAAATGTAACTGTTAAGGCTGCCTTCCTGCAGGGTTATTGTTTTATTGAACCTCTTCAATCAAAGCTAGAAGTCTACACTGCAATAATATCTGGATTGAGCCATTTAAAATGGTCTTGGTGTGCGGAGGCAAAAATACAACAATTGTCAGTGGCCAAATACTTAGGGAGTTGACTGTACTAGGGTTGGTTGTTCAAAGTGTCTATCCAGTCATCATCACCTGATGAAGTAAAAGAACACTAAAATCACTCATTTGGGATTATTCTGGTTTTAAACGACATTTAACCAGCTAGCTGAAGGACCTAAATGAGGCAGTCACATGTAAGATGCCTCCCAGTTTAAAAATAAGCAAACAGCTGGGGATAACGCACATAAATGGTGAGGGTGCGCAGTCTGGGGCCCTGTAAGGTGCTCGTTAGCTCATTCTGATGCGCTTTGCTTTAAAATACTTGGCAATGATCCTACAATTCATCGGTTGCTCATATATGAATGAACGTCAGTCATTTGTATTGTTGTCCACTTGTTCCTGAACTCTGTATTTTGAAGCCTCAACTTTAGCAACGTTTTGCTGCCACCATGTTGGCTGTTTGGGAGCCAGAAGTGACCATACTTGGACAAGACAATGGAGGCCTAAGTTATCAGCCCATGCTAGCAGGCAAGCTGCATCTATAAACTCTATAGATACCATGCACATCTGCTAATTATTGTTAAATAATAGGCTAATAAAATGGACTAATAAAACCCTAGAAGTTCACCCATCAGACTTATTGGATGACTTGTACCATGCATAAGGCTATATTATGTGTTTTAGTTCTATGACCAGCCGCACCAAGTGCATGAACAAAGTGGAGAGGTCCAGTTAAGTGTCTTTAATTAGTGAATGTGAGGCCTAGCAGACACCAACCATCTACAGCTGCCTGTGTCAGAACCCCCGTGAGTAACTTTGAACCTTTTCTGGTATCAGTATGGATAAATAATTTTTAAAAATTCACCCAATGTACAGTCGATACAAGAAGGGAAGCTATCCATTTTTTTTTTTCAGGCTGAAAACATGTTTATTTCAGCTGATTATCATCTGGTAATCACCAGGTGCTTGGAAAAAATGTGTATTCCCTGACTGGTGCTAGTTGAAGTTGGTTATTAAGAACTATACTGTATGGTGCTGCACCAAAAAACTCCTTGTGATTGCTTTGGTCACCTGTAGTTTGCATTGAAAGAGACCCAACGACAGCTAGCAGCCATTCGCCAACAAGTTGCCAGGGGGTTGCTGATTGGTCTCTAGGCCCATGTGACTGAGGTCTAAGTGTGGGAGTCTATAAGAATTGACTCTGTTTTGGAGTCAATTTCACCCTCAAGTGGTCACTAGAGAGACCACTTCATCATACATGATGAGAATCTGTCAGTGTGTGTGCAGGAAGTTACCACCACCTGTACTTGCACACTGCGGGTTCCCTATTTTCTTAATATTTTCTCAGTGTTTTTTTTTCTGATTACATTAAGATGTGTTTTTTTTTGTTTGTAATTTGAATAGTCAGTACTTGACATGTATAAAAAGATAAATCTTTTCTAGTTTAGTTTCCTTCACATCTGAGCCGTATTTCACAGGAGGAGTCGCACACTGCAGAGTCTCTTGTTGCTTGTTTATTAGAGAGAGGTTTTGGTTTCCTAACAAGTATGTTTTACATTGTCTGGTGTTGGAACACATGGAGAAACAATCCAGTATGTGTGTGTCCTAACACCCTTAATCCCTTGTGTTTTGGGGTTGTTTCCTGTTGTTTCAGATTGTTTTCACTACTAACAAACCTCACTGCAGTTTGCTTGGAAGACGAGAAAGATCCACATTTTCAGGCGTCTGGGTGCTGTGATGTTCTTGTTCTCACCTGGCCAAACAAACTTGAACCAAAGTATAAAATACCCGAGGCATGCTCGGTGTGAGCGCACCCCGAGTGGCGAGCGCGTATCTTTGCACTGATATTAGAATGACAGAGTGGACTGCAGATGCATAAAACCTGGCTCCCGTCCCACATTAACATTGCCCGTCTGCTGATAGATCGACTCTGGCTGCATGTGCAATGCATTACGATGCCTCCCGCCGCTGGTGGAGAGACACCTGCGTGATTGATGCACGCTATTTAGCAGCGGGAAAGAACAAGTGCACCTCCGCTCCAGGGAGTGTTCGCCAGCACCTTGTACCGGACAGCTGTGGGTGGCCAGAGGGAGACAGAGAGGGAGAGAGTGAGGGATAAAGATTTAAAAAGTCAGGGGAAGGCAGAATGAATGAGGAAAGGTAAAACATAGAGGTTGCTGAAAGAGAGCAAAGCAGAGAAAGGGAAAGAAAAAAGTGAGAGATGAAATAAAGGAGAGAAGGAGTGGATGAACGAGAACAAGAGCAAGCGACCTACATCTGTTACTCATTATCCTCCTGGCCCCTCTCTGGTAATCGCTCCATCTGACATAACTCACAGCAGACCTCACTTTGACTACAGATGGGAGTCGATGGGAGGGGGGTAAAAGTTATTCAAGGCAAAGTTGCAAAAGGTATGATTGATCTTTTTCTCTCACTGAACACAAAGAAATAAAGAGGTGCGAGTGAAGTTCTGCTTCATTAAAGGGAAAATTCAGGGAGGTTTTTTTTGTTTGTTTTTTTTGTCCCACTTTTGGACATCATTCCGGTGGGTGATAATATTGTATTCACCACCATAATTGCCAAGATCTGGCAACGCTATTAAACAGAAGTCTGGGCAGGAAACACACAATCAGACAGGTTGTAATTTAACCCCTGGGCGAGCCAAATTTATTTAGAAGTGAAAACAAAGGAGAGTGAAATTATTATCCAATCCCAGAGTTTCAGAGAGAGATATTACCTCCAAGTGAAGTGATTTAGATAATCTTGACTTGTTTACAACCTATTTGAACTTGTTATCCTGTTACTAATCCCCAAAATACAGACAAGACTCAGGATTTTTCCTTATCGGAAGCTTTCCGGTTCCATTCAGAGTTTGCTTTACCACCTTGGAGCACTGTCTGGTTGCATGGAGGTAAACAGCCTGCGAGTGGGAAAGGAGTTGGATTTGGGGAAACCAAACATTCATTTGCAATCTCAAAAGATTAAAGGTTTTCTTAGCTTTTTAAGTTTCATAGTGTAGTGGATTACACATTTACCTATCTCTGATTTGATCTCGGGAGGAGTGACAGATCCCTTTGGGGTTATGTCAGGAAGAACGTCCAAATCTGCCAAATCAAACATGCGGAGCTACCCACTGAGCCGATCCCTTGTGAATAAGGAAGTAGCTGACTTACCTACTTTTTTAGCTTTTTAAGTTCATCTATTTTAGTTAAAACTGACCTTCTAATGGAAGAGGACCCTCTGAGGCCTAAGCTGTCATCATTAATGGCCCTTTTTGTTTCTAAATTGTTCTGCTTGGCAATCAGTGACCAAAGAAAATGATCATTCCAACTGACACCATTAAAAATGCTCAGAAATCTTCCAAAAAAGAGTTTGAGTTACCACCCATGATGACTTAGCCCTCAGAGGTTTAAAGCAGATATCTTTTATCTGCTATCCTGATACCCTGGCTGCACTGAGATCCCATAAAAAATGCCCTCAGAGAGTCGGTCATCAGTCTAGCCAGTGGCTTCCAAGAGTTTCCTCAGCAATTAATCTGTAATTCACATTGCTGTAATAACGAAATACTAGGATGGTCAGACCTATAAAACAACACAAAAATTGTAATAATAATAATTACCATTTAAATAGCGCCCTTCTGTTCCTAATGTTTACATATTTTTTCAAGTTAATGCACTCAGAGAAAAAGACAAACTTCTTCAAAAGACAGGTGTCCCAAGAAATAAGAAATTAGATGCATGCAAATTGGGTATGGGGATACAAATAGTGTGTTATTATAATCAGATTCTCCTCAGTATCTTGCAGGTCATTGAATTCTCGAGGATGTGCAGAGGCTGTTGAGGCCTCTGCCCGCTCTTAATCACCATGTCTTGAAATGAGATCCGTAGTCGCTGCGAGGAACCCCCCGGGGGCCGGCGGCACACTTGTAGACTCGGGAAGGTCAGGCCCCCATTGTGCTTCTCAATAGTCAAGTGCTCTTTTTTAATCACAGAGCTGCTCTCGCTCAGCGTTTTGCAATCATACACATACCCAAGTTGTGTTGTCAGAGTGTCTGACCGTAACAGCTCTTGAATATGCGAGGTGGGTTTTTTTTTTGTGCGACTGCATTGCTGACACTGTGGAGGCAGGTGTAATGTTTGGCAGGTTAGCGCAGCTTTCAGCACCTGCAGCAATGACCTCATTCTGCAGTTTATGCCCAAATAGCTTTGCTTCTTACAACTTCAGTCTTGGTTTGGGCACAGATTTATAATTTTAAGTCAACATTTAAATTTATATTTGTCCTCCTGGGCTTCAGTTACATTGGCATTTTTTTTTTAAACGTTTCAGTGATATTGTACAATACTGTTAAATAAGTTTTTGTTTCTTAGAAAATGAAGATGAAAGAAGAATCTGTGAGCAATCAACAAGATTTGTAATACCAGAAGCTTTTTAGTTTCTGTTTGCTGTCTTTGTAAGTCTGATTAGTATGGACCAATCACAGCTGAGCAGGACTTGGTTGCATATGCTACCATCTGATGATGATTTAGCTTTTTATCAGCTTTAAAAAAAAAAACATCTGTCTGCACTCATAAGCAATGACCATTACACAGAACAGGAAGTACAGGGGTTGGACAATGAAAGTGAAACAGCTGAGTGACCCAAGGTTTGGCTATAGCAGCCCGGCCGTGTATATTGACCCTGTGGAGAGTTTTGGTGGAAACAGGAGAGTTGAGGCGCACATTTAATTCTGCCGTGATTTGGGCAGCCGTGGTTTTATGTTTTTTGGATACAATCCGGGTTAGCACCCGAACATCCCTTTCAGACAGCTTCCTCTTGCGTCCACAGTTAATCCTGTTGGATGTGGTTCGTCCTTCTTGGTGGTATGCTGACATTACCCTGGATACCGTGGCTCTTGATACATCACAAAGACTTGCTGTCTTGGTCACAGATGCGCCAGCAAGACGTGCACCAACAATTTGTCCTCTTTTGAACTCTGGTATGTCACCCATAATGTTGTGTGCATTGCAATATTTTGAGCAAAACTGTGCTCTTACCCTGCTAATTGGACCTTCACACTCTGCTCTCACTGGTGCAATGTGCAATTAATGAAGATTGGCCACCAGTCTGGTCCAATTTAGCCATGAAACCTCCCACACTAAAATGACAGGTGTTTCAGTTTCATTGTCCAACCCCTGTATAATCCACTCTTAGATATCCTGGCTCCAGTTGAAGTCCCCAAAGATTGGCCATTGCTTCCAGAGGCTAAGTAAGCAGATTAGTTGATGCATTCCAGGATGGAATCTTATCATATCCAACAAATCTGCAATAAACAGGGTCACTACGAGTCCTACACTGCATGGACAAAAATCGTGGGCGATCTGTACATTATGCATACCGGAGCTGCTCAGTCATGGTAACCCATACCATGAAGCTCCCACCGCACATTTGTTGCACTGATGTTAACACCAGAGGAGGTTTGGAACTCTGCAGGTGGTGACCTTTACGCATTATGTGCCTCAGCACTTAGTGACCCCATGCTGTAACTTTTAACACTTTAAAAAAGTGTCTTGATCCTGGGTCTTTGACCCAGTGTTTTGAGTTTGTGGTTCCTAGTCTTTAGTTAAGGGTTTTCTTATTTATGATTTTCTATATTCTTGTAATTATATTGTGGATTATGTGCTGGAGTTTCTCGTTTCTTGGTATTTTATATTTTAGTCTTTGAGTTTCAGTTCTCCTGCCATCCCTATGCCTTGCCCTCAAGTCTCCATCTCTGTGTTTAGCGTTTAGTTACTTCCTGTTTTATTTTGGTAGTCTCTTGGCTCGTATGTGCTTTGTTTAATTTTGGGTCTCCCTGTCTCGTTAGTTTGATTCTGTTCACTTTGTGTCTTGTTTTCCCCAGCTGTGTTGTCTCTCTCTGATTACCTCGTGTTTAAGCCCTCAGTTTTCCTTGGTTCTTTGATGTCTTGCCCTGTTTGTTCTCTGGTGTGTTTCCCTTTGTGGTTTCTCCGGGGTTTTTTTGGCCCAGTTTCCTTCAGTCCCTTAGATTTGCTGTTTTCACAAAATAAAGGTTAGTTTATTATTATTATTATTATTATTGTTATTATTATTATTATTCATTTTTAACATCCAAGTCTGCATTGTTTGGGTCTGCATTCCACTTCGTCATATGAAAAAAAGTCTTTGCCCCTTTCCTGATTTTTATTTTTTTATTTTTTGCATAGGCTTTTATATTTCCAGTCATCAAATAAATTTTAATATTAGGCAAAGATAACTAAAGTGAATACAAAATTCCATTTTTGAATGATTATTTCATTTAATAAGGGAAGAAAATATCCAAATACCTGGCCCTGTGTGGAAAAAGTAATTTCCGTCCTTGTTAAATCATGAATTAACTGTGATTAACCGCATTGTTTTGGAAAGTGGAGTTCAGTTTCACTAGCTACACCCGGGCCTGATTGCTGCCAGACCTGTTGAATCAAGAAATCACTTAAATAGAACCTGTCTGACAAAGTGGAGGAGGCTCAAAGATCTAAAAATGGAATGCATCATGCCTCGATCAAAGGAAAACAGCTGAAAAACAAAGTCAGTCATGACATCTATCAGACTGGAAAGGTTACAGTAGGGTTACAATACTTCACTACTCTGATTTGTAGGTAAGTAGTAGAGAAATGGACGGAATAGCTGTTAATCCACAAAAGCATAATGATGATGTTTCTTTATGACATATTGTGACAGTCACGTTCTAAAAGCTAAAATCAACTGAGGCTTAAACACAGTATCTTAGGTTTCTTTTGTTACTGAAACTAAGGGGCACCAATTGTGATCAGTGAGTTTCCCTTTTCTTGCATTTCTTTTGTTTAGCGAGGGCAACAGTTTGTTATATCCTGGTCTGTTTTGTCCCAAGAGGTCCTGTAAGAGGTTACAAAGGCGGTGTGCAGTGTATGTAATATTGCACAATTAGCGGTCTACATATAACCAAAGCTACACCACTACCCACTGACTGTAGACCCAAAACAAACAGGGGATGATTGGCCCACCTAGTCAAAGACAATCACGTCATGATACGTTTGTTAGTCTTTGTAGATTTCTGGCTGCAATTTCGTGATCGTATGTCTCTGGTTTCTACCTCAGTCCTGACCACATTAGAGAGGCCGCAACTGTGTGAGCTGAGTTTCTCAAGGTGTGTTTTAAAGCTGCTGTTGTTGCCAGTGTGTGAAGGGATGAGGCATGAAATTTAACATGGGAGGGGAAAGGACTCCACTGAAGGCACCTTGCAGCTGTAAAAACACACACCACGTGAATGCCAGCTCCAGGTGACTGTGCACCTTGACTTCAATATATCAAAGCCCTGTTTGCTCTGGCTGACAAACCAAGGCCACAAAGGAATCGACTTCCCGGAAAAGATGGATGCGGCATGCTCACATCTGTGAGAAAAACCCTGATAGCTGTGGCCTGAGGCGATTCCCCAGGATCTAGAGAGGAACTGGTGTTACAATGAGGTGGCAATATGGTATAGAGTACTGGAAGTGTTGGAGAAAAAATGTCTTTTTGTGAGTGTATTGTGGCAGCAGATTGAAGTTAAACTTCCTTTAAATCAACTTTCAAACCTTTAATTAAAGTTTTTGCTGAGTGTGAAGAAAACAGGTCTCCACATTCACACCTGAAAGCTGCCTGTTTTAATAAAACTTTTATTTTGCCAGGTAGGAAAACATGTGTGAATGAGTAATACCCCCCACAATGTGTTTCAGATGCCTTTAGGCAAAGGCCCAAAGCCCATACTTGACTTGGAGGTCCTCAGTGGCCTTGGGTAGGAAACTGCCCTTGCACTGGGCAAAACTAAGGTGTGAAGTCATATGTTTTTAGAGGTAAAGCTGGTCACTGCAGACACATTAAAATGAATTATATTTGAGAGAAAATGACAAGCTTATTTTAAGATTTCTCTTCCAACCTAGAATTCCGCAAAGATTAAATTGCAGAAATCCAAAAATAGCCAGCGGTGATCTCAGACCTGTTTTTGTATTGCTGCAGCTCCACAAAAGGCTCACACTGTCGCTAAAAAGCTTATATTATCACAGTGATATACACAGTAAATCATGATGAGCGTGTTCCTCACGGCAACGCGTTGGACTTACCTGATCTGCAAACTCTGTGGTATCTATTTTCAGTTTTGGTGATGCAAATCATTGAACTTATCCAGGAACATATACACCAATCAAATTAACCCTCTGAGGACTAAGCCATCATAGGTGGTAACCTTACTCTAACCCTACAGTTTGGAGAAAGGTGAAACAGCTTTTGTTGGTAAATGTGAAAAGTGTTTGTGTCAATTATTATTTTCTTATGTTCCAGCCATCCATCCTCTACAACTTATCCAATTCAGAGTCACAGTTGGTCTCAGCTGTCACAGGGCAAGAGGTGGGGTACACCCTGGACAGGTCACCAGTAAAGGTACAGACTCTGATTGCCAAGGGTTAGAGTTAGGATTGGGGTCATCACCATAGTTGATGGCCTAATATTGGATAGGTCCACCTGATGCTGTTAAACAAGCTCTGAGACATTGGGACACAATCAGAAGATCTCTGGGCACTGTTGAATTTGATGTATGGCTCCTTGGATCAGGCTTGTTGGTCCAAATTTGTAATTTTTCTTAATCTGGTTCTCAGTGGTGTGTCGTTTGACGGATTTCCCTCCTGAGGGAATACAGTGAGTGGATTTATGTGGTCTACAGTTTTGTTTAGGCCTCAGTTACGCAGGCCTAGAGACCAATCCAGACTCTTCAGTTTCATAACCACTAAGGAAGTAATTGGTGAGAGCAGACAAGTCCATCTCTCCCATGCAAACTATGAACAATTGCAAAAATTGGTGTAGCACCATATACTGCTCTGCAACTAATTTCACCTAGCTAACACGAGCAACCTCCCACAACCACTCACCAACTCGTCAGGGAACAAAAACTTTTTTCCCTCCCTATAGACTTGTGCTTTCCAGGGGGTCAGTGACTGGTCTGGAGGTATGCATGACTGGGGCTTAGCAATCAGTTCCACAGCAACTGTGAGCAACCTCCAGCAGCCATCAACAACTTTTTGGGAAATGCTAATTTTACCCTAGTGACTGGTGGTTTTCAGGCAGTTGCCAACCAGTCACACAGGCCTAGAGACTAGTTGGTTGGTCTATTGCAACCGGAGCTGGACTGGACTACTAATGGAAAGCAGAAAGCTTCTGGTACCAATAATCCTGGTCCTTGCCTAGATACTCTACATATTCATATGTCTGTATGTGTTTAGAGGTGTGGTGGGTGGTGTTCACATAGATTTTTTTTTTTTTTTTAAAAAGCCAGGGTTTCCCAGAGATTTTTTTAAATAAAGATTTGATCATTTTTTCTTACCTATTTTTTTTTTAATGTTTTGGCTGCTTGGTGTAGGTACCACACTATGTAGCACAAACTTGAAATGCGTTAAGGCTCTTCTCATGTCTTGTGCATTAGGCGTGCATTAGGCATGCTAATTCCCAAACAAACTCTCAATTAAATTTGCACAAACCAGCTGACATACAATAACCTCAGAGCTTTCAGGGCCCTTGGACTTTTGGGTGCCACGGGGCAATTGCCCATTTTGCCCCAGCTACATCTGAGCTGCTTGAGGTCTGCCTGTTCCCTATAAGGAGGGAAAAGACAAACAGAAGTTAGATCAAAGGTCGAAAGTACAGTTTAGACTTCACCGCAGAAACAAATTATGCTCATAAATAGGACTAAATGATAAATAATCCTTTCCTGGACCACCGCTTCTTTCCTGTTAGAGCAGGAGATCAGCTCAGTTTCCCTGCCCACACAGCTCACACTCTTTGGCTTTTGTAGGGCAGCAAACATGTGACACAATAATGTAATAAGGTAAGCTTCACTTAAATACAGGAAGGGCATATTAGATATTTTTACGGCTTAAAAAGAATGTATAATAACGCGCTGCTGAAATTGCCTCTGGGAGTTGGATAGGAGTGTAGGAGGGTGGGAGAGGATTGTACATGTTCCTGAGCTCAGATAAGCCAACATTTCCTCCCTGTTTGGGTTTATTTTCCTTCGGCTTTAGAGTCTGGCCTCATATCCCACGCTACAAAGCCTCTGCTCAGTTGAAACCAGAGTCATCTAAAACCTGGACTAGCGGTGTCCTCTTGCGTGATCCCCACCTCCAGTGTTGACCCTTCAGCTGATATGCCTTGAAGTACACAGGAAGCACACACAGGATCATGAGAAGTGCTTGTGCGAGCCACGTACTGAATTTACATTCCACTTGGATTTATGGTATATTTTGAGAGAGTTGAACGAAGATGGAAAAAATAAATAAGATAGATGTGAAGAGGTCTTTCATTGTGGTTTTTTTTTTCTTTTTTCTTTTTTCTGAGCGCTCAGCAGCACGAGTCACATTAAAATTTGTGTCAGTGATGTAAAAGCGCTGATTAGTGCAGCTTGAAAGCTTCGGTGTTTAGTCTCTCAGTTAAAAAAGAAACAGGAGCAGCAGATGGATATTAGAAACAAAACTTCAAAGAGCACCTTAACTGTGGCCAGCCTGGGGTAACCTGGGAATGGCGTGGGTGCACTGTTGCATATAAGCTGGTATTTTCCTTTTTCTTTTTCCTGTTGCTGAGGAAAATAAACCACCGTGGAGCCCCTTTCCCCCTCGGGCTCTCTCCCACGTTTAACATGTTATCCTCGACATCTGTAATAATAAGGGGTCATTTGTTGTGATTACGGCTTTTATCTGCGACCTGCATCTTACATCCACAACATCCTCTCCGTTACACCTTCCTCCCCGCGCTGGCGTGTTTACACTCGCAACGATAAACTCTTGTCTGGGGAGCCTGCGCTTCATCCGCTGGCACCGTGACGGATATCCATATACAGTAACAGTGCAGAACAATATACAGCGGCGCGATAGCTGGAGACCACACTGATGCGCTCAACCTGCAGCTCGAGCGTCAGAAAAGCAAAAATGAGAAAACGGAATCTATTTATTATTGGCTACTGTCTCAACACAACACAACCACAACCCAGTTTTTGCAGAGGCCACCGAGCAGTACCTCGGGGTATGCCAAGTATTTTGTCGTTGCTTCCGATTAACTGTTAAAATTTGCACTTATAGGGGCTAATGCTTCAACGGTTGTGCTCAGAAGTTTACATCCACTCATCGTGAGCATGGACGTCACGATAATTCTGGCCTTTCCACTGGACAAGGCCGAGGCCTGTTAACTTCTCATCAGCGCTCACGATTGACTGCAACTGGTAGTTTCTCTTGTTTAACCCTTTAATAGCCCTAAACCGCCTTTTAACGCCGATTTTATTGTTGCAGACACAATTGGGCAAGCACACTTTGCATTACCGTAATTACACAACAATTTGCCCCCTTGGAAAAATCCAAACGGTTGCTGAAAGCGAAGGAGTTGCACTCCACAGCCAACGCAGGGTTATTAAGGTAATTTCACCAGCTCTGTTGGGGGAAACTCACCGCTGGCGGCCCGGGGTAAATAAAGAGTTAATGGCACTCACTGGATTGACCGATATCAGCCTGCAGGCTTCACACAAACATGGCTGCTAAGTGTTGAGACTAATTAGAGTTTTTGAAGGTCATCAGCTGCTGTTGCTTCCAACTTTTTAGTGGGAATATTGCTTGATACTCATATTAAATAGTAAAAAATACCTCTTACTTTTTTAAAGCCATAGTTAAACTGCAGCAGGACTACTACTTCTATTACCACTACACTTTGGCTATCTATGCAGTACTTTAGTAGCACGGTGAGAGTATCAATGATATCATTATTACTCTGATAGATATCCCTTGCTTTTTGATTTCATCTGTTAGTCACATTTAGTAACTGGACAAAACAAAAGGAAAACCATCCAACACTTGCATGTTTGTGGTTGCGTGTGTGAGGTCACGCGTGTCAGCTCTTGAGTGGCCAATGCGTCGTGGTGACACAGAGGAAGTGATATCTCCGGTTGGCGAGATGGGAAACATCGGGGCGTCTTCCAGATTCCGTTTGGACTCCGAGGAAGCGTCGGAGGATGTGACAGTGTTGCGCTGGAAGAATAATGTAACCTGTCAGCGTGGTAAACAGCGAGGCGACGCGCTACAGTAGCAGTGTCAAAAACGTCCGCCGCCCTGACATAATAAAAGGCAATGACTTCTTCATGAACTGGCATGAGGACGGCTGAATAAAGAGAAATTGGGTTTTATTTTTTTCTTGAAGATTTAAAGAAATAAAAGACAATGACGGCAACATAAAGGAAGCTTATTTTCTCATCATTTTTGTCTTAAAAGCGACCGCATGCTCATAGATTTTGTTCAGTTGTCATTTAATGTTCTATTGCTGTTTTGTATGATGGACTATCAGGGTGAATGTAGGTAAAAAATAAATAAATCTCAGAATTAACAGTATTGTGTCTCTCTCAAGGTGAAAGATATAGAGGGGAAAAGCCTTGATCTTCACTGAGAAGATATTAAAGTTAAAAATCTGCTAGAAACATGTTGCTATGAGGGAGTCATAACGTCACTTTGCAATGTTGGGACAAACCCAAAGATTCATACTTTGCATTCAAGAGCCAGAAATAAAAGGGTTCATGGTCACCAAAAAGCAACCCTGTGAACACGTTTTCAGCAGACATTTAAACAAACCACAGGTTCGGCCGACCTCACTGGCTCACCGGTTTGTTAGGTACTTGTTATCTAACAAGTCAATCACATGGCAGCAGAGGACGGTCCCCAAAAAGAGAGAATATACCGTGAACTGCCGTGAAAATGTCTTGATGTCTTTTATTGAGCTGACAGGAAGGCGACAACTCAAACATCCACTCGTTACAACCAAGCTATGCAGAAGAGCATCTCTGAGCGCACAGCACGTTTAACCAGCACAGCTCCCTGAGTATTGTTGCTGACCGTGTCCGTCCCTGTATGACCACAGTGTATCCAACCTCTGACGGCCGCTTCCAGCAGGATAACGCACCGTGTCACAAAGATCAGATCATCTCAAACTGCTGTCTCTAACACGACGAGTTCCCTGCGCTCAAACGGCCTCCACGGTCACCAGATCTCAGTCCAGCAGAGCACCTTTGGGATGTGGTGGCACGGGAGAGTCTCATCGTGCACGTGCGGCTGACTAATCTGCGGCAACTGTGTGATGCTGTCGCGTTAATATGGAGCAAAATCTCAGAGGAATGTTTGCGGCACCTCGTTGAATCTGTGCAGCTCTGAAAGCAAGGCAAGGTGCACCTAATAATGTGGCTTGTAAATCTGTAAGCAGTAACATTTTTAAATGAATTCCAAATTTCACTGGAAGGCCTAAAAAAATCTAGGGTTGTGTGTTATAAACGGCTATCAAACACTTACCCGAGTCCAGGTGTTGTTTTCTTCTTCGTGGGCCTAATTCAGTCACAGTGTTTCTGGTTGAATTAATAATTTGGGTTAAAATCATGAATACTTGCTTACTGATAGGTGTGATATAGTGTAATTTGGTTTAATCTCAGATTTGATCCAAGATTTGATTTCTTGTAAATTTAATTTCCTGTCCTGGTTTCAGGTTTTGGTAAAGTTGTTGTGTTTTGGCTCCAGCTTTGAATTTACTGTTACCCCTCCCTGTGCCTGTCATCTGTTTTAGCCTTTACGTCTCAGGGAAATTAAAAGCACAGCACTGAAAACGCTGCATGGATGTGGGCGAGCGTTGAGCGTTTCCTGCATTTGGATTCTTTTTTCCATTCATGTGACAATATCTGAAGTCTCTGTAATTAATTTTATGGCTTTTCTCTCTTTATTTTGTTTTGTTTTTATGTTTTCTACCTTACCACCTCTAGAATGGCAGCTTTTTAAATCTCCAGATGTCTTTTGAGGACGCTCGCACACATTGCGGGTCGCGTCCCGTGCTCCTCTCTCCTCGCTGAAAGCTGCGCCACAGTTTGGTAACACTCCTATCTCCTTCAATCTCCATTATCCCTTCTTCCACACCTTGGAGCAGATTAGAGCGCCGCGTTCATATCTCCATTCAAATCTAACAGGATTAAGGGGATAAAAAAGCCACACTTTTTACATTTCCAGACAATTACCTTTTTAAGAAACCCCACTCGAGTTTCATCTTTTTTGTTTGTCATAAAAATAGATTTCTCCCACCTTTTTTCCTGAGCAGATCTAAATCGGTGGTAATCAGCGATGCGGCGGTGAATCAGAAGGTGGGTAAATCCAGCCAGTAATAATCACTTAAACAACCATCAGTGTGTGGATTATGCTTTAAGCTTCTACTTACCCCTTAAGAATTGCCGTTGCCTCGAGCGTCGGTTCACCCAGATTACAAATAAAAGTATACCATATTTTCTCCCTTACCTTCACAATGCCGCGCAGATGCGACGGTTTTGGTTTTATTTGGGCTTCTTCTGAGACATTCGTCTCCAGAAGTCGTCTCAGTTTAATACAGAGGCGCTTATTTATTTATTTATTCATTTAAAAATCGACAGCAGAATGCCCGCGTCCCGCTTTCAGACTTCATTTGCTCTGCTCTTAAGGTAATCATTCACAGCACTCTGCCTGTTGCAAAAATATGATATTCTGTGAGTAAAACGGCAGGTTTATGCCCACAGACACACATGCACACACACACACACACATCAGCATGACTGTCTTCCAGGAAAGCCCGTGAAACACTTTGTGCAGCCTGTCTGCAGAATAAATACAACAGAAGCATTATTTGTACATAAAAAAAAATCAAACAGGAAAAGTACAATACGCAGCCACACTGCATGTTTGTAGAAGATAATATTTAGAGATCACCGATGTTTTGGGATCCCGCATGTCTATACAGTGTTGCACATATTTACACGGTTACATGGTGCTGTGCAACATTCTTCAGTCACTGCTGGTCTTTATATTTTGCTTCCAAGCAGTCAGACTTTGTCATCTTTTTTTAAGTGCTCTTGAGCAATAGTTCTTCAGGCTCTCTGAAGGCCAATCAAAGTGTTTCTTTGGACGTTTGCTGCTTTTTCACCCATTTTCACTCCAGTTCTTGTACCTGATCATTTTCATAGGAATGTTTTATATTTGTTGAGCCACTTGACTCTGACCTATGAATCATTCAAGCATCAAACAGGCCCCTCACCCAAGGAGTGAACCACTGTTGTCTACACATAACAGACAACTTAGCAAAAGAACCGATTTTAAATGGTATGCAATTTGTTAGCAGCCTGTCACAAAAACTCCTCATTTGTTCTTCTTTCTTTAGTTGACTCTGTGAAAAATACCAAAGATAACACAGTTTGATAAAAAACAGTATTTTTGCACCAACAAGATGATTCCTACAGAGCTATTAGCTGAAATCTTGGCATACTCAGCCTGGTGTGTGTCCTTCTATAATAAAAAAAGAGAGAAATGCATGTCACCATTTATTAATTCATAACATTTGATAGAAATTTACATTTCTGTTCATCTGTATATACTATCTGTATATATACTTTTGCATAAATACCACTTTATACTGTCCTGCTTAATTTTTTTAGATTAAATATTTTAGGGTTTTTTGGTGCTAAACAACAGGGTGCAGTGTGGACACAAGAAAAAAATAGGAAAAAAATACATATTTGTATATTTAATGTGTGTCAGTGTGAGTGTTGTGTGTGTAAGGACATGTTGTGCGGTTATGGGGATGTGCATTATGCGGATATGTGAGGCTGTATTCACTCCAAAAATTTGTCAGTGGTGAAGCAGCCATTTCTGTTGTGAATAAGCTGAAACAGGCTAAGCTGATCACACGACACACTTTTAATAATACCAGAGAGCAAAATTTAATTTCACCTCATGTGACTGCGTGTGCTGGAAAGGCAAAAAAATAATAATAATAATTAAATCCTAAATGAAAAGAAGTGGGGGGGAAAGGAAATTATTACTGATGTAAAGACATTTAGAAAATTAATAACAACATAAATAATAAAAACTTTATCTTAGTTGGCATTTTTTTTGTAATTGAACTTTTTATTTTTGTAGTTTTACAGTTTTGGTCCTCCGTAGCCTCAGGTTTTGTCTGACTGTGTCCTTGTGGCTTCACTGATGTTCACCTTTTCTTCCATCTTTCGTTGTGGATCATTTGTTGGATCACTTGTTTCCTCTCAGCTTGTTTTTAATAATCTTAACCTCAGCACGACCTGGGCCACAAACTGAATTAAGAACCTCTGAGGACGCCAAACTGTCTTCACTTCCTGTCTCTATAAATACTTTCAGGTGGTTTAAGCCAGACGTCCCCCTCCTCCCTTACACTGACACAAAGAAAACAAAACAAAAACCAACAACCACACCCTACCCCAGAGTTAGTTCCCTAAACCCCGACTCCAGACGGTCCTCTCCCGTTGTTAAATCCCTGCTTGCCGCCTCCTTCAGTGCTGCTCTATTATCTTCATTTCCACCTATGAGAGGATATCAAAGAAACACATATAGAAAAGTATATTTTAAAAAAATGGAAAATGGCTTTTATTTTAGAGGTCTAAACTAAAAGTGTGCTCAGATGTTACACCAATGGGGCCTTATTTTCAAAGTATGAAACATCCATGTTAAACTGTGCCCAATCAGACACTCGAATAGTCCTGATTGAATTCTGTATGCTATTCTCTATAACTTTGCAATGACTCAAAGTATTGAGAAAAAAAAGGGGGGGGGTTAAAGAGTTTATTTTTTTAAATGGAAGTTTCTGTAAATAGTAAATGGTAAAAAAAAAAAAAATCTGTGAAAGTTTTATTTTTAAAATTTAAAACAGCACATTGAACTGTATTCTTATGGACTAAATAAATGTTTTGAAATGTATTGATTTTTTTTCACAGATAAAATTAACAAACTTTCAGTGGATTTTTAATTCTTTTATACACGGTTTTATTTTAAACATGCAATTTTATGTCGTCACTGTTATGACCTCAGAAATGGAGCTTCAAAAGTGTCTGGCCATTTAGCTGCCAAGTTGTAAGACTTTCATCTGGAAGAACCTTTGGTCTCGATTGCTGATGGTCAGGACGCACACAGACTCACACAAAAGATGAGATGTGAAAGCAGCAAGCTATGACTCTATTGTTGTAATTTCCAGCAGTGAGAGGTCAGATTTGCTGTGAGCCCCGGGGCTTCATATCACTGAACACTGCATCATCTTCAGTCTACGTGATGTGATTGTGTCCATATGATACGGTCCTTTTGTCAGAGCTATGAGCAGGGAAATGGTTGTTTTGGTGCTGGATTGATCCACTTTATTCCACACTAGAGTTGTACTGATATATATATATATATATATATATATATATATATATATATATATATATATATATATATATATATATATATATATATATATATATATTATAAAATGGTGTTCTTCTAATGGTAAAGAAGAAAAACATTAAATGCAGATTTGTCGGCTGCGCATCCATGAGGAGAATCTCCCGTTCCACCACATCCCAAAGACGCTCTGTTGGATTGAGAGTCGGTGACTGTGGAGGCCGTTTGAGTGCAGAGAACTCCCTGTCATGTTCAAGAAACCAGTTTGAGCTGATCTGACAATACTCAGGTAGGATGTGGTGTTTGAATGATGCCTGGTTGGTACTAAGGTGCCTAAAGTGTGCCAAGGAAATATCCCCCACACCATTAGACCACCATCAGCCTGAACTGTTGATACAAAGCAGGATGGATCCATGCTTTTGGAATTTATACCAAATTCTGTCTCTACCATCAGCAGAAATTGAGACTCATCTGACCAGGCAATGCTTTTCCAATCTCATATTGTCCAGTTTGGTGAGTCTGTCAATTGTAGCCTCAGGTTCCTGTTCTTAATTGACAGGAGTGGTACCCAGTGTGGTCTTCTGCTGCTGTAGCCGGTCTGCTTCAAGGTTTGATGTGCTCTTCTGCATACTTTGGTTGTAACAAGTGGTTATTTGAGTTACTGTAGCCTTCTTATTTCTCCCAGAGAACTGCCACTCGCTGGATATTTGAGCTTTTTCGGACTGTCCTCTGTAAACCTTAGAGATGGCTGGGATGGAAAATCCCAGCTGAGCAGCAGTTTCTGAAGCACTCAGACCAGTAACCATGCCAGTTCCCAGTCACTTAAATCACCCCCCCTCACCCCCCCCATTCTGATTGAACTGTTTGAACTTCAGCAGGTCATGGTGGTTATTAGGATTAAGAAATACAATGTGTGGTTATTCTTGTGGATCTTATATTCACTGTGCACAAACGAAAGAATCAAGCGAACAAATGAACATTAAAAAATATTCAAATATGTAAAAATAGTTTCTACCATTTCTACCATCTGAGATGTCCAAACTTCCCAAAGTCGTCCCATGAAACTTGATTTCTTTTTGGACCCTCATGATGAAAACCTCTTTGTGAAGATGGAACAGACAGAGCTTCGCTTTTGAAGTGAGTTTGAAAAGTGAAAAAGTAGACAAACAGCACATCAATAGAGTGAGTTCAGCACACTGAAGAAAATACAAACAGAATGAATGTGTAGTTCACAGCAGGTGGTTCGCTGTTTCTCGTCTTTTTCCTACAGGCATAAGAAACTGTATGGTTGTGTGTGTGTGTGTGTGTGTGTGTGTGTGTGTTGCTCCTCTGCATTACTTTCTGTGTATTAGCCTCAACTTGCATCCTTGCACAGAAGGCTCTTGTGTACGTGTGTGCACTCTTCATCCTCTCAGGCACTGAGGAGAGAGGTGTGTGTGTGTGTGTGTGTGTGTGTGTGTGTGTGTGTGTATTTGCGTCTATGCATGCGTGTGAGTGTGTTTGTGTAGTATGGATTGGGTCAGTGCAACCAGGCATGTTTTCAAACAAAAGTTACAAGACAGATCAGGGTTCCTGCACAGGTCTGTCAAGTGTGGAAATGTATGAAAAAGAAGGAAAAAAAGCACAGTGATTCTTCTCGGGCTTGATGGGTCTGGATATTTCACAGAAACAGTTCAGAAACGGGGTGAAAGGATGGCAACTTTTACTGTGATTTGCTCTTTCGAACATGCTCGTGGTCATCGGGGTTGCTTTTTCTAGGAGTTATTCTTAATTTTGGCACGAGATAAAGAGGCTCACTTGGAGCGAACAACACCTCTACATGCAGGTTCTTCAGGTTTGTCTAAGAAGCTGCCAACACATCACAGGTAGCTTGATATTGAGCCTTTTTTTATTTATTTTTTTGTACGGACCAAAATGTGTTGACAGGAACAAACGTTAAAAGCTGGCATCAAATGCTGGCTGGTTTGGCTTCTTTTCTCAAGAGGGAAAAAAATGGTTTGGTGGTATAAACATATTTTTATTTCTAAGATGTTAAAAAATATTTGGTATCTTGATTGTGAGAAATAACCAACTTTAATTGAGTGGAGTGAAAGCTAACAATGATTATCATTACTTTATGTTCTTCAGTGTAGATAGCAGAGATAAGATAGTGTAATAATAATACTCTAATATATAATATATTATCCTGTATATATATCACAGTAAATAAATATAATAGAGTATATATTATATAGAGTATATGTATAATAGAGTTTCATAGAGCACAAAATGGGACTCAGGAGGATAACCGGCAGGTTGAAAAACCATCATTAAGTAAGTTGTTACAGAATATATTCTAAGGTATTTATTAATAACTTGATTGTGCCCTATTGTGTATTGTTACATCTCTGCCCCTCATTGCTACAGCTTTTTATATTTCAGATAAGATATACTTTTTATCCAGAAAGTTGGGACATTACTGTGCCACTACAGCTAATTAAAAAGAAAATCCAATAAATCAAAATCTACTATGCAAATAAGGAGTTGAAATCTGTACAGTTGAAACACAGTAAGCGGTACAGAGGGTGCTCACTATCCACAGCGATTTGCTGCAATTTTTGGGTGACCTAAAGGTCAGCTGATGGAGGAATCCAAATCTTGTGTTGATCAAAAAAGTAACAATGATGAGTTCCCTCAGCGAATAATACAGAGCAGTTTAATATTTGGGCCACAGAACTGCTCCTTTCCATTTACCAATTTTTAGTCATAACTGATATAATCTCTCTACATTTTTTTTTTTTTTTGCTCAGGTTAATGTCTTTTCACGGCCAGCTACGATCACCTTGAGCATGGATCTGCTGGAGGTTTCTTCCTCTTAAAAGGGAGTTTTTCCTTTCCACTGTCACCAAGTGCTGCTCACAGGGGCCATCTAATTGTTGGTGTTTTCTCTCTAATATGTGGGGTGGGGGTGTGTGGGGGGTGGGGTGAAGAGCCTACAACAAAAAGAGCCTTGAAGCGACTTGTTGTGAATTGGCATTATATAAATAACTGAATTGAAAATAAAATGGTATGAACAAACAGAGGAAGACACACAGGGAGACCCATGAGGGGGGGGGGTCAAAAGAAAAGCCTAGTATAACTTCCCTGTGCTCAAGACTGTATCTTTAAATAGCTTGTTTTGTCAAGGAAACACTTCAGAATCTAAAGATATTTGATTTGGTATCACATAACATAAAGAAAGCTATAATAAGGCCCCATTACATTTGGACATTCTTGAGAATATTTAAACGCTGCATCTGTTATCAGAAGAGGTGGCTAATCCTTTCAGATGGATCCAGTGCCGTTAAATAGAATTTTCAGTGCTCAGAATCAGCATCAGAGACGAGGCAGAGCAGTCTACAAACATTCGCCTGTCATATAACTTCTGTGAGTCTGTCTTCTGCTCCAGAGAATGAACTACAAAGTGTTCAGAGCCACCGTCAAAGCTGACAGGAAGTGACGGTTTGATTCATGTGCTTCATCAGAAGTATCACTAACACATTTCCACTAGTTTTGTTTTTTTTCTCTCTCCCTTTTTCCCGAATAGGACAGCCATGTTGGAAGTCTTTCACTCCTTCCACCATCTGCTGTCACCAGAAGCTCTAAAATCTTTGTGTCCGCTCGCTCTGGAAGAACAGCGCCCTCCTCCTGTTCCGTGCCATAAAGCAGTCCAGCAGGTTTTCCTCCAAAACCGAACAGGTGGCTCACAGTGGAAAAATTTTAGCGCAGAGACTGCTGGACAAGCTGACAGTTTTATCATAATGTTCTTATTTAAATTCTAATGCACCAAAATGTATTCATAAATGGCTTATTACTATTAAAATATACAGAGTGCCATTAATGCGGCTTCTAATTTCAGGTAGGGGCAGAGTGGATTTGGCCCCAGTGTAGCAGCTTAAATACTGCAAAAACACTTCAAAGTGTTCCCATAGAGTTGTATCGAGCAGTGTGTGTTTGAGAGCAGAGGGAGACTTTAGCACACCAGATGGACTCTGTCACGCTCCGGCTCGAGGCCTATCTGCCGGCCTCAGAATTTCATTAGTAGTTTGGCCCCGGTCGCAAGTTTGAAGAGCATAAGAGGTTCGATCAAAGGATTAGCAGCACATCTGAAGCAACAAATGGTCCACTTTTTTTCTTCGTTTTTTTTTTTCTCCCTTTTTGCACCCTCCCACCTCCACAAAGTGCTTAGACCTGGCCAAAATGTAGGAGAGGGGGTAAGCGTATGTGGCAACAGAGAGAGGGACTGGGGTCTCTTTGTTTAGAGAAAAATGTCTAAATCCAGTCCGAATGACACAGAATGGTCTGGGTGCTTATGAGCTTTTAAATGATAAAAATTGTTTATGAGACACTTAACCTTAATTCAGATTTAGGTTTAAATGAATCAGTATCGATGCAACACAGTGTGTCCTACATAATTATGTTTGTGGCCGAAGTGAGGTCTGGGTGTGTGAGAAAGGTGGCACACATTTGCTTTCTCAAATAAGTTACTAAAACATACTCCTGCTCTGCACGTGCACGAGGGTCAAGTAGCCCACCAATGTGCAGATCAAGAATTACTGTCAGCTGATGAAGTCCAGCATGGTGAAGTTGGAGCTAGTAGCTGAAAACTTGGCATATCATGGTGTGCAGTGTGTCCTTAAAATATCTGAGGAAATTGGAGTGGAGGACAAAAGAAGTGCCAGGAATAAACTAAATTTCTGGTTCAAATCTTCTTCCATATGGACAGAGAAGGTCAGGAGAGCGATGCAGTCATCTGTAAACACAGTGGAGGCTCTGTCATGGCTTGGAGCTGCACTTCAGTCAGTGGTGTTGGAGATCTTGTCAAAATTGTTGGAATTATGAACACAGGAAAGTACCATCAGGTTCTGATCCTCCATGAAATACCATCTGGAAAGCATCTGATTGGCAACAGCTTCATTTCTCAGCAGGACAATGATCCCTAACACACTGCCAATGCAGTGAAATCATACCTGGATAGAAAAACACACAGTGGAACACTATCAGTCATGGATCGGCCTCCCCAGAGTCCGGACCTCAACATCAATGAAGCAGTGTGGGATCATCCTGACAGAGAACAGAACAAAAGGCAGAAACATCCAAAGAAGAGCTTTGAATGTCCTTCAAGAAGCCTGGAGAACTATTCCTGAAGACTGCTTAAAGAAATGAGAAGAAAGCTGCCTATTTCCATGTATGTTTGCCCATGTTTTAGTATATCCCTTCTTTTATTTCCCATTTTCCTGGCAAAATATAAAGAAATTACAACTGGCTCAAGACTTTAGCACTTTTTTTTTTGGCCTCATGATTGTTTTGAAATGCTGAAAAAAAAAAGGCACCAACACCACAAACAAGTGTTGGTGCCAAGAGGTCCAGTTGGGTGTTATGAATTAGCTCACTTGAAGCGTGGCACACAGCTGGCTATAGCCACGTGCTTCTGCATCCACCTGTCAGTAACTGTTGCCCTGATTATACACCAGGTATAATAAAAGTGCTCATTTCTGCTATTAATTTGTCCATTGCAGCGTGGTAGTCTCCGAGGACTGACTCAATTTTGGAAACAACCTCCGGTGGCGATTAGAGGAAGTGCAGTTTTTTTGGCACTTTGTTTTTTTCGCCACAGAAGCTGTCGTGTAATTCAGATCAGCCAGCATTTCTCAGGTCGAACAACACAACACACTTCCTTGAGTTTGTTGAGCTGCTTGAATGCACCGTTAGGTAACAGCATGTCCAGGATTTTTTTTTTCCCTACTTCCCTCCTCCTTCTCTACTTGATCAATGAACTCAATTACAGCCATGTCCTGAGGTTCCTCTCGCCACGGCTCTCTCTCTTCTCCCTTTTCTTTCCTTCCTCTCTCTGCTTTCCGATGATGCATCACATGAGCCACACCTGACACCTCCAACACCCCCTCTGTAAAAATCTCTCTAATAAATAAGAGGGGCATGGTCGGAGCACTCAGGCTTTCTGTTCTTCTCTCTCTCTCTCGGTCTTCAAGCTCTCCCTTCCTAACAGCTCCAGTGCCCAGCCTACGTCTGATTCCTCTCCGCAAGGGTAGCCTCTAATAGATTCCCCCAACTCCCATGTATTATTAATGCTTACTGCTCTCCAAGGTGGCAGTGACAAATAGGGAGCAAAATTCACTGACTAGCGGTGAATGTACTTTTTAGTCATGCTTGAGCTTCCCCTAGTCCATACTGCTGCCAGTTGGAAGATTTCTCTCTTCCTCTCCCTCTCACTCTTCATCTTTCTTCCCCTCTAACTTTTCATCCCGGCTGTGCGGGAGCGCAGAGATGCTGACCACAGAGAACTTGAAAGCACGGGCTTTAAAGAAAAGAAGAAGGAAATCGGTGTAATAGAGGGGGTGGTTTTTTTGTTTGAGTTTTTTGAGATGCAGATTTCATAAGCAGCATCCTCTGCGTCTTCAAAAGTTTCCATCCAAAATCCAGGTGGGGCACGCTCTGAAATAACCAAGTTGTTTTCATTTCCAGGAAACAATCTTTTTTTTTTATTAACTTGCAACTTAAACTCTCAATCTGCAGCATCCATATGTTTATCTATTTTTAATTGGCTTTTGGCATTAATGTCGCACATTAATTAATGTCACAGACAAGCAGAAGGACAAACAACATACGAAGGTTTAGTAATATGAAAAAGTATTCGCCCCCTTCCTGATTTCTTAGGGTTTTTTTTGTGTATTTACCACGCTTACACCATCAAACAAATTTTATTACTAGACAAAGACAGCCAGAGTAAATACAAAATGTAGTTTTACAATGATGATTTCCTTCATTAAGGGAAAAAAACAAAAGGTATCCAAACATACCTGACCCTGTGTGAAGAAGTAATTGCCCCCCTGAAATTAATAATTGATTGTGCCACCCATGGCAACAAGAACTGGAATCAAGGGTTTGTGATAACTTTCAACGAGTCTTTCACATCACTGCGGAGGAATTTTTGGCCACTCTGCTTTGCAGAATTGTTTTAATTCAGCCACATTGGAGGATTTTCCAGGATGAACTGTCGGTTTAAGTGTCATGCCAAAGCAAAGCAAGGAAGCAACCTTCCTTTTGGGATTTTTTTTTTTGGAGCCATTCAGAGGTCAACTTATTGCTCTATTTTGGATCATTGTCCTGCTGCATAACCTGAGTGCTCTTGAGCTTCAGGGCATGAACTGATGGTCGGACTTCCTCCTTCAGGGTTTTCTGGTAGAGAGCAGAGTTCATGGTTCCATCAGTTACAGCGAGTCGTCCTGAAGCAGCAAAGCGGCCCCAGACCATCACCCTGCCACCACCATGTTTGACTGTTGGTGTGATGATCTTTTTATGAAATGCTGTGTTAGTTTATGCAGATGTAACGGGAAAAGTCCAGGCTTCTGTCTCGTCAGTCCACAGAATATCTTCTTGGAGATCATCGAGATGCTTTATAGCAAATGTGAGATGAGCCTTTGTGTTCTTGTTGGTCGGCTGTGGTTTTCTCCTTGAACTCTCCCATAGACGCCATTTTTGTCTCTTTCTTATTGTTGAATCATGAACTCTGACTTTAACTGAGGCGACTGAGGCCTGCAGTTCTTTAGATGTTGTTCTGGGTTCTTTTGTGACCTCCTGGAAGAGTCATTGATGAGCTCTTGGAGTAATTTTGGTAGACTGGCCACTGCAAGGAAGGTTCACCACTTGGCCCAGATAGGTGTGGATAACTTTTTTCCCTTAATAAATGAAATAATCAATACCCCCAACCCCAAGGGAATTTGTGTCTCCTCTCAGGACTGAATCAGGGATCTTTCACTCGTTAACCACTACACTGAGTTGGATTAGAAAAGTCTGTAGAAACCCTATATAACTCTTTGGCCCTCCTATCAACATTTTTAGGTTAATGTACATTAACGTCTTGACACCACCAGGTCCAGTGTAGGAACACGGTTGGGGTTGTTTTTTTGTTTTAGTCACATAAGGAATGAGCACATCTTCAGAAAGTAGAAGAAGTTATTTCAGATAAAGTCTCATACATTTTGGTATCACAGGTTTTCCTTTCATCCCCCTTTGGTGGTCCAAGCAAGTAGCAATTATATGAAACGAAGTGGATGTTACCCCAACTCTAGATCCCAACCGATGATCAGGTGGATTTTACAATGTTGCAGCGGCGAATATTCACGTTTTGGCTACAAGCCTACCCCCACATGTAAAAAATCAAACCTCCACAACCTTGAATCAAGACAACACATTGCAACAGCTGCTTGACATTGTGATGGTTACTGTTTGTGTCTACTACCTCATAAATGTTAAGCTATGATTTTGGCAGCGTCAAACCAAATTACCAATAAAATGCAAACACATGTTGCTAATAAATAGACACTCACGGGTCCACAAAGCTGCTGAGGTGCCCACACCAGTGTGCATGCAAGCTACAGCTAATAAAGGGAGGTAATTTAGGATAAATGTCCAGTGAAACCCCACTTGTTTCCTGTCTTTTCTGTTTTCTGTTTGTCTGCTGATCTATTGTTTGTGTCATTAGCATCATCTTAGCCCACCTTTGTGTGCTTAAATAACTCTGAAAATTTGCACTGTGATGGATATACAGTATACTCATTTGCCATCCTTTCCGCTGATGGTAACGTCTAGCTGTTAGACGGGGATAAAAAACAGCACGCAGCAGACTCCATTTATAAGCGCCACAGTTCACATCCATCCTCGAGGGACAGCATCTACGGAGGTTAACCCAGATTTGTTTGTCTCTCTGGGTCTTCGCCCATCTCCTTGATCCCCCTACCTGGATCTGACAGAAATAGGAGCAGCGAAACAGCACGGCGTTTGCCCTCTGAGAAACTGCTCCGCTCACAACAAATCACACATCACTTAACCTGTCGGGCCTTTTCCAGCGATGAGACGCGCGTACCTGGAAGTGGTTGCCTGAGTTGTTTTGTGTGTTTTCACCGCGTTACGAAGCATATGTCGCCCTGTCGACACCTTTATCCGGTACGCCTCCAGGTGCAGTGAGCAGTGCTTCACCTGTTGCGCTGCACAGTAAATATAGCCTGTGCGGTTTTAATTTGAACTTTATTGTGAAGGAGGTTTCTGGACAACCTGTAAAAGTGAAAGTGAGTTATAAGAGAAATCTAAGCATACTGCCAAGTCACTCATACTGATTACCAGCCTTTATCAAATGCTACAGGTAGAGACACTCCTTCTGGATCCAGTCTTCATCTCTGACACTGCTGACAAAATTGCTTTAATTGTGTTCATTCGGTGCATCAGCGGCGCTTTTAAAGTCATTTTTGGAGCTACACTTCTCTCAGCCTGTCATTCAATCAGCTTACAGCTTCCCAGTTATGAAAATAAGCTGATCATATCCTATGATTAGACAACTGTCGCAGTCACTTATCCACAGCTTGGCTAAATATTTCAACCATTTATCCACTCTTATTATCAGCTACTTCATTAACAGCTGTTTATTGTGTTTATTAACCAGGTTTAAGTGTTTATGTTTCGCTATGAATTGCGCTTGTTTATCCACACCAGGGTGGGTGATTAATTTTTCCCAAGGGGCCACATAACAAACTGGGACGGATGTGGAGGGCTACACCAATAAGCTTATTGGTGTAGCCCTCTCATGCAGCCTTTTGGAAAGATTAATTGATTTATGCCGTTAGCTTACAAATTATTTGTGCGCATGCTTTCAGCTAATAGTGTTTCAGTATTTTAACTGTGTCTTTATTATCCATAGCTAACAATTAAATGTATTCATCCAAACTGTTTGCTAACCATTTCAACTGTATAGCTATACTTTCAGCAAACAGTTTCATTAGTTAATCAATGCTATTTTATCTACCTGTTTCTCTAACAATTCAATTTATCCATACTGTTGGCCAATCACCGCTATTAACTATTTTATATGTGCATAAATGCTACAAATGGGTCATGTTAGCTAGTTGGTAGGTGGTTGCTGGGGAATATGATGATACCATAATAAGTGACATAAATCAAGAACCTTTAAGGGGGTAAGATGTAGAAGTACTGTGCAAAAGTCTTGAGTCACCCTTATTATTATGACCTTCTTGTCGTTTCTTAGTGTGGTCTTGAGCAGTAGTTCTCCAGGCTTTCTGAAGTTCTTCCAGAGTTCTTCTTTGGACATTGGCTGCTTTTTCACTCATTTTCGGTCCTGTCCTTGTACCTGACCATTTTAAGAGGAACCTTTTTTTTTTTGGTAAGAAACTTAACACTGACCTATGAATTATTCAAGCAGAAAAAAGGCTCCCAACTCAAGGGATGAACCAGTGTTGTGTCCACACAGTGGAACACTATCAGTCATGGATCGGCCTCCCCAGAGCCCGCACCTCAACATTACTGAAGCAGTGTGGGATCATCCTGACAGAGAACAGAGCAAAAGGCAGAAACGTCCAAAGAAGAGCTTTGAATGTCTATCTTGTCAGTTTGGGTTGTTTTGTGTTCCTTTTAGGATGTTGAGGGCAGGATTTAGCTGGTTCATGCCCATGTGTACTATCCCTGGGGTACTTGCACCCCTAGATGGAAATTACAGCACTACGGGACAGGAAAAAGATTTTTTTTTTAAATTTTCACTGAAACATTTAATAGGAGCAGAGTAACAGCAGACCTTTGTTCACAGCATATTCTAATAGTGAAAAAGGTCTGTAAATCTAATATGAACCTGTTAATATGCATTTGATCAAAGGTTTAACATGAGTGCTCCTCCCCTGACTCTGTCAAGACTTCACAGGTTGGCACTTTGGCTCAGCTGAAATAAGTAACTGCAGCAGCAGGTCAAACCTTTTCGGTGATCTCTTGTCTCAGAGAAGCCCCCACCCCCACCCCCACCCCCTTCCCATCCAATCCACCCCCCCACCCCCCGCCTCTGTCTTCATTCACCGGGAGCACGACGCGCAAGAGCCCACTCTACAGCTGTTCCCCTGTTGATCAATTAAAAACATGCTTTGGTGAAATAATTAGCTGACATTTGCTCCTACTTAACAGATGTTTCTGTGGATTCTGACTGTAAAAAAGTACAGAGGTGGAGGATAGGGCGGGTGGGTGGGTGGGTGGGTGTGTGTGTGTGTACTGCTTGACGATGTGTGTGTCACGTTGGGGTAAAGGGAGGGGAGCATTTGCACATTTACGGCGCGCACACACACACACGCAGACACACAGAAAGAAGGTTCTGCTTGCTTTTCAAAGTTGTGTACATCTTTTAATGCAATTATGTGAGGTGGGGCCCCTCGCTGAAATGATTTGAATGCTAATTTGAGCGTTGATCATCATAGTTAACCATCGTTTACATAATTACCCTGCAATTAGCATCACATTACAGCAATATTATTGGCATTAGGCAATTAATTAAGCTCAAATATGGACCGCTGCATTGCATTGTTGGTGCGTTTATCTGTGAGTCCATATTTTTATTTATTTTTTTGTATTGTTTTGTTTTGTTGTTGTTTTGAACCAAACCAAATCCAGTGCTCCTGCGCTTCGATTTCCCAAACAAGTATTTTCACTTGGCTACTTTTGGCTGCCTTTGAAGGCTCCTGGAGTTGGAATATTGATTTGGATCCCACTTAGAAAACAAACAGTATATACAGTGTGTGTTTTGTGAGAAGAAGACTCGCGTCCTAATCACAGCATATCCTTCACCGCGGCCTCTTCTTCCCTTTTTATCATCATCTTTAATCAAATAAATATGCTCACATCCCCCTTGTCCTCTGCATGACATCTTCACCAGTGTGAGATGAAATTCTCTCTCACACACAGGGGGGAGAAGTTAAGGGGGAGGCGGTGGAGGAAGCGGGGAGGGAGGCGCAGCTTCCCTAATGGCGGACGGCTTGTCAGGATTAGGGCAACGGGGGCTGTAAAATCTACGCCTGATGAGGTGACTAGCTCCCCCTCTCGGCTCCAGCGCTTTACAGATTTGCCCACCTCTCCGGAACTTCCTCCCCGCGCGCCGCAGCCGCCGCCGTGCTTCGGTGCAGCTCCCTCTCTCCCTCTCTCCCTTCCCCTCTGAAGTCCACATTCTGAGTGCACGCTTCGATGCCATCCATCCGAGCCCCCTCAACTTTATGTTTCAGGCTAAATTGGCTGATTTCATTACCATTCAGGTGAAGAGTTTTGCTTTTTCTTTCTTCCCTTTCCCTCCCCTTCATCTTCTTCTTCTTTTTAAAGCAGCTCCTCTTTCTTTTTTTTCTTTTTTTTTAAAGAAAAAGCAGAAGGATGTCAGCGCAGGGTGAAGCAGGTGCAAAAGGTTTAACCGTTGCCAGCCGAGACGCCAGGCCAACTCTGGCAGCTAATCCCCGAGGTATTTAATGAACTTTTTCTCTTAAACCGCCTCTGCTAATACTCGGAGGCCGTGCTCTTACACGTAGCAAGAGCAGTGGAAGCCACGATGATAATTTTTTTTTTTTATATACCTGTAATGGAGGTTTTAAAGGGTAGGTCCTCTATTTGGAAAAGGAATGATTTAAATTCCTCTTCAACCTCAGGCTTTTCTCCTTGTGTGTGTGTGTGTGGGGGGGGCACTCAGATGTAAAGAGTGTCTAGTTGTTATTATGATTATTGAGAGGTGGATTCCTTAACCGTTTTGGGAAATCCAACTGCATATGTTAGTTTTTTGTGATGCCTCCAGTGCTGGATATATTTGAGCTTCCCCTAACCTCCTTCTTCTTCTTCTATTTTTTTTTATTTTTCATGATTTTCATCTTTTGCCTTGTCTGATTTATTAGCACCCTTCCACGCACAAACGCCAAAAGGAAGGATCTCACGAGCAAGGTTGGCTGTCAGAACAATTGGGAGCGCTGGAAAAAATAAAGCTTCCTTGCTGGCGAAATTACCTTACTGCCTGTGATTCCAGAGTTGTTTTTTTTTGTTTTTTTTTTCCTGAAACGTTAAGTGAACAGGCGGGCAGGAACGAAGAAGAAGAAGAAAAAATACTTGAAATATCCCTAGGCTATTTCTTTTGCTCCAGACATACAGAAACAAAATGAACTCCCTAAGTTCAGGTTGAGGCTCAGCTTTGCCCTCAGGTTCTACCAATGAAAGTGTGTGTTTGTGTTTGTGTGTGAGTTGTGAAGAGATTCGGCCTGATTCCCTGCCCCCCCCCCCCCACATTCCCTCTCTCCTCTCACCTCTCACAAACACACATGCCTCTACCCATCCTGCCTTAAATGAAGTGACAGGACAATTTGCATTACTGCCCTCGACGCGACAAACGTGCACGCAAAGGCTCACAATTACACGCATCCGTCGTAATGAGCGCATGATGGGCATTCGCTTTCTTTATTTTACCTTCCGCGTGTTCTTCGCCTGACACCGTGAATATGCAGCGGTGGGTTTTTAAGCAATAGTCAACACAAACACACACAAAGAGGTGGGTTGGGTGGGGGTGGGGGGTGAAAGTGAAGTGTTTATGCCCGTTTGTAGTCATGTGTCACGTCAGGTTTGGATCTGTGCGGTAGAGCCTCGGGGTCAGGTGTTAGGTTCAACACTTCTGCACAAATCAGGATGACCTGTACCGCCTCAGGGCTGCAACACCAAGCACAACAAACTGACAGAGGCAGGGCTAACACACAGAGCAAGGCATTAATAGGCCCAGGATCACGAGGGCTTCTCCACCAAAGAGAGCACAGACGTCTTTACCTCAATTTGCACCTACATACAGTCACAGAGGAAAGTTCTAGCAGTGGAACGAATGCTGTGTTTGATACACTTTGCTGCTTCGCTTTCAGTATTTAAATTATTTTAACACATTTCTGATGAAGTGCAGAACAATCATAAAGACACAAAAGATTCAAAGTCGATGTTTACAATGCTGACCATTCTTCTTCTGAGCTTCTTTTCAAGGATTGACCACAGATTTTCTTTTGGGAGTTTCCAGAATGTTAACCTGATGATCTCCGAGGCGTTTACAGTACAAGTTAAATCTTGAGTCACCCCTCATTTCAATATATTGTGCTGGGAAAATGGGAAATGGGTGAAGCAGTTTTATATAAACATGTGTGATCATACATGGAAATAGACATTGCACAATTCTAATCGAGTTTGAAAGTCTTTAAGCAGTCTTCAGGAATAGTTCTCCAGGCTTCTTGAAGGACATTCAAAGCTCTTCTTTGGATGTTTCTGCCTTTTGTTCTGTTCTCTGTCAGGATGATCCCACGCTGCTTCGTTAATGTCGAGGTGCGGGCTCTGGGGAGGCCGATCCATGACTGATAGTGTTCTGCTGTGTGTTTTTCTATCCAGGTATGCTTTTACCGCACTGGCGGTGTGTTAGGGATCATTGTCGCGCTGAAAAATGAAGCTGCTGCCAATCAGATGCTTTCCAGATGGTATTTCATGTTGGATCAAAATCAGTTTTGACAAGATCTCCAACACCACTGACTGAAATGCAGCTCCAAACCATGACAGAGCCTCCACCGTGTTTTAGAGACACTCATTGTTGTACCTCTCTCCTGACCTCCTCTGTACAAACGTCAATGATTTGAACCAAAAATTCAAAAGTTGCAGTCCAGTTCTTGTGTAATGTGGCATACCTCAGCCTTACCTCCCTGTTTCCCTTCCTTTAGAACGACTTCCTGAGAGCCACCCTTCCACTGATGGTAGAACCCAGCATGCTCATTTCCACCACTTAAATCCACAGTATCATTCTTCCGCCCACTAAGCCATTGGTAATGGAAGGAAGGTAGCTCGACCAGTAACCATTTCCTTGGTTGCCAGAGTGATGCATCCCTGCTGAAGAGGCTGGACTGCATATGTGTTGCAGAAACCAACTTGTTCATGTTCATGGATGTTTTTACCATGAGTGTATCAGTGAGCTCAGTTCTTTATTGTCAGGAGAGGAAGATGTCGTTGTGCATGACTGTAGAAAATAAATCAAAAATGTGTGAACCAAATGAAATCCTCAGACGAACTAGATGAAATAAATCAAATCACTGCTTTCACTCATAGAAAGTTGCGCCGAAATGGACAAAAAAAAACTTGCATCCAACACAGCTTGATACACAGTTAATTCACACACTGTCACAGTCTCAAACGTGGTGACAAAGAGCTGCGGCTGTATGACGAGGTCCACGGAAATAAAGTAACCGCCAGAAGTGAACGGCGTCAGCGCCTCTCTGGCTGTCCAGCCGTGGCAGATCAATAGACCCGCCAAGTGTCCGACATGCTGCCTCTCTGACGGAGGCTTGCTGGAACGCAGGGCTGGGAATGAGTCGAGGGGTTCGGAGCGCGCCGGTCCATCATGGCGTGTCACGGCGATGAAATGAGTTGTCTCCAGCCACCAGATCGATGGCTGACATAAGAGCGTCGAGCCTTTGAGACGGGCAGAAAGGAGGGAGGAAGAAAAGAAAGGGGAGCGGGCTTCCCAAAGTTATTACCTCCACCTCGCTGTCAGAAATCACGGCGTGATGCATTACATGTGTTCCCTGTTGTGTAGTGTGTGTGAGGGGGTGCACAAACAGAGGGGAACGGGATGAAAAATGCACTTTCCGCTCCATTCGTCTCCCATATACCACTGCGTTCCCGCGGACAGGCGGGAGTGTCCCGGCATACTTTTGTTTGTAAATAGGCATCACTCACAGAGACGTTTCCTTCACCAGAGACCAGACCCGAAGATCTGCACCGTGCTTCCTGAGCTCTTACACATCACTTTCATTCGGAGCCAACACGACAAAGAGACAGCAAACTGAAAACATCATCCCGTTCATTGCACTTTAAAGTTAAATACCACTTTGACTGAACAGCTCCTGATAGATGTCAGAGTTTTAGCTAATTTAGAGCTTTTTAAAAAAATTTTTTTTAGAATTTATCAACAAAAAAAAAAACTGCTGATCAACGCTGCATTCTTACATAAATACAAGGAAATGACTGATCAGAGCACACACACACACACACACACACACACTTGCACACTCGAGTGGCCAAAAACAAAGGCACTGCAATAACTCTTTGGAGCTAAAGACATCTGTATTACAATCCACCACTTCACCCCGTGTGCATGTGATGATGAATACCATTTAAATAAGGCCAGGCCACGCCCCTTGAGTATTTTGATGACGATTGATCGTGACATGCTAATTTTTCAAGGGTAATTTCTAAAATGCGCCTCACACGTAACGTCTGGACTTATTAATACAAACGACGGAGCCTGCCCCCCCCCCCATTTTGGCATGCGACGTTGTTCGTCTGCTCGTGGCAATAATAAATCACGTCGTGACAAGTGCCGCACTCTTAACCTTGATGGACTGAGAATCAACGACCCCCTTCAAATAAAGCCTGATTACGCGATTGGCATCGATCATTGCTCTTGTCTTCTTCAATAAGGAGGTGCTTATTCCGGCTGTTTTGACCCCAACGTCCCAAACCAGAGAGAAATGAAACATCCAGGACTTCAATTTAAAGACCTTTTAATTCCTTTAATGATTGCAGGCTGAACAGCTGGGAAAAAAAGCTCTCCTTTGGATAATTTGATGGATATTTTATAAACTCCAGTAAAGTTTTTAAAATAATTTTCCTTCTAATTTTTTAAATATTTGCATATTGATTTGGTTGAGCTTTAGCTACCTTGGGTAAAAATGAAGGCACCTGGTGAGTGTAGACCTTTAATTTGCATGCATCAAATAACATCTTCGATAATGACTTTAGCATAGACTGTATAGTAAAGATGGACCTAGTGAACGTATCAACATGCAAATGATTTGTGGGAGCCTGTTTCAAAGCTTCGATTTTAATTGCATGGCCATTACCATCTAGGGTTTTTGGAACTAGAAGAGATGAAATTTCAGTGAGAAGGTGGAGTGCTAATTTTTGAGATAACATTTGCTAGCATCATTAGCAAACTGCATCTATAAACTCTCACAGATACCAGCTAATGTATGCTAAGGGGCATGAATAAATAAAATATTGGATGGTTTGTTAGTGAAATTAACCTCAGAACAAGCTATATGATTTATGATATTTATTATTTAACAAAAGCTATCAAGAGGTCTAGTTCAGTGACTCCAGTTAGCTGAAAGTCAATGTGGTTATGCCTTAGTTTATAATTTAAAAAATAAAAATAAAATCACCCTGAACAGTTGCTGCACAGGGGAAAACTGGTATACAGGTTTCTTGGATGATGTCATACGCACGATCCTCAAAAGCTGTCCACCACATTGGATGTGATACAATCACACTAGGTTGCGAGGGAGTAGTTAGCAGGTCATTGCTGAAGGTAATAAAGTAAGTGCACCAAAACCCTTGTGATTGCTTTGGTCACTAGCAGTTTGCCTGAGCAACTACTGAGCGAGTGGTAGCCAAAGTTGGAAAAGTGCGATGCAAACCGCGAATTGTAGAACATCTTAGAGTAAAAGTTGTGCCGCAACACTGCAGCAGGTTTTACTTTGAAGGCGAAACCATTTCTGGTTTGCATCTCACTCTTCACAGAGCGGTTGCCAAGTGTTTGCAGACAAGTTGGCATCTTCAGTGCAAACTATGGATGAAGTTTTTGACAACCGGTCGAGGAATACACATTTTCCCTAGTGACTGATGGCTGTCAGATGGTCACAGACCAGTCTCTGATCCTGTGTGACTTGGGGCTTATTCACTTGAGCCTACAGTGTCACATGTCCCCCCCCCCCCCAAAAAAATGGACAAGTTAACATCACGTGGTGGGCTGTCATGTGTTGTAGCAGGCTGTAAATGTGTTTATTTCTGATGTGAAGTTGAACTTTTTGGGGCATCTGTTGGGACTGAACTTCACATTTTGAAGCTGTATTGTTGGTGTTTTTGCTCCAGTCATGATGGCTGCTTGGAGCCAAAAGTGACATCTGGCACTTCCTGATCTGAAACCCAATCCATGCACAAAAAAGACCTTTCATAATAAAAGTCCTTGCTGTATACATTGCATCACTGCAGTACACACAATCACTTGTGGGTTTTTTTTTTCTGTTTTTTTAAACTGGCATTAGCTGCATAAAATAAGTGTTAAAATTTGTTTTCCTGAATTTGTAAAGTAATAAAAAAAATAATGTTCATTTGATTTTAGTGGTGCCGTAAAAGTGACACAAACGCATTTTTATTAAAAGATATTTGGCTTTAATTCCAGCTTTCCTTTATAAATTCATGCCTTTGGGGAACAAAACAGATACAAAGAATGAAAGGAATGTTTGGGAATAGAAGAAATCAACTTTAACAATCAGACGAAAGATGTCTTTATAGAAATAAGGAAAAATATATAGTATACATTTCTTTACAACACTGATATCAGTGGGAAAATAACACACAGCAGTAGTTCAGTAAATTTAACAGCAGCAAGTAGATTCCTATTTAACTGTTGGGGTGCCAGGAAATGTAAGCATGAGAGGCTGTTATGCTTAAGCTATCACTTAATTAAGCTGCATCCATAAACTATGCAGGTGCATTGCACAGACATGCATATGTTCTAATTAGTGCTTAGTAACAGGCTAATAAAAGATTAGAACTGCGGGACATATTATTTGTCAGATAATTTGTTAAAATTCTCCAAAAGGCACCAGCAGACACATATGGTTAAAAGGCTGAATAAGTGAATCAGAATAGCTCAGGTGAGCCAGCAGCCTCCTCTCCCACTGTCACTCAAATACCTCCAAAATCGCGCAACTTTAAGCCTTAATACCAATCAAGCAGGTGAGTTACACAGAAATTCCCCCCAATATGGATTTTATTAAAGGAAAAATGAGCCAGAATAGCAAAAGCCATTTTGTGCTGCAGGCTATAAACATGTTTATTTTTGCTGTAAAGTTGGACATTTTAACATGGGAGTCTATGGGGACTGACTCACTTTTGGAGGCAGCCTCAAGTGGCCATTTGAGGAACTGCAGCTGTAAGAAATAAGGAGACCAGTCAGGAGCTGGAATGGCTTTTGTGGGATTAAGTTGAGAATGCTAAACAATAATAGTGCTTAATGTGGATCATATTTGTTGCATATACTGACAGAGAATCATTTGATGATGTAAAACTGTCCTGTGATTGTTTTTACAGAAATATGTATGAGAGATGATGGTGGTGATGGAATGTCTCGTAACAGTTGGTGAAAACCTTGTGTGTGTGTGTGTGTGTGTGTGTGTGAGTGGCAACAACAGTGTGTTATTTTTACTTTCATCTCACCCACTCAAGGAGGCCAAGGGGACCCACGGGTGCTACCTCAGGTCTGGCGCGCCGACCTGTCTGTCAGTGTTACTCACAGGGGTTTGAATGCGCCGTGACAGGTGCCAATCTGTGGCGCCTGACGATAACGGTGTCTCCCAGCCAGCTCGGCGCTCTGAGGCGACCTCGGCCGCCGCCTGTACAGATGCCAGACATTTGAAGGAGTTCGGGAGCAACAGTGGTGCTGTATTTTGGTGGATCCTGAAACGTGTCTGATGCATTCTTAGCGGCTGATTTATGGGTTCTAGCATGGGGCGATAACCTGTTAACGCTTGGATGGGTTTTTTTTTTCCTGCATGTTTGTGTGACATTTACCTTCGCCGTTGCATGGTTTATACATGAAGCTTCACGTTGCATTGCAATTGCATATACGAAAGCTTTCTTGCAAAATCACACTTTATACTCATAGGCACAATTACAACTAACCTACCTTTGCATATAGGGGGGAAAAAAAGAGTCAAGTGTGAAGCAGGTCCATGCACAGAAACCATGCACCGTTTCTCAAAGGAGACACTTGGCATTTCTGCTCACATAACTCCCTTCCTGTTTACATGAGCATGAGTGTGAGTCTGTCTGTGTGTGTGTGTGTGTGTTTTTGGTTGGCTGATTGGGGGAAGGTGGGGGTAGTAACAGGTGTCAGGAGTCTTAAATGGCACGTACACTCAGTAGTACACACCTACACACACTCCACATATTCTGGTAGTGTTCCCACAGTCAGACTGCTCTCTGTGGTGCACAGAAATGTGTAGAAATTAGACACACAATTGCAGCTAATATAAGCATTGACATGCAGGAGGTTTGGCAACTCTCGACCACTCTGAATACGGCTTCTTATAGTTTACAGCTATTGATTATTGCTAATTATTATTATTAACTCTTTAATCTAAAGAGGTAGCCTTGTTAAAATCTGGATCTCCAAGAACAAAAATAAATCTGGAGCTAGTAGGAGAGGCTGGGAATTTGACTCCATCCCAGGCCACTTTGTGCAAACAAACCACCAGGCTGCAAATTTTGTACCATCATACCAATGATGGCAGGCTACATGTTAGCTTCTCTGCTGCTGCTGCTGCAACACAAATGCTGAATGATAACAACATGTAAAGGCTGTAAGTGCAAACCACAGATGCAAATATGCACGGCTATATACACAAAACACAAAGCCAGCGTGCCTTTTGCCAAACAGAGCCGGCGGACGTGTTCATCCACACCTTCACTTCAATTCAGTGTAAGCTACATCAGTGTAAACGGGCATAACATTTAGCTGTTATGGAAGTCAGATTTTTAGATGTTGAAATTATTAATCGCATAATTAATAAATAATCCCTCTATCCACATCCTGCAGATCTTCAGAGAGGATACCAAGGGATTCCAAGATATAAAACACCTCACCTAGGAGTCATCCAGGAGGCATCTTGGTCAGATGGGTTAGCGGCTGTACTCTGAGCCGCTGCAGAATGACCGAGCTCCTCACCCTCTCTGTGGGAACGCCCACCTACCCTTCAGAGGAAGCTCATTTCCACCGTGTCTGCAGTCTTATTCTTTTGGTCCCTACCCACAGCTCATCAGTGAGGGTAGCAACGTAGATCTGTAAATCGACAGCTTTGCTTTCACAGCTTCACTGTCTTGAACACAACAAACCGGTGCAGCATCCACAATGCTGCTGACACCACCAATCCGGCTGCCAGTCTCCTGCTCGACTCTCCCCTTACTCATGAGTAAGACCGCGAGATGAAAGGTGAGTTTCCAAGTTCCTAAAACAACCAGGGAGCAGACCACAGGGCCCTGTGCTGCCAGACTGTCCCCAGTCTCAACGTATTATATTGAATATAATAATATATATATAATCCATAGGGTTTAATATGATGTCGGCCCACCCTTTGCAGCTATAACAGCTTCAACTGTTCTGGGAAGGCTTTCCACAAAGTTTAGGAGTGGTTATGGGAATTTTTGACCATTCTTCCAGAAGCACATTTATGAGGTCAGGCACTGATGCTGGATGAGAAGGCCTGGCTCTCAGTCTCCGCTCTAATTCATCCCAAAGGTGTTCTATCAGGTTGAGGTCAGGACTCTGTGCAGGCCAGTCAACTCCTTCCACACCAAACTCAGTCATCCATGTCTGCTTTGTGCACTGGTGTGCAGTCATGTTGGAACAGGAAAGGTTCATCCCCAAACCGTCCCCACAAAGTTGGGAGCATGAAAGTAGCGAGGCCATTTCCGGAGTGGACAGGTGGCATCCTATCACTGCACCACGCTGGAATCCACTGAGCTCCTGAGAGCGCCCCATTCTTTCACAGACGTTTGCAGAAGCTGTCTGCATGCCTAGGTGCTTTTTTTCACTCAATTTGAGCACTTAAAGTGTTCTCCTACTACAAGCCTCAATTACACAACTGCTTTATTCAGCGCCTAAGCACTTTCAACCTGAAGTTCACATTGGAGGCAACTCGGGGTTCGGTATGTTGCCTAAGGATACTTTAGCATGCAGGTTGGAGGAGCCATGGCTCGAACCACTGACGTACCCATTACTAAACGACCTGCTCTGAACAATCAACCCTGAGATTAAAACAGTGAAAACAGCCCTCAGAGGAACACACCATAAACCGTGTGAGTTTATCATGCCTAAAAATGGTGAAACCTGGCCAACAATGAGGTAATAAATACAGGAGGACTCTAAGAATCTGGAGTTACCTTGCAGGGAGGTTCAAATTAAAGTGTCCTCCCAGTGTTTTTAGAGCGTTACTCATTCTTGGGACTGCCTCGGTCTCATGTAAGGTCACTCATGTTTTAGAAGTACCTCTTTAAGATCAGCATCTTTACTCCTGAGCAAATCAATGACTGTTCCACCAGGAGACTAGTGGAATTCATTTTATCAGACTAACATCTGTTGTACTAGTTCTGCAGAGTTGTGTGTGTGTGTGTGTTTGTTGAACAGTTACCACTATACACACACACACACACAGCCTGGTCTTCTTCTACTTCTTGTTTTCTGGCCTCCCTCTCAGCACATTTCTCTCCAGAAGCCCCCCCCGCTCCTCCCACACACTGGAGATCAATTTGTCTTACAGACAGGAATCCATATTTTCCTCATCGCAGGTACTGCCTCTTCCCGGAACCCCCCCACCATCACCACTCTGCAACTGTCCATCCGCCTCCCCGCCCTCCACCCCAGTGCAGCTGATTCAGCTCTCGGCCCCCGCTGCACCGACTGCAGACTGGTGCAACATTTCTTCCCTGTTCCTGTTCAGTTTACAGTGTCTGACCGGCGGACGCCGCTCCCTGCGGCTGCTTTCCGAAGGTGTTCCATCACTCTGCAGCAAAATCTGAGGGAGGGGGGGACAACAAGAGCACTCAGGAACTGGGCAGAAGGAGAAGAAGAGGAAAAAGAAAGCTTGATATCAACAGGGGAGTGGATGAGGGAGGGAGGCATTTTACAACACATTTTTTCCCTCACCGGTGTCTACCTTGGTTCAAGGAAAGACCAGCGGGCTCCCTGGTGGCAGCCGCCGCGATCAATACTACACAAGAGTTGAATTAGACCTCAAGTGGAGCGCACATCTACCTTGGCGGAGGCAGAGGCCGACCTGAAATCCCTTGAACATTTACTTCTTTCCACCGAGTTAACCAATAACTGGATGAAATGAGAGGGAAAAGAGCAGCTGTCTTTCCTGTTTCTTATCTCTGCTTTTTCTCTCCCCCACCCCGTCCTCCCCCCTCGCCGTCTCTGTCTCTTCCACTCGTCCTCGCCTCTCGCCGTCGCTCTCGGCGCTCAAACTCTCAGTATCTGTTTTGCCTTAAAAAAGTCACTTGAGCAGAAATGAAATGCACAATTAGCAGATATCCAGAAGAAATGGGACACACAGACACACACACACACACAAGCACATGTGCAAGGAGTGCATGCATGTGTAAGCATTCCAACGGCATCTTTTCATATATCCTTAATTTAATCATGTACTCTCACTGACATGGACTCATGCCTCAGCAGCACACAGGGACAAATGTTTCTCACAGCAGGAAAAAGCGAGTTAATGAACAGATCTTAAATCCCCGTCTTTATATTTCAGATTCTGTTGTTTTATGCACTGATCACCTTTCAGTCACACAGTGTGAGCTGACCTTTGACTCCTCCTTTGCTACACAATGGCATCCATCCAAGGCTTCTGTTTTTAAGCTGTGTGATGTCTAAATATCCATAAACCACAGGTTTCCACAGGATTCGCTAAAAATACAATGGTGGTGCATATGTTATAATTTCTTTGATTTATTTTTTTTAGCCAATATTTTGCATTGCACACAAACAATTCAATTCAATTCAATTCAATTCAATTCAATTCAATTCAATTTTATTTATATCAGCGCCAAATCACAACAAACAGTCGCCTCAAGGCGCTTTGTATTGTGGGTAAAGACCCTACAATAACACAGAGAAAACCCAACAGTCAAAACGACCCCCTATGAGCAAGCACTTGGCGACGGTGGGAAGGAAAAACTCCCTTTTAACAGGAAGAAACCTCCAGCAGAACATGTGTTTTGTACATTTTTTAAAATAAAAAATAACATTTTTAATTATAAAATTGTTAAATATTTGTTTATAATAAATACATAAATTCTGTTAAATAATCAGACACTTGATTAAATTATTTAGGGAATGCATTGGAGTCATAAACAAGAATATAGATGTATTATGTATATTTAAAAAAAACATTTCGTGACTTTTTTGTCAATGAATTTAAGCTAAAAATGTATTCATGATAAATACATACTTTTAAATAGATAAATTTTCAATGAATAAATAATATAAATAAACATTTTATATAAATAGACAATAAAAACATATATGGATTTTGGTACATGATGTCATCTTACTTTTTTTATTTTTCTAATTAGTGGATTTTTTTGTCAGCCTTTGACACACATTACAATAAGACAGATGTATTATGCGTCTTTTTAAAACAATTTTTGAAATTAATTTAAACTATTTTTAATGAGAAATATGAGAATATATATTTGAAGTAGATATATTTGTAATAAATACATAAATGTATTAAACAGAAAATGAAAAAAATATGTTTTTTTTACAGCAAGTCATTGAAACATTTTTCTTTAAGTAGATTTTTTTGTCAGCCTTTTGTCACAGATCAGGTATAGTTTGAGGTATTTAAAAATCATTTTATCAAAATTTATATTAAAAATCAATAATTAAATCAAATGGAAACATTAATGAAGATTCTATTTTTTTGGTTTTTTCCTATAAAAAGTTATATATTCTTTAAAGGATATGATCTTCAGGTGGCAGTGCTTTATATTTATGGGTTAATTTGTTTGAGACAAACACACATGGAAATGTTAAGAAAACTAGTTTGGGATGAGCATTTATTGTAGTGTTGATTCTAACTGGAAATGCAGGAAGTGGAAACAGATTCCGACAGTTTTGTTGCTTTCAGACTTTGGCAGGACGTGAGGAGCACCTGAGCCTAACTGCTGAGCGCCATCATGATGATCACCATCTCCGTCCTTCCCTCCACCCTCCTGCACCTGCCTCCCCTCCTCTGCTGGTGGATCAGGTAGGTGCCTGTTCCCCTGCCAGATGCCTCCTGCTGAATTTGGGTCAGTAACACACTCTCACAGCCCCTCTCCTGGATCAATAGGAGGCACTCAGTGCAGCTGACGCCCTCTCACACCTGATACTTCGCCCATACACCCAACAACCACCTCCCCTCCCAACACACACTCCAACCTGGCGAGGGACCAATTACACCTACCAGAGGGAATTACCCTCTTGTCTGGAGTGATATCTCCAAGGATTACAGGTACTTAGCTCCCATTATGTCTGCTCCATTACCTGTGTGCCGCCTCTTAACACACACCGACCTCCTTTGTGTTTGCCTGTTTGCACAACAATCCCTCCCATCGGCTGGCTACCTTTCCACTTCTCAATGGGTACTTTGTAGCCTGAAAAGGTGTGTGGCTATCCCTCTGTGTGTGTGTGTGTGTGTGTGTGTGTGTGGAGGAGGGGGTGGCTAACACTTTTTCCCTCCAGGTACATGCTGTCTTACTTAAAGCATTTTCACGGTTACAGTTTTTCCAAACGCACTCTCTGTCTCTCACATGCTTTACTTTTCTCTCTTCACACTCACGCACACACACACACACACACAATCTTTTTGTAGCTATTTAATGATGCACTCTTTGTGTATAAACACGCAGTCATGCAGTCCTTTACACATGTCAGCACACCTGTATACACACCTCCTCTTTCCCCACAGACACTTATACGAATTATCTCCTCGTTGTGAGACTCACTTTACCCCAGCATACACACACACACACACACAGACACACACACACTTTCGCTTCCAGACAAGAGGTAAACGGATCTCTCTGACAGACAGACGACTGACAGTTTGGAGAGCTGAGGGCGCTGGGAAGGTAATTACCCATGACAGACGTACCTGTGTAGGTTTCACCTCCTCCCTGTCTCACTCCAACCTGCACTTATCACAGTTACCATCTCACCGCCGCCGCTCAAGAGCTTTAATTGGAAGATTAAGGTGTTTTAGGCATCGATTTCATGTCGACTGTTTATTTTTTGTCCCGTTGCCTTCCCAGGTGCAGCGGCACTCTCTCCCCTCTGGAGGCACTGTTCTGTGTGTGAAGTTACACCTGATGCTTTTTAGGGGCAAAAGCTCCCAAACAGGATGAACATTTTAGGAAGGCACTTAAAGTTAATGTTTGCTTTTAGGCTTTTAGGTTGGGACTGGCTTGAGTAGTGGTGTCATGGTGAGTTTATTTAAGGGGACCTTTACCACTCTGAGTGACGCTAGAATTAAAATATATATATAAACTGTCCACTTAGGAAGCAACACTGATTGACAATCAATTTCACATGCTGTTGTGCAAATGGAATAGACAACAGGTGGAAATTATTGGCAATTAGCAAGACACACTCAATAAAGGAGTGGTTCTGCAGGTGGGGACCACAGACCACTTCTCAGTACCTATGCTTTCTGGATGATGTTTTGGTCACTTTTGAATGTTGGTGGTGCTTTCACACTCGTGGTAGCATGAGACGGACTCTACAACCCACACAAGTGGCTCAGGTAGTGCAGCTCATCCAGGATGGCACATCAATGCGAGCTGTGGCAAGAAGGTTTGCTGTGTCTGTCAGCGTAGTGTCCAGAGGCTGGAGGCGCTACCAGGAGACAGGCCAGTACACCAGGAGACGTGGAGGAGGCCGTAGGAGGGCAACAACCCAGCAGCAGGACCGCTACCTCCGCCTTTGTGCAAGGAGGAACAGGAGGAGCACTGCCAGAGCCCTGCAAAATGACCTCCAGCAGGCCACAAATGTGCATGTGTCTGCACAAACGGTTAGAAACCGACTCCATGAGGATGGTATGAGGGCCCGACGTCCACAGATGGGGGTTGTGCTCACAGCCCAACACCGTGCAGGACGCTTGGCATTTGCCAGAGAACACCAGGATTGGCAAATTCGCCACTGGTGCCCTGTGCTCTTCACAGATGAAAGCAGGTTCACACTGAGCACATGTGACACGTGACAGAGTCTGGAGACGCCGTGGAGAGCGATCTGCTGCCTGCAACATCCTTCAGCATGACCAGTTTGGCAGTGGGTCAGTAATGGTGTGGGGTGGCATTTCTTTGGAGGGCCGCACGGCCCTCCATGTGCTCGCCAGAGGTAGCATGACTGCCATTAGGTACCGAGATGAGATCCTCAGACCCCTTGTGAGACCACATGCTGGTGCGGTTGGCCCTGGGTTCCTCCTAATGCAGGACAATGCTAGACCTCATGTGGCTGGAGTGTGTCAGCAGTTCCTGCAAGATGAAGGCATTGAAGCTATGGACTGGCCCGCCCGTTCCCCAGACCTGAATCCGATTGAGCACATCTGGGACATCATGTCTCGCTCCATCCACCAAAGTCACGTTGCACCACAGACTGTCCAGGAGTTGGCGGATGCTTTAGTCCAGGTCTGGGAGGAGATCCCTCAGGAGACCATCCGCCACCTCATCAGGAGCATGCCCAGGTGTTGTAGGGAGGTCATACAGGCACGTGGAGGCCACACACAATACTGAGCCTCATTTTGACTTGTTTTAAGGACATTACATCAAAGTTGGATCAGCCTGTAGTGTGTTTTTCCACTTTAATTTTGTGTGTGACTCCAAATCCAGGCCTCCATTGGTTAATAAATTTGATTTCCATTGATGATTTTTGTGTGATTTTGTTGTCAGCACATTCAACTTTGTACAGAACAAAGTATTCAATGAGAATATTTCATTCATTCAGATCTAGGATGTGTTATTTGAGTGTTCCCTTTATTTTTTTGAGCAGTATATATATATATATATATATATATATATATATAAATTAATAAATACATTTTATTTTACTTTTAATAGCCTGTTACTTTTACACTATAAGTATTTCTGCAATAATTAAAAAATATTTTTATTTATTTTGAAATAAATACAAAAACACTGTCAAGAAAATATGCTTTGTATGGTAAAATGTGACATATTAAACTGTAGAAGCCTCTTGATTTTTTGGAAGCACTTGCATGATATTTAACTACAGTCGTGGTATATTTTGTATTTATGATTCAGAGTACAGTCCTGCACAGAACCTACAGGGGCTTATTTGAGAGCTATTTTGAACTCTTCAACTTTTTGTGTGTTTTGTCTCGTGTTTTGGTAGCGGCAAATTAGTTGCACTCAAAATAAGAATGGAGGTAGGCAGACAGAAACGCTGCAATGCAAAAGGTTCAGACAAGTTCACAAAGAAACATTTCACAGTTGCATCAACCTAAAAATTCTCTAATATTCCCTAAACAGCAAAAAAAAAAAGGACAAACAAAAAAAAAACATAAAAATAAATTTTTATAGGAAAGTGAAAACAAACAAACAAAAATCTGGCTAATCCTTGAATTCTTCATGGGTTAGGCCATAAAACTTGAGCCATATCGTCACATGTGTCGATATCGTGAGGTAGGTAGCATAGAAAAAAATTGCCTTGAGGGCAAAAAAGTGATTTTTCTTTTAATGAAATTACAGGCGGAGGGTGCAAACAATTAAATATGCATTCAAGCACAGTGTGGTAGTGATATCAGAGAAAGTGCTGCAAAAACACTGTTAGTGTGAATGCAGCCAGGTTACAAAGTAACTCTGCATGCAAACCACACTGTCACCCAAAGATCAAGTAAATAACTTTAAACGAAGCTTTCATCTCTGCATCGCCTCCTAAAGCATCATTTGGACTTGTGTTGGACGTTAAATGCAGCATATAAAACTTTCTTATCTTATAAACGGAAAACTGCAACTTTCCTGGAAGTCACACCTGATATTTGCACATTGAAACTGTGCGGCGAGCTTGAAAACATACACCTACTGTTTCCCGCACACATTTACATACTGTTAATAATTTCTCTATTAGCCAGGTGTTAAGGGGTCCCCGAGGTCGCATTTCATCAGGAATCAACAACCTGTTATAAACACCAACCATCCTTCCTTTCTTCCCCCCACCGTCAGCCACAACCATCTGGCACTAGGCCACAAAAATAGACTCAAAAGCGTTGGTAACAATTAGTAGTTGCTGTACCCGGGGACCTCACAACAACCCACCTGATTTTCATACCCTGCATTTCGTTGCCCCCCCACCCCTCTTCTTCTCCCCCCGTCATCAGGACGCTATCAATAGCCAGACACCTGTTTCCTGCCAAACGCTAGCTAGGCCCTCTATGGCTGCACCTGTATGTGCTTACACAAGAGCCTCAAGAGGAGTATTTATGTGGATGGGACTGCAGGGCTGATATCAGGCTCTGCTAATGCAATCACAGGAAGGACAGGGAACACTTGACGAGTGTGAAGCAAGCCAACGGTGGGGTGAATTAACTCGAATCAAGTCAGGATGTGGATTTTCAAAAGATGCTCAAATGGGAAAATCTTTTGACCCTAAAATGACTATTCAAGATGATGAAAATGATTGGTGTGCATGTAGGCTAATCTCAGAGGAAAAGTAGTTCTAAAGGAACAATGAAAAATCACTGAGTTTTTTTTTTCTTTAACTCCCAGGGATGTTTAACTGTCCAGATGCAGAGATTTCTCACTTAGTTTTAAAACTGTCTTCCAGTGCAGCATCTTTTCCTTCCTGCACATTTGAGATTGATGATCTAAACCAACAATAAACTCCCATTCAGACTCCTCTTGAGGCCACATAATCTGGGAATTCAAAAACAAATGTCACCTCAATGTTACCCATTGAGGATGGAGTGCCAAATTATCAGCCAGTGCTGGAAACCTTTCCTAGTAAGATGCAGCCCTGTTCTATATATAAACATGGATGCACAATCTTGGTCTGCAAAGATGAATGAAAGTTGGGAGAAACTGTGGCTCAGGAGGATTTATCGGAAGGTCATGGTTCAATCCCTGGAATCTCTAGACCGGATGTCAAGAATCATTTGGCAAGATACTAAACCCCTGATTGCCCCCAGTGCATCTATCAGAGAGCGTGAAGGGTAGGAAGTACTAAATGATACAGAATAAAGTGCTGTGTGAAAGTCTGAATGTCTGTCAACACTAACTGCATAGAAATCTACAGGGAAATGACTCTACTTAGCTCACTTGATTTATGACTTGCAGTAAACACCTTCCTGATGAGTTTACGGTGTTCAGTCATCAGTTCCAAGTCTTATTGAATATGATGTTCATTTTCTGTTATGGCACTGACTAGAGTCAAAAAGAAGGCTAAAGCAAGAAATGCTTTAATCCCCAGTCATACAGGCATAGAGACCAGTTGACAGACCATCTGGCAATCTCAGGTTGCTAGTGAAAAATGTGCATTTCTTCTGACTGATAACTGGTTGCTGGCAGTTGCTGTGAAATTGATTGCTAAAGCCCCATTCATGCGGGCCTAGAGATCGGGAGTCACCCCGAGTAACCACTGGTTGCCAGGGAAAAGCTTACATTCCGCAACCATTTGCTGAGCGGTTGCTGGAAGTTGCTGACAGTTGCTAGGTGAATTTAGTTTGTAAAGTGGTATACGGTCGTGCACTCTTTGGTTGCCAGCAGATTGCTGCCATTGCCAGTAGTTTACATGGAAGACCCTGATTTGTCTGCAGACACTCCACTTGCCAAGCAGTAGTAAACTGTGCAAATAAAAAGACCTTCAGATGAAAAGTTGTCCCTTTTCAAACACGTTGGTTGCAGCAGTAAGGCACAATATTTACAGTGAAGGTGACCATCCTCCATTTCTATTTTTTTTTTATTTTGCAGAAGTGCGGCGAGCAGTTGATGAGCCTTCACAGACAGGTCAGCGTCTTCCATGCAAACTGTGATCGACTGTCGCCATCTGCAAGAAACCAAAGCAATCGCAAGGCGGCTCACGGTGCAGCACTCACATTGCGGCCAGTTTCACCTGGCAACAGCCAGCAACCTCCAGTAACCACTCACCAATCAGCTGGGGAATATACATTTTCCCTAGCGACCAGAGAGGTTGACTAACTGATCTCTAGGCCCGCGTGACAGCACACACAGGCCTACTAAGTTCACCTAAACTTAGTACAATTAAATGTACAGAGAGCCATATTATTTATGTATTCCTCCATTAATAAATCCCACAAAGCCAGCAGCAGAACAAACACGGCTGAGCGATCCAGTTCATTGGCTCAGATTGGGGAAGGTAAAACCAAGTGAACAGTTTGCCACAGTGGTCATGCGCCTTATATTGCATAAATGTACACCTTTAATACAAGTTAAAGTTATAAAAAAGGGTTATAAAAATATTAACCTCCTGGAAAAAAACTACCCACAGAGACCAAATGTGAGTCTATGAGGACTGACTACTTTTTTTGAGGCCACTTGTACTGACTGTTAGGGGAATTGCAGTTTTCAGCTCTTACATCTTGGTTTACCTGCTCTTATTTTTGGGATCTCTGCTCTGAGAGCTGTCTGGAGTCTCCACTAGCTCACATGAACTCCTGCAGCATTTTTAGAAGTGATGTTCACGTTGAAGAGGGCTCTCCTATCTTTACATCTCATCTGGATAAACGCCTGTGGCGGTGGCAATCATATGCTCGCTGCACAGATCAGAATGACTTCTGCATCAAAGTTGTGATTTCTGGCTGCTTAACTCAACATTTAACCTCTTATTGTGAAGCCTATGATTTGCTTTAAACTAAATGGAGAGCCACTCACGCACCACAATGTCAACAACAAGGAATGACTATCTGCCTGGAGAAGAAATGTAGCCAGTTGTTCAGCAGAGAAAGCAGTCATTCAGTCTCCCACGCAGTCAGCCATCCATTACCTCAAAACCAAAGAGAGAGCCAGACATCGAGGAACAAACTGCAGAGTCAAGCATGGAAGGGCAGGTGATTAATGCCAACACAGTGTTTCCCTGTTCGTGGCCAAAGTGTTATTGATTTGATTTTGGAGGGGTGAGAAAAGGTTAACATTTGCAGGCTATGGTTTGAGGTTAGCCCCGTGCGATGGGAGGAGTAATGACCCCTCCCTCCTTGGCAGGAGCTACTGAAGCGATCAACCAGGAAATGGAGACAATCCCCAGCCAGGGCGCGGAGCAACTTTCTGTCCTTACACCGCCAATATGTGTGAAGTGGACATTCACCGGCTATCGAGTGCTATACGTAGCCCTACACCTAACAGCCATTATGAGGTTTAAATGGATGAAATGGCAAGGCAGTGTGAAGTGTAGGCCAAGGATTCAGTCAGGGTGACCCACGACCCATTTTCACCTGAGTACATGCTTCTGTAAACCGGTCCAGATGCTGAACCTGAAGCTAAGACTGAGTGGTATTGGTTTAGGTGGGTTTCGATGTAGGAGGATGCAAATGAGAAACATCTGATTTCTTTTTAATAACCTTTTAAGCTCATAAATGGGCATCAACAGGTTTAGTTTTTTGATCCTGATCAAAGTCTGTGCAGGAACCTTTTCATTTCTGAGCATTTCTAGCACTAATTTCTCTTTCTGATGTGACTCAAAGCTCCGAGCGCACCGCCACATAAATTAAATAGCTGCAAAGCATGAAAAAAAAAAAAAAACGTAAATAAATGAGATCCACCCAAAGCAGGGTAAGACATGTTCCCTTCATACATCAGGTACATACATGACAAGATCACACTCTCAGAGTGGAGTTAATTTTCGTACCCCCCCGCCCTCCATCCCTCCGTACTCTTGTCATTTTCAGGGAGAAAGGTGCCGTAGCCATATGACAGTAATTAACAACTGACAAAAATATCCCCTCCCTTAACATGAGGTGGGAAATCACAAAAGCCGGAGTTATTTTCTCATTAATTTACCAGCCATGCTCTCTTTTACGCACCTTAATAAGGCACCGTACTGTTTGTTTGTGCGGGGGGGGGGGAGAAGTGCTGCTGTTGACATGTATTATAAAGAGTCAGGTTGGCTTCACCACATGTCACATCTCAGTGTTTTATCTGTCAGTATACCGAGGCCAACTCTGATTTAGCTCCTTCGTCTCTGAGATAACACTTACACGTGTCAGTTCAGTTATTTTTCTTTATGATCCCGAACACTGAGCCACATCGGCAGTGGATTTCCACACGACACTTGTTTGGCAGTGCAGCTTTAAAGCATCTGCATAGGTAAGCTATCGCATTAGGATGCGGTTTTCTAAAGATGTAAACACGTTCTTCTAGTGGCCACTTCAGCCTGGCTCCAAAGTTCACTCAGTCCCCATGGACTCTAAATACAGTCACTTTGGAAAACTATAGATATTCCCTTTTAATAACCAAATATAACCAATAGCTGTTATAGTAACACATTTCACCACTTACCTTCAAGTGCTAAGATTTTTTTTGATTTGCCTTTTGCAAACTCATTCTGCCGTTCCGCCTCATTGGATAGACCTTGTATGTAATTGCGCTAAGTGAAAACTTTACTTTGCTCTTTGTTATAGGTTGTGTTTAATTTATAAAAGCTGTAACAAAGGAATTTCAGATAAACAAAGGACTGAGGTTATGCAGATGTGATCACTAACCACATGACGTTAACGTGCCCGCCATTTTGGACATGTGACTGTCATGGTGACAATGTAGTGTCAAAAAGGACCCAGTCACACAGATCCAGAGATGAATTCATGACCATCTAGCAGCCACCAGTTTTGAGGGAAACTGAACATTCCCAAGCCAGTTGTGAGCAGTTGTCGGAGGTTGATGGCAGTTGCCAAGAAAACGACTGCTAACCTTGCGACCCTTCTCCATTTCCAATTTACGTCGTACTTTATTACACCGTACTAACGCTCGGCTAGTAGTTAGCTAGTATTTGCAGACAAACATCAAAAACTGCATGCAACTGTGGCAATCTGCTAGCAACAAAAGCAATCACTGGGAGGTTTTTGCAGCAACTGATTTAACCCAGCTGTAGCCTGCAGAATGTGTTTTCCTAGCATTGTCTTATGCCCAGTATAGCGGAGAACTCTGGAACAACTTGCATCATATGAGAAACCTCAGTATATTAAAGTCTGCATTATGGGCATTGAATGACAGACGGTTGCCAGCACAGGTGGCTATAGTTGCTACTTTTAGTCACTGAAGTGGACCACTCAACAGTCTTCATGGTGCATTAGTTTCATGTAACTTTATGATTATAGATTTACCCAAAGCATACCCTGCTTTATAACCCTGCATAAAACTCATGCAGCTAGCAGCTGAGACCATAAACTCATCAAGAAATTGTTTACTTAGTCCAAATTTGCCTGTATAAGTGCTTGGACACAGATACTTGCTAATTAACATGCACCTTGCTAATAAAGCTAGCTAGCGTTAGCTAAAAATTTAGCACATTGTTGTCTTGTCCAGATACAGTATTGGCATTTTTTGTTTTCTAAAAAACAAAGGGGGTGACAGCTAAAATGCCAAACTCGAGACTTTGTGATGCGTCTTGTCTTCTGTTTTGGAGACGATCCTGAGTAACTCCTGATGACGACTGGCCAGCAAAGGAGGGTTAGCAGCGGATGCAGCTCACGCTGTAAAAGCTGTCCCAAATGAACTGCTCGCTGTATCTCTTCCATCCAACCTGGCATCATTGCTATTGGCTTTTCTTTTTTTTTTAAGTAAACCCTCGTTTTCGCCTCTTTTAAGTTTGTGACGACTTTAAAGTGGGACATCACAGCGGTGCAAATTTAAAGGATGCACTAACCCAGCCTCTCCAGTCATTATGTGGAAATTTTTCTTGAGCATGATACCAAATACCAAATGTCCTTGTGATGGATAAAAAGACAGAACAAAGCACTGTATGAATGTAGGTTGTAACTGGAATACTGTTTACCTCCTACACAAAGAGAGTCGAGATACATTTATTAAATTTCTGCCCAAATGAGAGCAAAAACCTAAAGTTTGCTTCTGAATTGTCTGTGCCTGACTTGTCTGCGAGGTCTGTCATTTGTGGACTGTGCTTCACTCTCAAGGACAAACAGATGGTTTGATATTCACAGATAGCAGACTTCTTTTCCTACCCTCCCTCTGTCTATTTGGCTACCTCTGTTCCCTTTAACTTTCCCTCTGCCTTCTGCCTCGGTCAATAATAAGATTTGACTGGTATAGATTTTTGAAGTCCACTTCTTTTAGATTGATGTTGGCAAGAGACCATTGGAGCTGTGTTTGGCGCATGTGTTCGGCTGCTCACCTCCATCTCATCTGGTGGGCATCTGAGTGCATGATACCTTTATATAACAGTTTAAACCACCTTTTCTCTGTGGTTTTCTGGCAGTGTCTTTCTAACCACCACAGAGCCAGGCAGAGCCTCATCACACACAGAGAAACAAAGAAACACACCTCTTGGATGCCGAACGGATGCCAGAGTTTGTCATCCTTCATTTTCTGTCTTAAGAAATGGGGAAAGGAAGAGAGACGACTCAGTGGAAGACAAAAGTCAGGCTTAAGTCACCCCACCCCACTCTCCAAGTGCCTTTTTGCTGGCCTGCATTGCACACAAGACCCAGGGGATAGATGCCATTACGCCTGCATATTTAAAGCCACCTAAATGTGTGGAGCAGGTGGCACACAATGCACTCTTGTTGTTATTTGGTTTGCGTAGTCAAGATGGCAGATTTCGTAATGCTTTCAAATGGCATATAACAGGGAGAAGCCTCACAGGACTGCCAAGAACAATTTCGCCAGGAGCCAATGAGGAGCAGCAGGCTGCAGCCCGTACCTTTCTCTACAAAGAGAAAGAGGAAGAAGGATGTCTCCGAATGAAAACAGCGGGATCGTAAAAATCACCTTTTTAACTGTCAGGTTTGTTTTCTGAATTCTAATAAGCTTCTTAGTGAAAGGAAAATGGTAAACATCCCGATTAGAGGCTTGGGCAAACACAAAACAGGTAAGGCCTGCATACAGAATGTGACGCCATTTTTTTTTCTATTGTTAGGCAAGCAAAGTTCTTCCAAAAGAGGTAGCTCTCTTGATAAAGTGTCAAAGAGAGGACCATGTTTTGGACTTTTTTGTGTCTTTTCCTTTTGTGCATTTTTGGTGTGCAAGGAGAGATGGCTGAAACCCAATGTAATGTCCCTAATCTTAACCAAACGCTATCAGAAATTTTAACTTCTTTTTGAATTGAACTCTCAAGGCCTGGAAATCAGGGAACCAAAAAAAATAAATAAATAAATAAATCACTCTAACTAGCTTGCATTGAAAAGTATTTCAATTTTTTCCAAAAAACAAAAGTGGAGGGGGTGGAGCTTAAACCCATAAACATAGGGCAAATTTGAGGTTTGGCAGTCATCAAGGGTAACTTCAACTTTGCAGGGTTAGCTTTCATTTGGTGAAATTACTAGAATCTAAATAGTCATTAATTGATGTTCTGGCCACATTTTTGCATCTTTATAAAAAACCAAAAAACCCTGAGCCTCCATGCTTAAGGCGACTCTAAACTCTCACTAATATTACCTCACACCTATCAAACTAAAACCCTAAAAACAATTTCTTATAGATGATCCCAGACTGACAGTCTCCTCTTGGCCGGTCTCTTGGCGAAGTCTCTCCGCTGCGTGGCGGAACTCGGCAGGGATTTGTGTCTCATCCGCCCATTCAAATAAGCCCACAGATGTCAAGAGGACTCCCCCACCAACACCACCACACACACACACACACACACACACACACACACACACACACAGACACTCGACCCACCTCCAACACTGTTTGTAATGAAATCTAACACTTGGAAGAGGAGAAGTGGACCGAGCCACCTGTGCATCCAATTGTTCAGTATTCACAGACACACAGGAGAGAAAAGAGAGGAGAGCAAGAGGGGGAGAATGGAGAGAGGAATCAAAGCTGCTCAAGAAAAGAAAAGAAAAGAAAAGAAAGCAAACCGTTTAGGAAATTTGAAGAAAGAAAAATTCAAGTTTGAAAGTTAGCGTTGATGTCCAGTGTGCACATGCTGTTTGTGTTTTATGTGTTTCCAAACTGGATACGATATTAGGAACACTTTTAAAGGTACTGCAGTCAAACACACCTCCACCAATCCACTATGACTGTAACAATAAATATAAAGTAGAAATATCCCCTTTCTATCATTTAAACAAAAGCTAAACACATGGGTGTTAGCTTTCACAGGTTCACCTAATGAAGTGTAAGTGAGTAAGTACCCGGCAAACAGTCTGAAACAAAGCATTCAAGACCACCGCGACCTGGATGACCAAGGACCTACACAGACATTCCCCAACAAACACTGTGACTCTGAATAACTCTGACGGCCTTTTCTCGCCGTCTACTCACGGTTGAAAAATAGCTCCAAAAGGAAAGCTGCACCAACGCCGTGGACTTATTCGGTTCTTAAATGTCGCCTGGACATCATTGATAGACTTTCTCGTAAGAGAAGCTTTGTGTTCAAGCATGGCTTTCAACTATGCATTTATTGATCAGAGTAAAACAAAACTCATAATACCTTTATCTTGTTTTTGTTTTTGGTTTGATGATAGTAACGGTTGCTGCTCCTCTACATCAAAAGCCGTTTGAGGTGATTCGGGCATCTGACTTGAATGCCTCCTGGGTGAAATGATTGGGGGATGTTCCACTGGGAGGAGGCCCCCGAGGAAGACCCAGGACATGCTGGAGAATTCCCGACTGACTTGGGAATTCTTTGGTGTGCCCCCCCCCCCCCCCTCCGAAGAACTGGAGGAGGTGGCCTGGGTGTCTCTGACTGCTGCCCCATGACACAAACTTGGATAAGCGGATATTATAAAGTTATATAAAATAAAAGCACACCTCACCGCTGACTCAGACTTGTAACCTCACACATTTTGGTTCTGATCATCATGACTGAGTTTTTTTGTAACACTAGCCTGTGAACCCGGAGAACGGAGACTTTGTGTGGACATCTGTTCACAGCCATGTACTAACCATATTAGTTGCCACTAAAAAAAAATATTTAATTTCTTCTTTGCAATAATCTAGCCTATATTTATCACCGTGTTTGTTCACCGTTGTCTCACTCAACCTCTATGGAAACGACATCAACTTCAGTGTGTTTACGGCTCCGTTTTTGGCATGGTACCACAACCGGTTTAGATCGGTAGGGTTAGTATTTCACCAAACCTGTTTCCATCCACCAGGCTCTACCCTGGGGTTAGATAAATGAGCATCCACCTCTTCTTAATTCAGTTTTCACCTATTTGGAATACTCAAATGGAAAAGCTGCACAGATAAAACACACGAGACATAATCCAGTTTCTTCAGAAGATGCCCGCAACTCTTAGTGGATGCTCAGCAGTTTTGTAACACACTGTAATGACGCTGTAATCACATTTAAGAAAATGCAGCAATCATACATTTTAAACATGCATATTTCTTCCTTTGTGAAGGATCAATATCGTTAATGAACGCACAATGACCTGCAATCAGAGCACAAACACCTGTATCAAAGAACATTTATTTCATACAATTTAAATTCTGCAAATGCTTTAAAGTTAAATTAAGACTTATCTATATCATTTGAACCAATAAAATAGTGTGTATGATTACAACTTTTAATGTCCACTAATCATTAAAACCTTGCCTAAAAATAAATTAATTGACAACTGCCTGAACATAGTGCTCATATAAAGCCTTTGCAGTAAGAAAAAAATAATGCTCAATTGTTAAATATTTTTTAAATCAGCTATGGGCTTCTTACCCTTCATCTTCACCAACTGGAGCCTCCGCCCAGCGGCTACACCTGCAAGTTAGCTTTTAGCTGTATCTGCTACAGTATACGTCTATAGCTGTGCTGTCTGCATTGAACTGAATAAATAAACATGAGGGGAAAAATATCATAACTTACTACCATTATAATTAATTTAAAGTGTTTTCTGAAGCTTTTCGACCTAAATTCTAGAGACACTTCTGAAACGGTGTCTGTTATTATTATCAGTTTATTTATCATTAATACTTTAACTGCTGTAACAAAATAATATATTGACTATGGCATTAAGTTTTATAAAGTATACATTATTTTTTATTATTGCTATTATTATTATTAAATCAGTTTATATGACCCATTCTTACATCAGCTATCTATATTTATGATGCTAACATGACAGCCGATCATTCAGTTTTACCTCCACCAAATCCCAACTAATATTTCATCTAAATTTAATATTTACATTAAGGGAATAATAGTTCTACAACTGTTTGTTGAAATATGCAAATGAGGCTTTATCTGTCTAAATAAGGGTTAAGAAAGACCAGGTCAAGAACTGTTCGTCTGTTTTTAACCTCCACTATAGAAATACAGCTATAAATCCTGATGTCTATCAGAGCTGTGGAGATGAAGGTTTCTGGCCATTGTGAGAAAGCATCCTTTAAAAACCTTTAACGCTGTGTATTGTTTTAAAAAAGAAAGTCAAATAATTTTATTGGAATTAAGCATTTGTCTGTAAAATGATAAACTCTCTGATATCGCCATAAAACAACAGTTCCAAATTTATTAAAATTGTATATAATATTTATTTAAATATGAACAAATTCACCGAAATGTTCTGAAAAGTGTAGTAAATTAAAAACCTTAATGTGTAATTTGGGCATTCTTGCTTATATATTAAATCATATTATGGATCAAATTTCTGATTTGGCCTGTAGATCCTCTTAATTTGTCTCCAACCTGAGTGATTCTCTGCTTGTGGGCCCAGGGCGATTGTTATACAGCATGTTCATGACATCTCAGCATTTAACCTGATGGATGTATGGTTATCTTAACTCATGGAAATGTTGAACAATACCCTTTAAAATGCAGAAAATCGCACATTTTTATTGGAGAAAAAAAAAGAGGCAATTTTTAAAAGCGCTGAAGAGAGGAATTCATGGTGTGCACACCTTGCAAACGCGCACTTACACACAAGAAGCGAACAATGCATTCTTTGAAACAAAAGCTAAAAAAGAGACAGAGCGGATGAGTGTAAAAAAGATGCCAGTAAGCACCCGTGCACATGCAAACATATACACAAAAAAAAACAACACACTTGCAATCACAGACCCACACGAGCGCACCTACACACACTCTCTCTTTCTCTGTTTCTCACACACAAGAAAGGAACAGCTACTACTTAGAAATGAGCCCTGACATTGCTTGTCACAGTCAGAGGCCTTGATCAGGATTTGCTTACAGGACCTCCTACTCAGCACACACAAATGCACACAAGATCCTGAAAGGGAGGTTAAAAAAAAAAAAAAAAGCTTAGAGCCATGTTGGAGGAAAAGGGGGAACCCGGCAACATCTGCAGTCTCCGTTGTTGATAGCATTGCTGCCAGCTTGGAGTCAGATCACAGGGCTGGAGATGCTGCAGTCTGGGCTCTACCTCTTGGCCAACCTCCCCCCTCCTCAGATCCATACTTCCAAACCTCCTAGCTACCACCTGTTAGTTAATTTGCAGCAACGAAAAAGGACACCGTGATACTCTGAAGTCAAACTCCTTCTCTCCATCTCCTCTTTTGTCTTTGTCTGCATCTCTGTTTCCCTTGGTGTCAACCCCCCCCCCAAACCCCAACCTCAACCCCCCACCCCCCTCTGAGATTCGGTACACCCACGACAGAGTTTTTCCGGACTTGGAAGGGTTCAGGGCAATGTGGTTTTTTCCCCCCATCTTCCCCCTGAGTTGAAGCTTTGATGTGAGAAGACTGGAGTCACAAATCCTTGTCCATTTACCATCACAGAGCATCCCCTAACTCAGGGCTTGGCACAACCCCACATGGCTAACGATTTGAGATACTTTAATTAGGCCAAAATGTGTCTAAAGATGCAGTTGTGCCCCCAGTCTTCCAACACTCTCCGTGCTAAAGAGATAAATAGACTAAATTTCTATGTCACAGAGATTTTAGAGGAGTATTTTCTATCGTTTCATGTCTTTCAGCACTTGGTAATTCTCTGCCACAGGGCCTCATGTGGGTGTGGCTTGCTTTTTAAAAAATATCTTCCCTCAGCAACCTGATAGGGGCCCGATGCATCAGCTCAGCTGATGATTTGATGATTCGGTGAAATACGTCCATATGAGCCTAAATTCATGATCTTTATAAAAATGCAGAGAAGCCCACCCCACATCCCATTTCCCCTGAACACTTTGCAAAGTCGCATTGATTTTACTTTACCGCATTCACTGCATATACACTGTTTGAGCAACATATGTTGTTTATAATGTATCAAACTGGAAATAATGCTCATAAAGTAAACCCAGATGCAGAATAAAGGCAGAATAGCGGGCAGGAGGATGAAAGGGTACTGAAAGAACAATAAAAACTGATGCACAGTGAAAGAACTAAGTCACAAATAATAAGAAGAAACCAAAAGTACGAGATCTAGCAGGAGGAACAAGAGGGAGACCACATGACGGACAGAAACACAGCCTATATACACACAACAGGCAGAAGGATAACAAGGTACAGGTGAACTTGATCAAGACAGTAATAAAGTAGGGAAGTACAAATACAGAGTGCAGAAAGCCTTTCTAGGCTGATGAGGTTAAAAGGAGTGAGCTAAGTTAGAATAAGACCAACTAGTGATTTCTAGACTTTAAAAGACTTCTAGGTAAGAGTTTTAGATGCCTAGCAAGAAGCAACAGCTTTGTCATAGTTTGGGGTTTTCCCGCCTTTTTTCTGCATCGCCTGTTTTCAATCACCTGCTCCTACATACACCCTCCATATCACGCTCCACTTGGCAGATTTCTAGCCCTTTCGTAGTCTATTTAGTTGTTTGTAGCAGTTACTTGCTGAATTTTAACAAACTTTTTCTCTTTTTAATTTAGCGTAGCGTCACTTAAGACAGGCCACGAAGCTGAGATGAGCTGCAACCCCGCTGTGCCGGCTGATTTCAGTGCCAACTCCAGCCTTAGACTCCTGAGACATGCACATGGAAGAGTCTCAGAGCCATGCCATCAAACATAAATTACTGCTTTTTAGTGGTCATTGGATTATTTATTTTGGACTTTGACCCTTGTCTGCTTTGCTTGCTTTCCTGACTGGTCTTCTGTGTCTTGCATTGTGATAACTGGCTAGCTTTCAGCCAAAAAGATCATATACACAACTGATTAATTTAACCCTTTAACATCTTAATATTCTAGAAGTCTACAATGAATTATCTAACTGACTCCAACCTTGCTACTGTTAAGGGTTAGTGGAGAAACTGATCAAAACAATCAAAGCCTAATCTTAAACAAAAGCGAACAGATAATTAAACTCAGTAACAGAAGCGGCAGAGTGAAAACCTCAGGTCCCCATTTCCTAACTACAAAGACCAAGTTCAGAAAGTTATTTCTATGCTCTGAGTTACAATCTCACATCCATGTGGATTTCCAGCAATAGATAGCACGCTTTTTTGTGTCAACATTGATTTTTCTCTCCCCCTCCACCCCAACTCTCCTTTTAATAGAGGAGTGGATGCTTCAAAGCCCCCCGTTTGCCCAAAGCAAGCTTGAAATTCTCTCCTTTCAAAGCGCCATTCCTTCTTTGTAGTTATGATCCCCTGTCTCATCGGGTAAGGGCGAGAGAGAGACGGAAACTTCTGAAGGTACCAAAGGTACCACATGAAATCCCTCCCATGTAGGTGTGTGAAGTTCTGATAGTTGTGTCCGACTTGGAATCGATACAATCCCCCCCTTAAGCCTGGAAAAAATGTGTTTGTACAGCCAAAGACAAGGTATCTCCAGACCTTAAATCAAAGGCCTCGTCTTCACAGATTCTGTGCCAGACAACTTTCTCCAAGCCAGGCCAAACAACAGCGCAACAACTTCTGAAAAGTGTTCACAGAAGTCTCGAGTTGTTGTTGTTACATCCAGTCTTCTGCTGTCTGCTCAATTACAAGTTGTTTTTTCTTTCTCTCTGTCTGGCTGTCGCCCTCTCCGTCTCTCTCTCTCATTGTCTCACTCTCCTCTCAGACTACTGTGAGGTGTTAAAAAGGAACCAACGGGGGATCTGTGCTCCATTATGCAGGTCTGTTCCTGTGCTGTCTGTTGCCGCCTCTTCGCACCTCATATTGCATTTTTGCCCGTCGAGACACACACACACACACACACACACACACACACACGAGGGAACTGAACTTTGGCTGCCTCTGTGTATCTTGTGCCAGGTGTAAGGCTAAGAGGTGCCTAACTTCTTCTCCGCCCCCCTAGGCCATACAGGCATGCTCGAAAAAGAAAAGTGGTTGTGTGATCCAGGCATCCATTACACGCTGTGTGGGCGATATGCTACTGCTTGTTTTTTGTTCCTCTCAGGCCTGCGTTTGCAGAAAGGATGGGAGTCTAACTGCTAGAGTAAAGGTGCTACATTGAGCCTGGCATTTGTAATGATTAATGTCTCATTGTCAGATTAGGTGTGATACCTTGGTGCGATTACACCATCTGAGAAATGAGAACAAGGTGGAGATGACTTTGAATGATGTATTTGCATGGCAAGTAGCTGTGCTCCTTCAAACATTAAGAAAAGTAGTTGGTGTGAATGACACAGATCAACTTAGGCCCCCTCGCCACAGTGAAATCAGGACATTTTGTACCAAAGAACCTACAATATTAGAGTCGGACAAACTATCACCTTCCAGGCAGATGGTGATGATGGTGAGGAAGAACTCCCAGTTAAGGTCGTGTAGAGAACAGTCAGCATCCGCCTGGCAACCAAAAGTTGCTGCAGAAAAATGTGTATTCTGGATCAGTTGCGAGTGGTTGTTGGAGATTGCTGGCTGTTGCTGTGACATTGGTTGCTAAAGACCCAGTCATGCAGGCCGAGAGACCAGTAAGTGACTGCCTGGCAACCATAAATAATGTATATTCCTCAACCAGTTGGCAAGTGGTTGCTGGGTAGAATTGGTTGCAAAAAGCATCAAAAGGCAGCTAAAATCTCTTTGTAATCATGTAATCAATCATCATGCTTTAAAAGGTGCTACTTTTACTTTTTACTGTCTTGGTTTGTTGTTTGCGGCACCCTTTTTCAAGTTTCACTGCTGCTTGGCAAGCAGTTTGCAAGTGTTTGCAGACAAAGCAGCATCTTCCATGCAGACTACAGGTGACCATGGCAACCACAGGGTGACAGAAACCTCTTTGCAACCTCCAGAATGCACACGCCAATTGATTGAGGAAGTTTTCGACTGGTCTCTAGACCAGGCCTTATGAAAATGTCATGTGAGCAATGATGAAAATGAAGAAGATCATAGTGAGCGTGTATACAAAACAAAGATAGTAAAAGGCGGCTAGCTCAGCTGAAAAAAAACTTGCTCAAAACATGCTCAGTTTCTTTTTTCCTATCCTTAAGTAACTGCGGAAAATTGGAATAGACAAAAAAAAACACAAAAACCCAGAATAAATAGCAGAGTCTGCACACTTGGGATTAGTGGCATGTGGTACTAAATCTTTTACTTGATAAGCCTACGGTGATTTAATTTTCAGGAGCACTCAGCTCATGAATATAATTTGACATAAGATTTCTTAACACCGCTTTAAACATTTCTCTTGCATTGAGCCATCTCGGTCTGTCTAGTAATAATCCATGAAGTCTCTATCCTCTAAACAGTCACATTTTCATCATTTGCCATTTGATCTGTAATATAGTTTACCTCATTTCAGACAATAATGTCACTATCAGGCAGTTTGAAATTGGAAATCTTTGTTCCTCTTTAATTCTATAGATCACCACAGCACTCTTACAGGCACTGTATCTGATATCATGTACCACATCATAAACAGAGCATATAGTAAGGATGATGTCACTAGAATCCTGCCGTTCATGCACCCAGGTGTCCTTTATCAGCATAAGGGTTAAAAAGAACTGGGGACAAAATCATACCAGTGAGCTAAAACGCCTCTTTGACTCAACTTAGCAAATAACTCCTGTGATTTACATATCAATCAATAAAACACATAAGAACTCATGAGTTTATCATCAATTGTCAGTGAGATGTCTGTTACAGATCTGCCTGTGAGAACATAAGCCCCACCCACTACCTGTTTTCTTTGAGAGGAGCAGCCAATCAAAAGAATGTTATTTCAAAGGGGGAGGGGCCAAAACCACTTGTTTCAGTTAGAGGGGATGCACCCAGACCTGGTCCAAGATAAATAACGATCATCTTGAGCTGCCAATCATGCAAAGATGGTCTAGTACAGTCCAAAACCAAAAAATATATACTTGGAAATCAGAAAAATGGGTCCCTTTAAAAAAATATGACATAAAGAAACTGCTCCAAAAAGAAGACGTCTGACGAGAAACAAAATAAAACCCAAGACCCGTGCAGGGGCCTTGCCAGATCTCCCAGCTCTTTTATTTTGTTAAATGATAAAAGCCCACTTTCTTCACACCTTTCACCTCCAACCCATTATTTAATAAGGAACAGCTGAATCATATGATCTTCATTCCCTTATATGGTCATCTTGGGCAAAGAAGCCCCACCCACCTGCTGTTCATACTTTTTGTTAAAAAGGGGCAGCAAATCAGACAAAAGTTAGTTTAAATGTAGAAGAGCTAAATCTCATTGAGAGGATTCAGTTCACTTTTATTTATGTAGCAAAAAATCACAACAAACGGTCGCCTCAAGGCGCTTATGGACTGAGGGGCTGCATTAAAACTCAATACAAGATAAATAAGGATTAGTTTTGAACTTGGAATCATGCAAAGCTTCTCTAATAGAGTCCAAGGACAAAAATGTGGGGCTGGAAATGAGCAGACTAGGTCCGCTTTAATTTTTCACGTGTGGAATTGCTGAGGAAAACCTCCCATTGAAATCCATGGACACTCTCCCCTTTGGCCTGGCAGCACACATCCTGTAGATTCGGTGCACTTAGATCTTTCTTTACTGCATATTGGTTTCTGTAGCTGCATATCTTACAATAACTTGAGTCTCAAAGCACTCTGGGGAATTCACTGTAAGATGCACTTTCAGTTTTAAGCTCACACTGTGAGCGCTCTTGAAGTACTTCGCTTCCCAAGCTCCACTGTCTGGAAATGAAAGTCGACATTGACCACCTTGCCTACATCCAGACCTACGTGTATGATTCAACAGGAATGCCATACTCCTCTGACCCCACCCGGTCCCTCGTATGAATAATACATGGCGCCCCCGCTACCTGTTTCTGTGTGTACATGCGAGGTCGCAGAGGCCGAGCTCACATACATGAAAACACACAGGAAAGCAGCCAGCGAGCCTGGCCTCTGAGGCCTGACTCTGGCTCACACAAGCACACACGCGCACACACTGACGTCTGCTGTACACCCACAGAAACACACGCAAACATATTTAGATACCTATATCCACGCGCACGCAAATACACACAAGAAGCACACACAGGCAAACAAAGCCCACACACATCCTCTGTGTACCTTGGAGGCAAGGTTGGGGGTTGAAGTCAGCACTGCTGGCAATAAGGTGAGCAGCTGTGCAGTGCTGTGGATGAAAGAGGAGCATCGGGAGGCCTGCACTGTGTGCCGCTGTGTGTGTTTTTGAATTTGTGAGAGCAGCGTCTCTGTGTGTTTAAAGCGAATCTCTTGTGAGTCGGAGTCTTTCACAGAGGCTCGAGCGGCGAAGGCGTGTTTGCGTGTGGCTTTGCAGTTTCATGTAGCCGTGTTAGTGATTGTATGCTGTTTTTACTTCTGTGATTCTTCCGGCAGTGACAGAACAAAAACTTTACTCAAGTTCTTCGTTGCCACTGGTTCTACAATATGACGCTACTTGGAACCGCAACAGCTTCAAACAAATGGCCGAACTCCAAATCAGAAACCTGCGAAGCACTTTAAGCGCAATCACATATAAATCTCTGTATTTAGTGTTCAGTTCACAAAAGTGATCTCAAGGCACTTTGTATCAAAAGGTGAAGACCCTACAATATTAGAGAGATGGACTATGTCCTACCAGGCAGATGGTGATGGTGGGGAGGAAGAACTCCCATTCAAGGCCTTAGTCATAAAGGCATAGAGATTAGTTCAATGTAGCAACCAGAGCAATGCAATGACATTCAGCGGCTTGTAGTGATGACAGGTAAACTTCTCTCGAGTGACTCAAGCAACTTCCAGTGGGAGTGATGCTAGCTGACATATATGGGGATGGTGAATACACTGAGGAGCTATCTGGGCCATCAGAGCCTTTAACGCCCACTGACTGACGAGCATGTGGGGCAGTCCCTAAAATCGTAGTTCCGCTGATGTCCATTGAAGCTGGCTCCAAAAGCGAGTCAGTCCCATAGACCATCTTCACAGCAGAAATAAGCATGTTCACAGCCTGCTGCAAAAAAATCATACTTGAAAACCACAATGGAGAACAGACTCGCACACCTTTCCCAGATGAATGCCCTCACGGACGTTTTGAACGCTTTGAACAATTTTGTCTGCGACCCTTAAAGGCGCGCGCCATCACATTTGTAGCACTATATCCAGTGAAGGTAACACCCCATTATGAGCTGCCACCGAGCAGTTTAGCATTGTCATTAAGTGTGCCGGAAAAGGGTACTCGACTATGTTGTGTGCTGTATAAATTTGGCTTTTGGACCATGTAAAATATTCATATTTGATAAGTTCTAGTCAGCTGTCCACAAATAGGCTTATTGCATGTCTTGACTGGTGTGTCTTTAAAGATTCTGTAGTTGTAAGAATGGCATGCTTGCTCATCTGTGCGTGCTCTTGACGTGCGCATCCTGTCATATGGCGAAGATTTTAATTATTGTGGTGTCTTCGTTCAAATAATGTGCGTAATTGTTCCTAAGCTACGCAGACCAGTTCAGTTCAGTCACACACACTTCAGCACCCCCCAACTTCAAGGCCCTTCCTACAAATCTGACACTGAAGCCACATTTCAGATGGGAATACAGTGGTATATTTTGTATATGCCATGTATATTGGTATTTCTGGGAATCCTGTCTGTCTCCATTTCAGTGAAACACTTGCATTGGTGCCCCTTCTCTCCTCGGTCCACGTCTTCTTCTCTCAATCACTCGGCATTTCTTTATGAATATGCTTGCCTACAGTGCGTGTGCAGGGTGGTGGTGGTGTGCCGTGCCTGGAGCTACTCCCTCCTTCCATGCAACCTGAATCCCTTTGGAAAGGGAAGCGGAGTGTATACAAGTGAGATGATCAAATAAATCAGCCGGATTTGTCTCCTCTGTCTGAAACATGAATATTAAGCACATTAGGATCATGTGAGGAGGTAAATATGTCATGCCGGTAATCCCCAGTGATCTGCCGGTCACTTTGGGTTTGCGTCGCACGGAGAGACGAGGAGTATTTACTCGAACGTGTGAGGCGTTTAGGTGACGCTCTCCATCCAGAGTGACTCAGTGATTGTAACAGTAAAAAGAGGCAACAGTGCTCCACCCCCCCCCCCCCACGCATCTTCTGGCCAGTGATGCAGTCTCCCTCTGGGCCAATCAGTAGCAAATATGTCAGTCTGTCCTGAGGTATAATTGTAGTGATCCCCAGTGACAAATAACATTATTATGAACAAGCCAGAATCTGTCCTTTTTGTGGAAATCAAATCGGAAGTGTTGCAAATAAAAATAATGAATGTTCAAATTTGTTAGGAGATGGATGAATGTATGAATGAAAGCCACAAAAACACTCCATTAAACCCCTTGTTTTTTTTTTTACATTACAGCCATGAATCGGCTGAATGTATTTTCTCTGCACCCCGCTGAGTTTTCTTTACTTTCCGTCTTTGCACACACGTGAGTTGCAACCACACAGATGGGTCAGTGTTGTAGGTGTGAAGCGAAGAGACAGGGAGAGGAGAAAAGTGAGGCCAAGAAGGACAGCGAGCGTGTTGGCATGCGGCACTCATTAGCATGAGTATCCACGTTTCCCTCCTGCCTCCAACTGCTCCCAGTCACTTCTTTCTCCCAGAAACTAAGTGAGAAAACTGAGAACAAGAAAGCAGGAAGAGAATGTAATTAACGGCATATTTTCAGTGATATGAATTCATTTGTTTTTGACTTGCATCGTCTGACATTTATCTGAAGCTTACAGATTCTTGCATTAGCCCGGCACTCTAAACTCAACCGGGTTACTTCTGAGGTAGTCGTATATAGATACAGAAGTTATGGTCAAAAAGTGAGAAAAATCTTTAAATAGCCAGCTAGAACTGCTGTGCATGAATGACATTGTTAGCTAATAATATGGACAATTTGTATGCCTACCTTGGAACCTTGATTCCCTGTTACCCATGGTCACCGTGGAAGGCACAGAAAATACAATACCAGGGGTTTTGGGTCTGATAAATGCATGTATACCTGGAGGTCTTCATGTATTTGACCTATAGAAACCATAACTGATTTAATATAACATTCAGAGTTTCACCGTACCACAAAAAGCAAAAATTAAATACAGCACATGAAAAAATTTGAAAGAAGCATACGTTTTTTTTTCTTCCCCTCTCTCTTTCTCGAACTCATCCTAAATAACATAATCCTGTCATCACCAGGTGGGAGGCAACCTGTCTCCAAATAGTTGCAGTCTGACTCAGACTGGCTGCAATCACTCTCAGAGGTGAAGGTTTGCAAATAGTCAATCTCTGACTTTCAAACACAGACGGATTGCCAACATGTAGCAATCAATCCGAGTCAGATGAGCGCAGCAGTCTCTTGGCCAGTGCCCCCTTTTGCGCCGTGTTATTTTGCAATTAGTTCGGTAGCAACGTCAAAGACAGCAGGATCACAAGTTCAGTGCACGCGCTTGTTTATACCATTATCTCCAGCCACTGTTTTCCCCAGTGTGACTTTATCAGAAGTGGCGGAGAGTTTTCCAGCCTAATTTAACACGAAAAGTAAGGAAATTTATGGTGGTGAAAGGCAGCTGGATTGGTGAAGTCGTCTCTGATGAACCTTTTGATTTCTTTGTTGTGATGTGTATTAATTTCGAACTCATGCATCACAGAAAAAGAGCCTGAATGACTGCGGCGTAATCTTGTACACATAAATGCAATTAATGGCAAGCTTAATGAAATTACTATGAGTAAACGGTAAGCTGAGACTAGTTGATTCAAATGAACACATTTGATGATAAAGTGTCTTTGATGAAGGGCTTTGGGGTACATCAGATGAAAATGGTTGGGAGCTACTGCTTTAAAATATGCCGACGGATCTCCAGAGTGATTTTCTTCTTCCAGCATTTGGCAGAGAATTCATAATGAAAACAGAATACCTGATTTAAAGGAGAAAAAGGGACCTCACTCATGTCGCAGGTGGCTAGAGTCTGGTTCTTATTAAAAATACCATTATTGCCTGTACATTGATCAAATTCTCACCTAGGAACAAAGATCAGATGTTCAGATAAAAATAAATAATGAAGCTTTAAAAAAAAAGAAAAAAAAAAGTCTGTACTCCTGAGTGTTCGCTTCCTCTCTGTGTCTATTTTCTCCCTTTCCAAGCGGCTCCTGGTTGGCAGATTCGCCGCACAGCACGGCGACCTGTGCAACACCTTCCCCAGGCCAGATGGCGGTGTCGAAGGCGACAGGAGCAGCAGAAATCTGCCAGAGCAATCTGCTGTGAGCAGGTGTCGGCTAATTGTCTCCGAGAGCCGAGGCAGCGGTGGGCACGTGCCAGCGCTACCTGAGTGGAAACAAATATCTTCATTTGCTCCCGTTTTGTCGAGGGAGCGCGTTTCCAAGCTTTGAGACATAATAGGCCAAGCCCAGAACAAGAGGAGGGGCGGTGAGCTGGAGCAGGCAGCTGAACAAGCGTACCTTTGTCTGACAGAGAGAGAGCCACAATGAATCTCATAACGACTGGTAGCAAAACACTCTTGACAGTCACAATCACGCTTAAGTGGATGCAGAGAGAAAAAAAAAGGAAAAATAAACTCTGGCAAAGGGTAAAAGGGCTCGTCTGTGAATGTTGTCCAATATTTAATCAAGTATATGGTGTTACATGTGCAAGGAGCCAGAAGGAGACAATGCGTTCATTCAGATTAGCAATCAAGCAGATTTATATTACATTATATGCTTTTTTTCCCCTTGCTGTGTTATGTGCATTTTATTGCATTTCAGCGACTGGTAGCCTGTGAAACAGTGCTCACGTGCCAGGTCTTCCAAACATTTAGGAAAGGTTTTCATATTTAGCAACTGAATGTTTCGGATCAAGACGACATAATTTAGGCCAGTCCAACTTTTTTTTTTAATCCCCCTTATTATACCAGCCTGTGTTCACACATGGGTAAGAAGAACGAATTCCACATGTGCTCTGTGATTTATTCAGGTACCGGCTCGCTGCTTCATAGACTCTGACATTCCCATTGTGTATTTAGAGGGAAAGGAGGGGCTCCGGGAAGTCTGACAACAGACTTTCTTCTCCTTGTCAAAAGATCTTTCAAACTGAGTCGACCGACCGTAGAAGGGGAAGCAAAGTGTCTCTAATTTAAGTGCTTCTCTTTTTAGTGCGGATTCTCGGAGCAAGTTGTTGGAAAATATCCTCGACTGTGCAACAAAACTTCACACATGCAATTAGTCAGACTGCCACTGAAGCTTTTCTTTATGCAAAGGAACTCACTGGAAACTGTCCATCAACCATGTCGTCAGCCTCTTCAGGTGTCGATGCTGCGATCTTGTTTTTCTGAACGAGTTCCGGGACGCAAAAAATGCAACAAAGCCTGCAGAAAAGCTACCGGATAATCCACTTTGCTTTCTCCACCTACAAACACCGTAAAAAGCCCACGGCTGAGAGAAAAAGTTTGCATGCCCCGAAATGCAGGAAATTATAGTGAAGTAGAAGCAGATGAGGCAGGTTGAAGTAAAGTGGATCCACCAGTAAAGTTAATTACAAAAGTAAATTACAGAGCTTTACCAAATCCCACCAGGAGTGCATTGAACACCACAGTTTGATTATATGTAATGGTGCAAGAACATCAGTGAATGGGAATTTTTTTTTTCGAGCTGTGGGACTGCTGCTTGCTGCTGCATCAGGCCAGATGCATCCTACAGAGCGCTCCCCGCTATGTGAGAAGCAAGGCGGCTTCTATTTTTAAATCTCAAGAACGAGTTTTAGTCTCTAAAAGCTTCCCACGATACTGATTGATCCCGCTGACCCGGCTCTCTTCAGGCTTTCCCCTGGTCCATTAAGAGCTGTGTCACCAGAGGAGTTTAGCATTACCATGTGTGGCCTCTGTTGTTTCTAAAGCAGGAAGTGCCCAGTCAGGTTTAGTGTGCCGCTTCCCCACGAGCCCCTGTTGAGATCTGACTTTAACCCTGCTTCCTGCCGTTTGCAGCTTGTGGGCCAAACAGCCCACTTCTGCAGCCTCTCAGCTTTCAGACTCCTCTGCTCTTTGAGGACTTTTTATTAACTTTATATCGCAGGTTGTTTTGGCAATAAATAGCTTTAAAAGGTTAGACGTGATTTAGGTGAACATGTAGTAAAACTAACACTTAACTACATGTAATTCGAGGCCATGGAGCTCAGAGATTTGTGCAAATTATGACGGGGGGGAACAAATGTGGGAATGCACATTTTGGACTGTCACAATTGTGATGTAGCTTTCCGGCATGCAGCTGGACAATGTTTAAACTCTGCAGGGTCAGCTGTTGATGACAGTTTGGTTAAAAAAAAGAGAGGTTTTGTTTTTACCAATCAAGTCCCTGCCCCTGCTCTTACTAGTAGTATTTTTTATTGTTTTAACATTACTTAAATTTTCTTGATAAACTAATGCTATAAATAGTATCGCTGTCGGAGTTCTGATAACAGGATCTTATGGGTGTATGTGTGATGCATTCAATTGACAAAAAAAAAATCCTGTTTTTCTGAATTCATGAGATATTGTGAGACACTGGCATTGAACCGATATGGCTTCAGCATCTAATGTGGAATTCATGCTATTGCAACTGCATCTGTTTGTGTATGCATTTCCATATGGACACCATACAGAGAAGGCTTTTCACCCACCGCTAACGTGCTCCCCTGTAGAACGCTAAAATCCCAACAGCATGTCGCTGGATACGGATGACCATTATGTCGCTTAGATGCTGAGTGGCTGACGAGTGGAGGGAACAACAGCACATTTAGCCAGGAAAGTGAGAAGCATATATATATACATATATATATATATATATATATATATATATATATATATATATATGCTCATGGACTTTGTAAACTTCCTCCATTGACAACAGGCAGGCCATCCATGGACCGCCAGTGCACTCCCACAGTTGAGCCATAATTTCAAATTAAAATGCATGCCGGCTACCTCATGGGCACCAAAAACACAAAGATGGAGGTATCGCCCCATCTTTCAAATCTAAACTAAACGAAACCAAACCAGAATAAAACTGGATTAAACTAAATTCAATGAGGAGAGATCATTTGGAAGAACAGAATATAATTTATGGTCATACAAAATTCAGTTAAGCTATCTGGTGATTAGACTCCGATAACCGATCATAGCAGAACCAAAAATATGGAATCCCAGCGGTGGAAGGAATTGGGGCAGGACTGTGCGGCGTCTGGACGCTGGTGGTGGTAAAGATGAAGATGGAAGCTTGGATGGAGCTCTGAGTGACTCAGATGAGGTGGAGTTAGGGAGGAGGTGGGTTGCACGAATAAGAGTCTGAGAGGAAGATGTATAGAAGAGATTTAAAGTATGCAGGAATGAGGCTGATTGGCTCGAAGAAGTTGAGAAGGGCAGGAAGATGATTGGAATGATGTCATTGAGTTTGACAGCATGGGGAAGTGGAAGTGATGTAAAGAATAGACTAGCAGCTGAAAACCCAGGAAAGCAGGCAGATGAGTGATTATAGATCTTCTTTAATGAACTTCATTTTAATGAATCATGGTGGACAGTAAGAACCTTCGAAGTTTTGATGCCATCACCCAACAAGACCATTGTCTTTGGTGGAGAAGGTGTTTCAATATGTGATATTAGGAAGCTGATTGCTGCTCGTATCCCTTTACAGTCCACTGCCATAGTGTAACAAAGGCACTGTTTTGGCTTCTGATATGTTTTCAAATTTATATTAATAAATATTAACCCTTTCTGACATCGTAAAGATCCAAGAGTGGAACAAACTCTCTGAAACGGAGCAGTCTGAAGCCTGAGTCTTTGGCTCACAGAAATTAGTTTTACATAATTTAGTTGTGTTTAATGTGAAAAATCCCCTATTGTAACAGCATGTACATAAAGAAAAATATGGACCAGTATCAGTGAGTATGTGCACCTTTCCTGCTGTCAGGACTAAAAGCTTAAATTTTTTAGTACAATATTCAGCTTTATTTCCCAACCTGTTGCATCCTGTAAATAACTGTGTGCAGCTTTGTAAAGCGTCCGTGCAGGAAAACTATAGATGGGAACACATGCTGTTAGAGAACACATATAAAAACAGGGATTTGGGGAAAACCTGTCCATTCATTTTCAACAGTGTTTTTACTCCTCCTCTTTGCACATTTGAGTGTCATTTTACTGAGAGATCATAAAACGCAGTGTTGATCCAGTTATTTTACACCATTTTTTTATATGACAGGCTTTATTGTGCATTATGTTGTAGCTCATTCCTCAGCTTCATATACAACAGCTAGCCGGTGTGTAATTACAGCTCGCAGGGAGCAGCCAGACGGAGCGATACGTGGATGAGAATCTACAGAAGGACTTGATTTATGAAGCCCTGCTGCGCTGTGTGTGGAGTCCAAATCTTTCTGTTCACCTTACCTCTGGGGTGTATGGCGTCCAAACGTGGTGGTGGTAGTGGAGGGTGATGGTGGGTGCCCAGAATCAAGGATTGGGCTGAGCCAGACTGGAAAGACAGTCCACTCTTCCTGCCCTGAATTTGTGCCTAAAATTGAATAGTGTCCAGTGAAGAAGTAGCAATAATTCTTGGCCTAAAAGGCAGAGAAAAATGCAGAAAATAAACAATTTCCTGCTTTTAAAAAGGGACTCCAAATTTCATAGATGCCAATTCACATAGGACTGAATACTTCATGGTGACCTCTGGCTAAGTTAAATATAATAAATAAAGTGAAGTGGAATTTTTACTTGGCAGATTTGAACAGGGGTAAGGACACAGAGATGCTCTGCACCACATAGCAAGAATAATATACACTCATCAGCCACTTTATCAGGTACACCTTTTCAACTGCTCATTAACACAAATATCTAATCAGCCAATCAAATGGCATGCAAACATGGTGAAGACGACCTGCTTAAGTTCAAACTGAGCATCAGAATGGGGAAGCACGATGGGCCGGTCTGAGTACTTCAGAAACTGCTGATTTACTGGGATTTTCCCACACAGCCATCTGCAGGGTTTACAGAGAACGCCCTGACAAAGAGAAAGTATCCAGTGAGCGGCAGTTCTCTGGATGAAAATGAGGTCAGAGGAGAATGGCCTGACTGCTACAGGCTGATAGGAAGGCAACAGTAACTCAAATGACCAGAGGTTACAACCAAGGCGTGCAGAAGAGCATCTCAACAGCAGCAGAAGACCACAGAGGGTGCCACACCTGTCACCTAGGAACAGAAAACTGAGGCTACAGTTCACACAGCTCACCAAAACTGGACAACAGAAGACTGGAAAAATGTCGCCTCGTCTGCTGAGTCTGGGGGGGTATTTTCCTGGCAAACTTTGGGCCCCTTTTTACCAACTGAGCATCATATAATCGCCACAACCTACCAGAGAATTGTTGCTGACCATGTACATCTCCTGATGACCACAGTGTACCCATCTGCTGATGGGTCACAGAGCTCAAATTATCTCAAACTGGTTTCTTGGACAAGACAGAGTTCACTGTGGTCAGATGACCTCGTTGACCTTGTTGAACCTAGGAGATCATTGTTATTTTCCATTAAATAACTCAATCCAACAAGCAGCAAAGACCATAAACTTGAGTATGGGTTACAACTAGATTTGTAGCCAAGTGTGGAAAATGCAAAAGAAAAAAAACAGACGTTACATGAGTATGGTTTGTGCCTATGTCCTGATATTATAACATGTAACATTAAAAACACAAATTCTGGTTAAACAGCCTTAAAGTAGATGTGAAAATCTAATTTTAACAGGTAAAAGTCTTAACGGCTCCAAAACAAACCTACGAAAAGGAAAAAAGACATTCCAATTTAACACAATCTACATTTTCTAATATGTTTCCTTTCATAATTGAAGTATGATGACGATGCCAGAAGCTCGTTGGACGGCACAGCTGTGTGCCAGCGCGCTCGGCTGGAGATGAATCAGTGTGTTTAACTGTTTGTCCTCGCAGTACCTTTCGCCGCATCGGCGCAAGTCATGTGCATCAATCCAATATGGTGTCATCTGCCACGCGCTCAGCGCAGGTGCGGCACGGGAAACGCAGCAGAGTTTGGAAATCTGCTCGCCATGTTCCCGACGTGCTCCTTGAAGTGAGCCTAAATCATGACGAACAGCTTCAAGGGAGACTTCTGTGTTTAGCTGAAGGTGCACATTTTTAAAGAATTAAAGCCATAACTGTGGTTTTTGAGTCCAGCGGGGATTAAACCACCTGCCTCAAGCGTTCAAGATTTATTCTCGTTTCTTAATTTCCTCTAAATAGATGGGTGAGATAATTCCGTCATTTAGTTCCTGCCATCACTTTATCTTGAACCACACTTTGTAATTTTCTAAACACAAAGTCCTTCCTGGCCAAGAATGCGTACATCCACTTCAAAAAAGAAAGGATGATGTGGTCGTCCAGTAATCCACAAAGTGTGGCTGCCAGTGAAAGTTTATGGGCCGAGTTATCGCGGGGGAATGAACTTTCTGAAGAATGCTGTTTTCCTTAAGTGTAGGGATTTGATGCGGGGCAGTAAATTATGATAGAACGACAGTAACCTGGAATGTGAAGTTTTCCAAAAGAGGCTGAGTACATGGGCTTAAAGCGAATGCTTTAAGGTTGTTGAACAACAATACTCCATCTATTTGGTGTACAATGGCATAAATAGAGCAGAGGTGGGCAATTAATTTTCATACGGAGCCACATGAGAAACTGGGATTGTTATGGAGGGCAGCACCAATAAGCTGAACCCAAGTCTGCTCAATATTAATTTTATCTCTTTATAAACTGCTACTGGTAAGAGTAGATGTTACAATTAGGCCCTAATTGTAGCCACTTGGGAAATTTAATTACCCACCCCTGATGTCTAAATAAGAAATTAACTCTACATTTAATCAAGCAGCAACCTCCGGGGCTGAAAAATGAAGCCAATGTCTTTGTGCTTAAAAACGCACTTCCTCTAGTGGCCACTTGAGGCTGCCTCCAAAATTGAGTCAATCCCCACAGACTTCCATGCTAAAATGTCCAAATTTACAGTACTGTGCAAATGTCTTGAGCCACCCGTCATTTCTTTTTTTTTTTTTTAAAGCAATAGTTCTCCAGGCTTTCTGCAGAGCTTGCCTTCGCACTCCACCCTCTCCTCCAAACATAGGCTCTAAAACAGGGGTGTCAAACATAAGGCTTGGGGTATAGAATCAGCTGGGAAAAGATGGCAATCCGGCCCACTTGACGTCTTTCGAAAGTGTGAAGGAGCGCATAAATTTGGGACTTTTAACTACATTTTCATAAATTTTACAGCTTTTCCTATGATGAATACCCCCCCACACACACACACAGCCATTTATATGACACCAAAGTAATTAAGTAACAGACGAACAATTAAATGACAAAAGAGTTCCTGTTTATCTACTATCAAGCATTCTGCATTTTACAATGGGTGCACAGTAAAATGAATAAATAAAATAGGACATTTCCTGTGAATTAAAAAAAAAAACTTTCTGCTTCATAATTATAGGACACTCTGGGCAATGAGCTACCAGAACTTTTTCTGTAATTTTACACATTTATTATTTACAACTTAAGCCCAAAGAGTCGCACTGACAGATTTCTTTCATTAACTACAGCAGCATTGCTTCATCATGTAGAAAAACTGATGCTTAGTGTGGAAATTGCACTCTTGTTTCTTACATTACGATATCTCAGGGATTCAATGTGCAGTTAAACGTCTTTACACTGACAGAAAGAGGAGTTTCACTGGTCCGGCCCACTTAAGATCAAAGCAGGCCCGTGATGTAAAATGAGTTTGAGAGCCCTGCGCTAAAATATCAGCATGACAAGGGTCGAAACGCTAACACTGAGGCTTTAAAACTGGGCTTCACAAACCGATGCGTAATGTTACAGAGGCCACTCTAAACTCCTTTCCCTGCATCCATTGTCCCACAACAATTAAGCGAATGGCTCCAACTTAACAAACTTTAGCTTAAAGGAAGCTCATAGGTTTTAAATGTCGTTAAGTGTGCTGAATCCACACTTGTTAATGTCTGAAATATTAAGATTCATGAGTTATACATTTCATTAAATAAGAAATTAGCAGGGCCTAATGAGCTGGGCAGCTCCTTTTTTCTTTTTTTTTTTTTTGCTCATGAGCTTTGCCTCAGTCTGGTCACTGCCCACCGGAGAGCCACGGGTGCATGACCGGTGTCCCACGCAGGGGCCCTCGCTGATGAATTTTCATCTGCTAATTGCCGATGCGTCGTTGTTGCCATTTGCTCTTGTGAAAACAGAGATTAAAATGTATTTGTCACTCATTCGCTCATAAAACGTATTCATGGCACTCGCTTTGCCCTTTGAGTCGGTCCCGGTTTTACGAATCACTTGTGGCCGCGAGACCTTAACACACCACGAGCCGGACATCAAACACAGCCTTTGGGCTGACCTTTGATCACACACCCCCACCCCCCACCAGGGGCTCGAGTTTTTTTAAATCAGCATTTCACACATGGATCGAGTTATCGCCGCTGATATCTCTAACTGTCCTCGGCCGATTTGATACAGGTGGTGCACCGGGGCGGGAGCGTTTAGCTGACCTTTCTGCATGAGGATGGATGAGTCCCATCTTCAGGATGAGGACCTGCAGATGGAAATTGCCTCTTAAGTGCTTGTTTGATGCAGGTGGGAAAATGTTACAAGCTCAAACAGCCAACTCGGAAAGCTCTTGGGAACCATTAGTAATTTAGATAATGAAGTTTCCTGACCATATGTCATAAACTGCACGGGCCACATTTACTATGAAATCCTGGCTTTCAAATCAGCAGCTCATTAATCCCCATCTCTTTTTTTCCCTCTTGAAACGTTAAAACCCACTCTACTAACCTTTATAAGCTTCATGAGCAGACTTGCTTGTTCATCTGTACAGGCTCCTCCCCATCTTTACACATTTAATCTCATAAATTTATTGTCTTGAGTGTAACACCGACTGCTTTGCCAACTACGCCCTACAAAAGGACCCGAGCTTCTCGACTCCATTTAGTGTACATTGGTGGTTCACTGACAGCGCTCACAGCCCACCGTCTTTGCTCCGTTTGACTCCCACTGTGCCCCCGAACGTCCACTCACTCTCTGCACTTCCTTCCACAGCGATTTCCTTCCGCGGCCTCTTAAGAGCTACACGGCGATTATACAATACCTCACAGTTGGCTGGGAGTCAGTGCGCTTTGTGTGACTTAAGAGGGAAGGATGGAATGGAGTCAAACAGTCATTTCACTCTCTGCTGACTCTTTGGCCCCAACACGAAATGTGCTCGCTCCTCTTTCGCGTTCCAGACCACTTTCCCTGCAGCGCTCACGCTCTCGGAAAAAGTTCTGCGGTTCCTCTTTGTTTGGGATAATCAAAGAAAATTGAAAAACTGGGAGTTTCTCTGCACAGAGAGACCTCTTTCTTGTTTTGCTTGTTTAAATCTTTGTCTAAGTAACAGTCGGACCGATGGAATTTCCCTCAACAGGAGCTTAGGAAGTATGCACCCATACAAAATACACCACCCTTCTTAGATTTAATGGCAACTTTAGCTCCATAATACTAAGTAGTGAAAGAGCATATCCCAGCAAAAAAAGATTTGCATTTTTTTTCTCTTTCCTAAAGAATAAACAGAAGACAACAAGAGCTACTTTATTTTTCAGGACTTATGTTTTCTTAAGTTGACACTCCCGTCAGCTGACCTCTCAGTACAGTTTCATTAGAGACTGCGAGAAAATGTCTTGTTGATGTCAGAGGAGAACGGCCAGACTGCTTTGAGCTGTGATGTGATGTAAACAGCATGAAAGCATGGATCCGTCCTGCCGTCATGGATGTGCAGCCGACACATCATGTCACTATGGAGCAAAATCTCCGAGGAACTAGCAAGGTGCACCTTGGATTCCTCATTCAGGTGGACATGGTGTTGAGTGACAGCAGTGTGTATGTCAACATATGAATTTTGCTTGAAACGTATGCATTTTTCAGCATTTTTAATTTGTTCGTGGAATGTTTGGTTTGCAGGAGCCAGGAGAGTGGCAGCCAATCAGAAGAAAGTGGGCTCTCATGGAGGAGGGCCTTAAAGAGAAACAAGCCCATACTGATAAACTGAGCAGTTGCATAAAGATCCAGTTCCACTTAAAGATGCATCTGAAATATCAATAAATGGAGCTGCAACTGCCGTACTGGTACCAGTTTGTTTTGCTGCGGCCTGGGAACAAACTCAACACGAGCTCAGTTGAAAAGTTTCCTCAGCCTTTAAAGTATATTGCGCATTATTGCATGGCAGTAGCGTATACCGTCGCAGGCAGCGGCTTCCCTGCCATTACTTTACTTTTTCACTTCTTCCTGCTGTAGCAAACACATCATTGAGCAAAGCTGCAATTACAGACGGCTCATGGATTTCTGAAGCTCTCATTTTAAGGCTTTTCCAACTGCAACAATTAAAGTAGCACCTGAGTTGCTTCACCTGACGCCGCCTCTCCAATAAAAATGACTCCGTATTGATTTGTAATGGTCTTCGGCTGTATGAGGAGCCATTTAAAACAGGCGCCCCGTTACCCAGCTGCATCACCCATTGACCCTGCAGTGCTACGGGGAATTCGTCCGACTCAATTGCTTAGACAAAGGTGAAATGTTTATTCCTATTAGCCAGCTTTCCCACAAGATACGGTATTGACCCGGAGGACCGTCTGATCGGCTATCACAAATTACAGCTGCTGTGTGGACGCGGCAATGCTCCGATGCTGCCTGGCATCAGTGAACGGTGCGGAGGACATGCAAACACAACCTACTGTAAGGAAGGGAAAAAAAAATCAATGGAGTCTAGTCAGATGTTAGGTAAGCTGTCCCCGACGTTTGCTTTAGGGACAGTTACAGTTGTTTAATAAGACCCCGAGCATCTCCAATCAATGAGAGCTTTCCATTTCCCCGTTTTTGAAATCAATGCGGTTGCTTGATGCAACACTGCTGACTTCTTGAGAGGCGTCTTTATCGCTGGACCGCGCAGAAAGTGTTAGTTGGGTTTGGATTATGTTTCTCTCCCTTTTTGCAGTGTGACATACAGAAAATAGGGACCCCGGCATTTTGCAGAGGAGGACGTGGAGCAAGGGGACAAGAAATTAATGGGTGTTCATGTCAAACATTTGGAACGGGTACGACAAATGTTCCTTGTCGAGGAAAATTTATGCAAGAGGCACGCCTGCGTTAATGAGACGGACTCTTTAATATTGTAGGAGTTCTAGTGAAACCTGTGGCGTGGCTGAAAACCACGAAAAGACAAAGTTCAGAAGGAATCTCTGAGGTCACACAAAATCTTCAGTCATGTAGAGAAAAGAGGAAACACACACACACACACACACACACACACACACAGGCCGTTTCTAACGTGCTGCGAATGTCATGAAATCTGCTGTTTACTGTATTTTAATTTGTCTCAGCTTCTTTCCTTCATCCTCCTTTTCCCTCCTCTCCCTCCCACCCCTCAGCACTTCCCTGTCGTATTGATGCGCCCCCCCCCCCGTCGAGTCCCCTGCGCTACCAGGTATGACTAACTGCTATCTTGCTCCCGCGACTCTTTTGTCATTTATCTTGCTCCGCTATGCCGGCCGGCTGACTGCACAGCACGACAGCAGGCGGTGACAATAATTTGCACTGATCGGACCCCTCTGCCCACCCTGCTGTTACAAATGGCAATCGATTATCATGCGGTAGTACTATCGACTATCTAGCACTTGTATGTGTTTGTGTTTGTGGGTGAGTGTGTGGCAGAGGATAGGTTTGTGTTTGTACTTGTATAAGGCACTGGTGCACTTCACCAGCTGCAGATTATAATTCTTTTTTTTTTGCTGTTATGCATCATACACACAGTAATATATTAATCTGATATTTGAAACATGTTTTCTGAACCGTAAAAAAAACAGTTTGCCCTCCATTTTTGCTTTTTTTACCTACGTTTGTATCATTTTTACCTCTGCTGTCTGTCTGTTTGTCTGCTGGATTACTCAGAAATTTATGAATGAATTTGCATGGACATTTTTGTTTTTACAATAACTGGTCCAAGTTGAGCTTAATATAATGCACTTGTGCGCTGATGTGTCTGCAGTGTTCTGCCATCACAAGTGAAACTGATCTGCTCGTGTTGGACCTTAAGGAAGGAGAGAAAACTGATTGAAGCGGTACATTTATCAGAGCTATGAAAACAATAAAAAGAGCCTCTCTTCTCTATTGTCCCCAGAAGACATACTACATCATTTTGTTTAGCAAAGGTAGTATCCTTGTGTTAGTCAATATACCGTGTTTACATGGCATATTACTACCAAACAGACATTACAGCGTTTGAGGTCTGCATCACTGTGACATGTAGTTACATTTCTGGGAAGCTATAGTGGAGGGTATGGAGGGAATTTAATGCAGTAGGGTCACTCCAGATCCAAGTTCAGCTTCAGCTCAAGGAATTTTTGGAAGGATTCTTTAACACAAAATTGGACAGTTTGCATAGCACCTTCACAAATATATATCAAGCTGAAATAACAACAACTGGGAGACACCATCTTGCTGTTTTCCAAGGAAATATCTCAGACTCATCCACATCCAGATATCCTTCTCGCTCCAGTTACTCATTTCGTATCCGCTATAGAGGAAATTTGCAGCTTTTCAGCTGAACCTGTTCTTGTGGGCGTAACAGTATAATTGTATATAATGTTTTCATGGTAAAACACAGGATACATTAATGGAAAGACTTATCAGAATTCAGGAAGCGACCCCCAGCAGCATTCGACAACTTGAAGCGACTTTGCTCAACTTCAATGCAAGCGATCCACCAGCGAGAGTAAAGGACCAGAATGATTGATATATGACAGCATGGTAAATACATTAGAGGGGCACCTGTGCAACTAAAGCCTGGAATGGCCAACGGTGACCAATACATTGGCAACAAAGTGATGCATGACAAGCAAGTCACTTCCTGTGTGGGCATCCCTCAGGTCATTACTGGTGATGTCCCTAACCCTAACCCTACACTTTGGAAAAAGGCCAAACAGACTTTTTGGAAAACATGGAAATAGTTTATGAACTGGTCCATATGAATGGTTGTTATTGTTCAAAGACTTGGGAAAGGAATTCTACAAAAATAAAAGATGATGGTTGAGCCTTGTGGTTGTCAGTGATGATGACTTGGATGTCAGAGGGTTAACATCCACCTAGTCACTGGTGTTTATTTAAGGGTAGGGTTAAGTAGATTTTTTACTTTTTAACATAACCCATTTCATGTTCACTTACAAAAGAAGAACTCTACAGCCAAAATGCCCAATGGAGATTTGATTTTAAAGGTAACATCTTCTAGTTTCTTAAATTATGCTTGTTTAGCATGCTTTAAAATGCAGTCTCCACCTCTCAGGAGTTACGACTGACCTGGTGGATGTTAAGAGGTTAAAGTAGTCTTATTAGCTTGATTTTTCATGCATTGTGACTGTTCTTCAATATGTAAATTAGAAGGGCTGTGTTGGCGGATTAATTTTTGCAGGTCTTGCTTGAGAAAGCAGGTTCAGGAAAGTTCATACACTTTTCCACTTGCTCGGTTGATTTATATCATACGAATGGGGCCAAGCTTTTGCATTTACACAACCTTTTTTCATTAGTTACAACTTGCAAAAGTTGGTGCTGCATTTTTCTGAAGGGCGTTAGGGTACAGGTCAGCTCACTGAACAGACGCTCAGTCCCATGCAGACGCTCGACTCCACCGTCTGAACTTAACTGAGTGAAAGTAAGCAACGAGGAACAGCATAAAGGAAAGAGCGAGCAGTAACGGAAGTGAAGTCAGAAATTGACAGATGGGTCTAAAGTTGATTGGATTAACCTCTTAACATCCGACAGGTCATTGGTGACACATCCTGGGTTTGGGTTGGTTAACGTCCACCCACTTCTACCCATTTGGTACACCCAAATGCGAATATTTTTAACAGAAAAATCCCAAGAAACTTTGTCCAGAATACAACATCTTTAAGTTTTGCTTCTTGTTAAAACGAACCCTAACTGATGGGCTGATCTTGGGTGGATTTTGGCCTCCTAGTGTAGCTTTGTCCATCGAGTCCATTGAGCCCAAAACTGAGGTTTGGCACAGTTAACTATTTTTCAATCAAGACTAGACAAGAAGAAGAGACCACGTATGCTGTGTGAGAAGCCACTCTTCCTCAGGTTTTTCTAAGTGAAAGGTTACTGAGGTGTTTTTCCCCTCTGATGAAGTAAATAGACAAATATAAGCATCTTTTCTTTGCAGAAAACCAGAAATTCGTATATTTGGACGCAGGACTTTGCAATAGAAGCCCAAGTTCATTTAGATCTACATCAGGTACAGGTATAGATTTGAAATGCATTATGTTCAGCCAAAGAATGATGGTGCAGTTTGTTCTTGCTGACTGGATGCTGAAGTATGAGCACTAAGAGACTGCGGGCTGTTAATTTTGAGCTTTCAAGCTCGTGAGACGTCTGCAGTCTCCTGCACAGCTGCACCACACTGTCTACTGTATGTTTCTGCTGTATTTATCTACTTCACCGGACTTGAACATTGGTGTCCCGCAAATAGAGTGTGTATAATATTGATGACCGGGATATGTGCCGTTTAATCAGCGCTATCGATCCGCTCGGCACCGTTGCCTTGTGCAGCTAGGGTGGAGGAGCGCTTAAAACAAGAGGGAGCGTTTGATTCCCCTGTTGGAGCTACATTAACGGTGCCCGGGCCCTCCCCTGTCGGCACTCCTCTCTCCACCTCTCCTGTAACTGCATTGTGCTTTCGTTCAATCAATACTTGCAGCAATTGCTCAAATTAAAAGGAAAAAATAGGTTTGCTGAATCCTCACCCGGTGGCTTCCTGCGGACTCCTGGCGGCCGCTGTGGCTCACAGAGCACTTACAGGAAGTGGGGGGGAAAGGTGTTCGAAGGGTTGATTGATGGGCTGTCTCAGCACGGCGCTCACCCACTCAGACTCCACCAGACTGCCAACTCCATCTTTGTGCGAGACTCTCATAATTCACAGCTCCTCCATCAGTGGAAACATGCAGAAGCTCCCAATTTACACATGTAAAAAGTGTCCATTTGAATACTGCCAATTTTCTCAGGCTTACCTTCATACCTATCTCTGATTATCGACTTTCGTAATGAACCCACTGTGTTATTGTTATCCTGTATTTCAGGCGGCAGCACATGATTCAAAGGCATAAAAATGTCAGTGTTTGGATATAGGTGATTGGAGGGATACATTTTCTCTTTTCCTGTTTTCCCTCTTTTTAAAACCCAGTCTGTTACCCGGTAATCACTTGGCGGATACCTTTTGAAGTCAGAGGGAGTTCAAAGCGGGTGTCAGAGGCTGTGGAAGACGACCCCTTCGCGTTCCAGTCATTGTGTGTAATTGGCGCTGTCTAACATTGAGCGCGAGCCGAAGGAATACAACCTTTATTAGTACAATCGCGGGCAGGTTTGGCTTACCAGCCGTAATATCTTCCATGCACACATATATACGTGCATACACGCACACACACACACACACACACGGCGCATCAAACAGACGGTGTCAAATCACCAATGGGTGGGTGTTTGGCTCAGGAATGCAATTACCGTGGTACGGGGAAAGCTGCATATATAGAGAACACATTGGGTGCAATAAGGTGAGCTGGTTTACTTTTCCGAGGAGCTTTTCTTTTTCCCGTGCGCTTCTTCTCCAGCAGACACAAGATGAATGCGAGGAAGCGCAAATGGCCGAGTGAAACTGTATCGGCCCAAACAGACAAAAACTGTTTACAGTATAATGTTACCGCACACTTGAAAATGGCATTGGGAACTCTGTGGCAGACAATAGATTTTTGAATGTGCCCCGGTAGAAGTCAGAAATGTCATTGTGTGCTGTTTAGTAAAGCTTGGCTTGTTAAGCTTGATTTGTATCACATCGGAAATGGCACCGAAACTCCTGAGTCTCCTGCTCACAATGCGCTTGGATAAATCACAGTGCTCACATGCAAAACTTTTGCTCTTCTAAGGTTTTTGTGGTTTTTATGTTTTGGCAGTTCTCAGGTCTGTGTGTGTTAACACAATGTCACAGTCTTCCCAGGAGTGGACGTCCCAGCAAATTCACCCCAGTCTCAGAAAAACTGTAAAAAACCCAAGAGCTACATCTCAGACGCTACAGGCCTCAGTTAGCATGTTAAATGTTAAAGTTCATGACACTTTGGAAGACTCGTCTCTCTAAAGGTAACTTGACAGCACGGCTTAGGTTTGCAATGTTGGATCTGAACAAACCACGAGACTTCTAGAACAAAATTTCCTTTCAACAGATGAGATGTTTGGACACAATGCACAGCACCACATTAGGAGAAATCCAAACACAGCATATCAACACAAACACCTCATAACTGTCAGCACGGTGGTGGAGGAGTGGCGATTTTGGCTTGTTTTACAGCCACAGGACCTGGGCTCCTTGCAGTCATTGAGCTGACCATGAACTTCTCTGTATGCCAAAGTATTCCAGAGGCAAATGTGGGGCCATCTGTCTGACAGCTAAAGCTTGGTCCACTTTGGGTCAACGATCCCAAACACAGCAGCAAATCTCCAACAGAGTGGCTGAAAAAGAAAACAATCAAGGTGTTACAATGACCCCGTCAAAGTCCAGACCTCAACCTACTTGAAATGCTGTGGTGGGACCTTAAAAGAGCCGTGCATGAACAAACGCCCACAAACCTCAATGAACTGAAGCAACACTGTAAAGAAGAGTGGGCCAAAATTACTCCACAGTGATGTGAGAAACTGATAAAGTCAAAGCTGTGCTTAGCTTTTCACCCACTGCTTCTTCATTTTGGTTGAGGTTTTGTTAATAAATAATGATACGGTGTAACATGTCATGCGTTGTTGTCCATCTGAGGTTGTATTTAAATAATTTTAAAATCTGCTAAGGACCAGATGATTTTCTTATTGTGTCCTGATATGTAAAACATTATAAATGGAAGAGGGTGTACTTTCTTTTCTCGTTTTTTTTTACAATAACTGCAAATATTATCAACAGTGTAGTCCAGAGCCAGTTTAATATTAATAAAGGGGAACTCGTGGTGGGAATCCATGTGCTGCTTTGTCAGTCACTAGTAAATCCACTAATGTAATATCACCCTCATTTGAAACAACGCAGCATTTTAAATTTATTACTTCTTTTTTCATACCAAGAATCACCCCCCCCCCCTTGCTGAGGAACAAACATACATGTGTGGTATACGTGTCCTCCTTCAACCCTTGAACAATGCTCACTCTCAGCCCTGCAGACCAGCATCCGGAGGAAAAAAAGCATCACGAGTCAAAAGGCCTATTCCCTAACCCTCATAAATTGCACATAACTTGATTACAATGAGACGATTATACCTTATTAGCAAGGATATTATGGCGTCTTCTTACTGGGCCTCATTATATAGACTCGCATCTGTGACTGAACATTGGCGCTTCCTTTTTTTCCAGTGTGCATGTGTGACCTGCCAGCCATTACCGCAGCTGGAGGAAGAGGTGGGTGGGTGGGTGGGGGTGGGGTAGAGGGCTGATCAGGATTCATGTAGTTTTTTTTTTTCTTTTTTGTAGGCAGCAAAATTCATGGTCTTTAGAACAGGGCTACATTTTATGCATTTACAGTGAAAGGACATGCTTGCAACAAGCATTGCATTTTTTTTTTTTTTTTTTTTTACTGAAAACATTATAACATGCATTTTGTGCTGGTATCAGGATGCTCTGGGGGAAAAGTAGGATACAGCTTGCCATAACTGAGGATCCACACACTCACCAGCGTTGCGTCTGATGGGGTTTTACTGTAATTACTGCACTTCTGTTGCACCTGCTAAGACTTGGTGTCCAATACAAAAAGGCCCATTGCACTGGGCAGCTTGCACGACTAAATGTGTGCAATCATTCGGGTGCATAGCAGGACACTGCTGCAGGGAGGATGTGCGAGCTCAGCAAACCTTCCCCTGGATAAATAAAGGTTTAAAAAAGACATCTAGATAATAGCCGGCTGTGATTACAGAGGCGGTTTGCAGCGGGGCCCTCCGATGGGCGCGTATGTGCTGTGCGACTGCGACACCGCCAACAACAACATTTTCTTCTATGTCAGACGCCAAAATGAGAGCAACTGCCATATAATCTGTTTTTAATGGATGCTAATGCAGGAACACCTGTCATAGCTACGGCAGCACCCCCCCCCCAATATAATCCTAAGAAGATTACACATGTTGGGAGCAGGTATTCCTGGATTAATTATTGACAGACTGTGAATTGGGTCTTACAGCCAAATGTATTTTGGTAATGTGTTTGTATACACTGTGCCTGTGGTTAATTCTACCCTATAATGGGTTGTTTAGGAGATAGCACTCTTTACTTGACTTTAATTTACAAATGTGGAGCCAGTCTTGATAAGGGTGCTCACACCTTATGTGCAGAAAGGTTTTATCACTCTGATTTAAAGCTTGTGGAGAAATGTATGTGTTTTTGCTTGTTTCAAGCCCGAGTGCAGATTCGAGCATCCACTGCCTCGGCTTTAAACATGCGGCAGTGCTTTGTCTCGTTATTTTTTGCTAGACATAAGTGCCACAAAAACTTTGATGTCAGCTTTTTTCATGCGTAACACGTCTTTAAGCTAGGTTTTTAAAAACTCGGGGCAAGAAAAACACTACTACATCACAACTGTTAACTATACATGTAGATAAACTTGGAATAGCAGTTTATATTTATTTCTGAGGGTCCAGACTTTCTTGCAATGTTTTAAAGTGGTCTTCATCTACAGCGGATGAACGGCATCTGAAAGTCATGTCCTTAAGAAACAGGATAAAATCCAGCAAAGACCTGACACAGGACCTGAGAGATGCATCTGGACCTTCAGTTGGCAGCATGTCGGCTGCAGCGCTGAGGCACAACTTTTACTGTGAAGGAGAACCAGCTCCATCTCCGGTTCGCCTTGCACTTTTCACAGCTCGGAGAATAGCCGGATGGTGTTTGTAGACACATTCGTCACTTCTATTCAAACTTCAGCTGCAGCGGTATGCTAGCAACCAAAGCAATCACAAGGAGGTTTTTGCCAACACGTTGGGGAATACACATTTTTCCCTAGAGACAGGTGGTTGCCAGGGGTAATTGAACAGTCTCTAGCCCTGTATGACCTGGAGATCGGTAATGCATCATTTTACCAGTGACGCCTATCAACTTCCAATCAGCCTGGGGAATACTCATTTTTCCCTCATGCCCAGTGGTTGGCAAATGGTTGCAGACCAGTCTCTAGGCCTCTGTGACTGGCTTTTTCACATGGCAAGCAATTTAACAAGGTTTTACAACATTAGTGGTCACATCTGGGGTGGCTGTGGCTCAGGAGGTACAGCAGGTCACCTACTAATTGGAAGGTTTTGGTTGTTTGATTCCTGGCTGCTCCGGGCAAGATACTGAACCCCAAGTTGCTCTCCGACGCAAGCGTTGGAGTATGAATGTGTGTGAATGTTAGACAGTAAAAGCACTTAGCTTAGTTTCATATGGAAGTGCTTGTATGAATGGGTGTGAATGGTTAAATGCAAACGCGCTGTATAAGCGCTTTGAGTGCTCAGCCGGAGTAGAAAAGCGCTATATAAGAACTACTCATTTACCATCTGCAAAACATCAAATGGATAATTCACTGTGAAACTGCAACAAAAGAGGTTGTGCCACTCCATAGCACAACCTTTTTTTTTTAATTATACCTTGAACATGCATCTTACATATTTAGTAATTAGTAATAGTCCTTCTTCATTTTTCTTTGCATCTGAAGGTGTAGCCACTCTGCATATATTGTATAATGACGATAAGAGGCTTCTAATTGTAAAACTGCTTCTAATTAACTCAGTGGAGAGTTCTCCAGGACAGGCTTCAAAAGCAACACTTAGTTGGTTTTGTTACTTTTACATCTATAACAAAACCAACCTGTTTATTTGCCCATTACAACCCGGCGTCCATTGATCCTGTATTGTACTACAAATGTTTAATTAAGGTTTGCCATCCTTCCACTAATCCTTAAGTGTGTTCTGAGGAGCCTGGCATGCTTATCGTCATTCTAATTTAAAATCTAAACTTTCCTCCACCACCACCTTCACTCTCCTTCACCACCTCCCTCCTCACTTCCCCTCCCTGGATGACAGCTGGAGCCGCAAATGAGTGAGGCTCCACCTGACAAGCCACCGCGGGGGGGAGGTGGGCGGGTGAGGAGACGGGTATAGGTACATTAGAATTGGGGGAGGCGATGGGATGATAAGGGTGGAGGATCTGCTATTTTAGACCTTCTAAGGAGCTCATTAAGCAAAGGTGTGATCAGCACGCCTCTGCTTAGGTGATGCTACCGGCTTCCACACCTTTGCTTGCCACACCACAAGCAAGTCAATTTTATTCACTGTTAAAGGAAGAGGAGGAGGAGGAGTGTGTGTGTGTGTGTGTGTGTGTGTGTGTGTGTGTGTGTGTGTGTGTGTGTGTGTGTTTGGCAGGTGGGAGGGAGTACACTTAGCCAACAGGCCCCCCCCAAATCTCCCAGAAGGCTCACCTCGACTTTCAATTGTCAGACTTGTTAGTGAGCCTGTCTGACATTGGGGCCGTCAAGTTATCGGCAGGATTGCACTTTATGACGTGTGGTATGATAATATTTTTACCTTTCACTGAGCGAAGAGGGGGCTGTTCTTCTGTCTCCAATTCCCCTCAGCCCTGAGGCCCCCCCACCGCCTCTTTACCTCTACTGGAGATTTTATTATTTGACTTGAGAATTTACTCTCGCCTCGCAGCGGCTTCCTTATTCCCAGCAGCCTAGGAATCACGCGCCAAGGAGACGTTGACGGATGTCTTCTTCCATCCGCCGGAGAGCTGTCGCCCCGGACAACGCAGAGGATGACGAGGAGCTTCTGACATGCTCCACTCCAGCTCGCGTCTCTTGACACGAGCCTCCTGCCGCCATTGCCGGCGAAGGCCGCCACCAGGGAGGGTGCTGGGATACGCTGCAGTGATTCACCTATTACAACTGGCTTTGGAAATCTGTCACACACACACCTTGACTGCGGTGCACACACACACACACACACACACACACAGACACACACACACCTCCTGGATAAGCTGCTGCCAGGAGCAGCAGAGGGGGCAGGCCTCATGTGCACAGAGCAGATGTACGAGACAGGAGGAAAGAAATGAAAAGGGGAGGAAAAAAAGAGACAGCAAGTGTGTGTTGTTCCACAGGCAACTGAGAAATACACACACGATGTCTAAATCTACCTTCCTCCCACAAGCACAATGGAAAGATTACTCGCAAACTGCCAGGTAGACAACAAGATGTGAGCCGTCAAGCCCCTGGCAGCTCACTGCCGCGAGAGCTAATCAGGTTTGAAGCACACCCAGGTACACTATCTTTTGCTTTTGAGTGCACACATTTCTCGACATTAATCCCCACTAAGCCTTTGCAGCTAATGTAATCTAATTAATGACTTTTTTCCTGAGCCTGCTGCAAACCTGAACTTCAGACTATGTATCCGTGTTTTTCTGTGCATTTGACTGAAGAGTTAGCCGACAGAAATGGTTATTTCAAAAGAGATGCTCCAACTCCTTGCAAAGAAAATTGTTACATTCGGCAACAAATTCCCGCAAACAAAGGAAAATGAGTTCCTTAAAGTGAACCTTTCAAGCACAGTTGCCGCAGATTTGTCAACTGTACATTCAACACGCGACTCTCCCGTTCCACCACGTCCCAACGGCGCTCTATTGGATCGAGATCAGGTGACTGTGGGGGCCATTTGAGTGCCATGTTCCAGAAAGCAGTTTGAAATGATTTGAGCTTTGTGTGTCAGCCTGCTGGAAGCAGCCATAAGAAGATGGGCACACTGTGGTCATAAAGGAAAGGACGTGGTCAGCAACAATACTCAGGTAGGCTGTGGTGTTTAAATGATGCTCAGTTGGTACTAAGGCTCCCAAAGTGTGCCAAGAAACTATCCCCGACACCGTTACACCACCAGCAGCCCAAACCACTGATACAGGGCAGGATGGATCCATGCTTTCATGTTATTCACACCAAATTCTGACCCTACAGTCTGAATGTGGCAGCAGAAATTGAGACTTAGGTGATGTTTTCTAATCTTCTGTTGTCCAGTTTTGGTGAGTCTCAGTTTCCTGTTCTTGGAGTGGTACTCGGTGTGGTATCTGCTGCTGAATCCTGTCTGTTGTGCGTTTAAAGATGCTCTTCCACATACTCTGGTGTTAATGAGTGTTTATTTGAGTTACTGTCGCCTTCCTAGCAGCTCAAAGCAGTCTGGCCGTTCTCCTCTCGTCAACAGGTCATTTTTCTCCCAGAGAGCTGCTGCTCACGTATTTTCTCTTTTTCAGACCTTCTGTGTTTGGGAAAATCCCGGTAGATTAGCGGTTTCTAAAATGTTATGAATTTTGTTTTCATTTTGTAGTTCTTCCTCATTTTCCGGAGTAACCTAGTAGCCTTTTTCTCTGCATTTCCTTTCTCCGTTTTAGTTATTTCCTGTTTTATTTGTATTTTTTTTTTGTCTCTGTTAGTTTCATTTCCGGCATTTGTCCTTTTCCCTCCTTTGTGATTCTCTCACCCATTTTCCTTAGTTCCACCCATTGCTCATATTTATTTTCTGCTCCCCGTGTAGTCACGTTTTTCTTCTGTTGTTTCAGGTCCCAATCTGTGTTGTTATTCTAGCTTTAAACCAATTTGTTTCCCAGCCTGCATCTGGGCTTATTCCAAGTTTGATTCATGCATGTCTGAGTAGCTTTCATGACTTTTTCTAATTTTTGGGGGGCATTTTATACATATTGATCAAAAAAATTAAAAGAAGACGCTGAAAACACGTCAGATCTCAATGTGAAAAAAAGTCGTGCTGATATCTACACTGATATGGACTGGGTAATGTGTTAGGGACGGAAGGATGCCACCTTGTTTGATGGAAATGAACATTTTTAACTAACAACAAAGTGGAAAAAAATGACACGGCAGGCTAGTCCATTTTGCAGAATCTGCCTGCATACTCTCGCCACATGAGTCTGGATATTGTCGTGCACCAGGAGGAACCCAGGATCCACTGCACCAGCGTAGGGTCTGATAGTGGGTCCAAGGATTTGATCCTGATACCCAATGGCAGTCAGGGTGTCATTGCCTAGCCTGTAGAGGTCAGTGCATCCCTCCATGGATATGCCTCCACAAACCATCACTGACCCACCACCAAACCCGTCATGCTCAGTGATGTTACAGGCAGCATAACGTTCTCCACTGCTTCTCCAGACCCTTTCAAGTCTGTCACATGTGTTCAGGGTGAACCTGCTCTCATCTGTGAAAAGCACAGGGGGCCAATTGTGGTATTTTATGGAAAATGCCAAAAAGGCTCCACAGTGCCGGGGAGTGAGCACATGGCCCGCTAGAGGACATTGGGCCCTCAGACCACCCTCATGAAGTCTGTTTCTGATTTTTTGGTCAGAGACATTCTTACCAGTGACCTGCTGGAGGTCATTTTGTAGCTCTGGCAGTTCTCATCCTGTTCTTCCTTGAACAAAGGAGCAGATAGCAGTCCTGCTGATGGTTAAGGACCTTCTACAGCCCTGTCCAGCTCTCCTAGAGTAACTGCCTGTCTCCTGGGATCTCCTCCATGCTCTTGAGACTGTGCTGGGAGACACAGCAAACCTTCTGGCAATGGCACACATTGATGTGCCATCCCGGAGGATTTGGACCACCTGTCCAACCTCTGTAGGGTTCAGGTATCACCTCATGATACCAGCAGTGACACTGAGGCTAGCCAAATGCAAAATTCATTAAAAAAAAAAAAAAGTCATAAAAGATGAGGAGGGAAAAATGTGAGTGGCCGTCACCTGTAAAACCATTCCTGTTTTGAGGGTTGTCTCATTGTTGCCTCTCTAGGGCAATTTCATAATTTCATGAACAGCAAAGCAGCTGAAACTGATTAACACCCCCCTCTGCTGCTTAACTGACCAGATCAATATCCCAGAAGTTTAACTGACTTGATGCTGTACTGTGATTAAAAAGGGGTTACTTTGATTTTTGTTTTTTGAGCAGTGTACATATGAAGTCTGCTTGTCTTCAGCATCTTGTATTTCTGTTAAAAAACAGTTCCTAACCACTAATAATTAAATTAATTAAAAACTTGGCTAAATGATAAACAGGACCTACAGTATGTACTGGTAATTTTCTCACTACATTATCAGTGTTTTCTTTTTTTTTAAATTCGTTCCTGTAAATGGTAAAATTCAATATGTGGTTTAAAAATACGGAAAATTTGTTCCTGTTAAAAATGATACGTTGTTCTGTAATTTTACAGACTTCTCACCATTTTCCTCATAAATTCCCATCTAGGAAAGTTCCGAAGCATCAAGGTTTTAATCTTTGCGTCAAGCAGTTGGAACATGCTCTCTCCTTCCATGAAACAGCCTTACATGGGTGGTCCTGATATCTGATTACAAATGAGTGTGCAGCGCTTACATGCTTTATGTTACCTGCTCTATCATGATCCATAGGAGCACCTCCCACCCACCCCAAAAAAGAAAAAAAAAAACCTGATCCAAGCTGGTTATTTCCAACATATTTGGAAGTTTGTAGGTGGTGTTCATTTGGAGCCACAGAGCCAGAGGGATCTTTGTGCTGCAAATACAGGCATCATTTGTGCTGTAAAGATAAATAATGCATTCAGATTATGTGCTGCACCTTAAACATGATGTCTCTGAGTATTTCATTAAACATGCTTTTGTCAGCATACGACCTTATTTAGTTCTTTTGTTCCACTAGTTTCTTCTTTGGATTTGTTGGTTCTCAATATTGTTTCTTAAGGTTTGCTTTGGTCAGAACTTTATTATATCTGTTGCTAGAAAACACCATATCATCTTTTATCACATTCTGATTGTAGTGCATTTACCAGGTTTTTGCTGCCGACCAGTGTGACCAGTCCTGCATCCTTTATGTAAGATAACAGTGACCTCAGCAGCCATAAAGAAGTATCACCAGCAGTAACAAGAACATGCAATAGATGGTATAACCCCTGGCTCTGATCTCAGCAGCCAGGATGAGGAGGGCGCCCATTCTGGGAATTTCAGAATAGTATTTTAGGCTTTGTCAAAGTGACCTTAAGCTTGACATCTTCAAGTCTGAGCTATGGTCCTCTGCTGGAAAATGGTTTGGATAAGAGTCACTACCCCTGTGCTCTGGATAGTGATGGAGACAACTCATCAAATGAGTTTCCTAGTTTGGATGGCTGGACTCTGCCTAAAGCCTTGTTTATGGTTTATATATTGACTGTTGCTCACGCCATCTGTGAAGTCACCACAGCCCTGTAACCATTTATACTGAGCTTTGAAGTGCTCGCAGCACTCTTTCCTGAACGATAGCCGTTGCAGTTCAGAAAAGAACCTCCACATCAGCCTTGATATCAGAACAGAACACTCTTGTCTCCAACCTGTACTTTAAGATGACAACAGCAACCAACAACTGGGCTCAGAGGCAGCTTGGGACGGAGACGCTGCCCCTTTGGAGTGAAAGGTGCGGTGGCCCTGAGAGGTCAGACGCACTGCAACCTAACGCCAGCAAATAGAAAAGTGCTGCAAAAGCAAGCAAAATACAATGGAAATAGGAAAAAGACATAAAGAGGACTACGATAAAAGTAGAAGAAAAAGCCTACAAAAAAGTGAATTAGAGGAGACGATAATGTGATGGAGCACCTGCTGGTTGCACTGAAACACATTGAAAAGAAGCATGGGATTCTCTTTGCTGGTATTTTCTCTGGCGGCACTGTAGAAAGAAGGCGGTTCAAGCACATAATGCGGATGCCGCCCGGACACCTTCCTTTGGAGATTTTCCTGGCACATCCAGCTAGGAGGTGACCCCAGGGTAGACCAAGCATTCGCTGGAGGGATTACGCATTTCATCTGGCCCGACTGTATGTCGGGATATCCCAGGAGGAACTGGAAAATACTGCTGGGGAAAAAGTTGCCTGGAATACCCTGCAGAGGCTGCTTGCTACTGCAACCCAACTTCATATAAGTGGACAAAATTGGATGGACAAGTACTGTAAACTGTAGAAACTCCAGAAGAATTTTCTACTTCACAACAAACCTGAAGCTCCCACAAACTAAACTGTTTCTCAAATGAACCATCAGAAACGCCGAACCACATTGATGACTGTCTCTTCCCGCTGTCACTGGAACATTTTCACATATCCAGGCCATGGTTTGCAGACATGTGCGATACTGTATTGGGAAAACTGAGCCACCCTTTGACACCGTCTTTGATCCGAAGTTCCCGTTTGTGAAGGTGAAAGAAAACTTCCACATGTTCTTGTTCCTGGCTTCTTCGGGAAAGGGCTTCCATGCTTAGACCTTTTGTACTTTTCTCTTTTCTTTTTTTTTTTGATTCCGTGACAGGAACTGTCACAATGGATTGAAGTGGTACACTGCTGTGGAGCAAAATAGATTTTCAGTTCACACAAATACCATTATCCATGGCAGGTTTCTCTTCCTTGGCTCATCCTGTGAGCCCCTTTCCCCTCCCTTAACAATTTCCACAAACAAACATTTCACCCCCACCCACCCACCCACCCCCATCTCCACCCCCACCCCACTCTGTACAAGAAAACACACAATTATCTCTAAAAACTGGAACAGATTTTTTATTAAATTAACCTTATTAGTGCATTACGGTAAGCAAATGCCAAAAAAAGGAGTTCCTCATTTGCATTAAGATAGATTTTTCAGGTTGGCTGCACAATTTAATTAAAGAAAAGATTAAGAATCATTAACCAAGCTGCTCTACCTTGCAGTAGCGACAGGCTCACATCTGACTCAGGTTAACAGAAACCCAGATGGTGGCTCTCTAACTGTTGAATCTCCGTAACCGAATCAGAATGATCCCATTAGTTTCCACGGGTGGGGCGGGTGAAGTAAAGTGAGGGAATTCTGGAAATTTGCAACACTCGCACACGGTGCAGCCGGGGGCCGAGTTTCATCAGAGATCCCTGGCTGACTTTTTGATTTTTGTGTGGTGGTGGTGGTGGTGGTGCTGGTGTTGGGAGGGAGTCAGGGGTGAGTCAGGTGGCCAGGGTTCATTTCAGGGTGTAAAATCCAAATGGAAGCAGCGTAGAAATGGAAACCTAATTTGCAACAGTTTGCATCCAATTGGGGGAAGTAATAACATTACCTGAAGTTCACGGTGCACTATTTCCAACACATAAATGATCCTGCATGCAAATGTGCCATCTAAAGGCATATTACCCTGATTTTACTTTCACTCACTGTTATTTATTTTGGTCTATTTGGTGAGAATTTTCAGCATTAAAACTATTTGTTCTTTGGGCATTTAAAAATACTTTGTTATAAAGTGAAAAAGATCACATTTTGGGTTAAAACAGCTCATTTTAAAACGTATAGCAAAGGCTAGAAATTCCCATTGTACAGTTTAAACCAATGCCAAATTTAGCCCCACCTAAAGGCGACAACACAGCATGAATCAATGAACTTTAAAGCATACTTATAGATTGTAGTAATGACTCACAGTCTTCATATACATATTATTTAGCAAAAAAATATTTGCATTTTTCTGCTTCACATTTACATATATTGTTATCATATCTAAATATATTCTACTCATATTTAGTGCCACAATTTCACTTTTGGACTCTACTAGAGGAGGTTTGCATAAGTCACAATTCAAAATAATGCTTATTTATCTTATACTGGGCCTTGGTTTAAGCTCCTCCCCATTGAAGCCAACTTTTACCTGATTGGTTGCCCCTCGCAAACACAAGATTTGAACAGCAAGTGGGTGGGGCTCCTGTAACTAAGTTGACATCATATATAAACTGAAAAGTGGAAACCTTTCTTTGAAATTTTGACCATGTTTAATAAGAATAACATCCACCACTGCATCAGTATATGACAGAAAACAAAGATAAAGATACTAAGTCACCTACTGGCCACAGCTGGATGGTCCACTGTGAGAGTTTTGGCATTTAACAGATACAGCTTTCGTAACTTGCATTAAATCAGTGAAACTAAACAATGCTTGCATGCCATTGCTCACTGAGTGCAACTCCAAAGTGGAATAGAGTCCAGCCCCTCTGTAGTACGCAGTGGCGTTGACCCCGACTGTATCTAGCAGGTCGACCTCATGCACTACCTCAGGCTCCCTCCGCCCCAGAGAGGTGATCATCTACATCCCACATACCACTTTTATCAGTCAGGGGTGAGTCCACCAAGGCCAGCACATTTGGCCATCACCCGATTCACATTGCACTGGACCCCTGCTGCGGGTGGAGGGCTCCCAGCCACCAGGGACTCTCCGAGGGACTGCAATAACCCTGATCCAGGTGAGCTGACATGTTTGCTCCATGAAGGCCTTCTGAATAGCACTTATGCCGCGTTTCCGCTAGCACCTACTCAGCACGACTCAACTCGACACAGTTTTGTTTAGTTTCCATTATAACTGCGTACCACCTCAATGTGGGTGGAGTCGATATAGCAACGCGGGCAGAAGTCACTTGACGTCATTTTTATGTGACTCAAACGCATCCATTAGCTCAAAGACCTCCTGATACATGTTCTCGGTTCTCGTCTGCCACCAAGCCCAGGAACATCTGCACCTCGTCGTTGGTTTGTGTGTGTATCCATTTCCCTCACTGTCGGGTTTTAAAAATGGCGAGTTTGATTCTGGTGAAGGAGTTGTTGTGTTTTTGAAGCTATTTTCCTACAGCAATTCTACCATGTTCTTCATCCCTAACAGGGGCAAAGCACCTCGCGATAACATAGCTCCCAGGATCCCTGAGACACACAAACCCTTCCACTGCATAAGGTGGCAAGGGGGGGGGGGTCACAGAGGGCACTTTTGGTCACTTGTACTTGCACACATACATGCAGACGTTCCAGGGTCTGGCTGCCTAGGTTACGTCCTAATGTATGTGACAACCAGATCATATGTCACTCGTGAGTTTCGCCACTCTCATTGGTAGTCCCTTCAGTCACTCACCAGTAGTCGCTTTAAGTCACAGAACCTCATCGACTTTCCACGGTTTCCAGTCACCACGCCACTTCCAGTGTGGACGCACCTTAAAGGTGCCATATAAATAAAATTTGATTGATACACAAGCATGTAGCATCTGCTGGCTCGACCAACTGATGGGTGACCTCACGGTGGCCATCTTTCATATACAGTTTATGCTTGTCCTGCCGCTAGCCAACTAGATTCGAATCTGTACTAGGACTACAGGATAAAGCTGCATTGTATAACGTTGCAGTTATAATCCCTAATTTTGTTTGTTCTTCCAGGCTTTTTACTCATGAGAAGAATAAAGGGGTCACCTCCTGTAAATCCTGCTGCTGGTAACAAATATTTATAAAGAATTACACTGTGTGAGGAGGGGAAGAGATGTGAGAGAGGAACAAGAAACCTCTTTCATGTCTGACTTTTTTTTTTATTATATCAACTGTGATGGAACTAAGTCAGCGGTCACAGGTCTGATGCACACACAGAGCAAGCCAAGAGGAGAGGATTTGACAGTTCTTTCTGACCACCGTAGGGTTAAAGAATTTGGTATGCAAATTATTTGGGAAGGATGTTGTTAAAAGTGTGAGAGAGAAATAGACGGAGAGGGGGGGGAGAGAGAGAGGAGAAGGAGAAGAAAAAAAGAAGGGAGGTACACATCCAAACCCCTAATCCTCTTGCTTTCGCCAAAATGACAAATGCAGGAACTGAGGCATAAAAGAATCATTCATGTATGGCGCACTTGAGTATTACTGCGAGGCACCTGCATTGGAATGAACAGATACAAATAAATACAAAATAATGCAGGGGAGGGTGGCGGTGGGACAGAGGAGAAAGGATGGGGGGGGGGCATGGGAGGGGGGGGATCACTAAGAAGCTTAAAAGAGTCTTCGGCGTTTGAATGCAATCAAGCGCCATTGAAATGATACCAGGTGCCTGGCAGGTGGAGGGAAACAGATGCGCCGGGGTTGGCAGCCTCGGCGGCGTACAGGTGTGAAAAAACGTGCCTGCTCCCTAATTACCGATTTAAATGCTTAATTTCTGTGTTTCAATATTGATTGCTACCTTTCTGCTCCTATTTCCCCACGGAGCGGACCGTGTCTTTGTAGGGAGGCCCCGTCAGTGTGTTTTCTCTCCTTTTCTTCTCACGCTTTTCTTTCGCTTCTTCTCTTTTAATAACCCCAAACAAATCTCAGCTCTTTCTTCCCCGAGCGCCGCTCTGCTCTGTGTTCATGTTTGGATTCCTTCCCAAATCATTCCTGAGTGATTAAAGGGGGGATGTCTTCGTTATTTGATGGCAGGGCAGCAGAAAGGCCCGCTCGCAGTGTCGCTCCTCTTCTCCCTTTTTAGATTGGATCATATACTGGTAATGGGACGCACAATCAATGGCCGCGCATTGATGCCAAAAGCTGCCCCCCTTCCACCTCTCCCCTCTCCCTCCTCCTCCCTCTTTTCAGTGGATCCAGATGGATCTTTATCTGGCGATGTATTGATGAAAATCACTCCTTTCATTTGCTGGCCCTCCTTCCTTCCTCCACAGGCAAATGATAGACTCGTGTACCTGCAGTAATTTGTACTTCAGTTTGAGATTTATAACCTGCTGTGCTGCAGATTGGGGGGTGAGCAAATGGAGGAATAAAAAAAAAAAAAAAAAAAGCAGCGACACTAATAGTAGCTGATGAATCTGATTAATCAGATCTGGTAAAGAAAGACTAAAAGTTGAATCCCAGAATGCACACTTCACCATTACTAGTTGAATTTGAGGGAACTGTTTTATTTCCTAGAGGTAGCATTGCATGCTGGGACCGGTCCAGGCCCACCGTGGCGGCTCCCGTTGCAGGCCAACAGCTGCCTTTCCCAGGTGGCCTGACATTTGAGTCGCAGCCGGCCAGATTAGATGGAAGGTGTACGAAGAGGGACAGACGGCAGGAGGATGATGAAGGAAGGGAGGGAGGAAGGCAGGACGATTAACTTAGTGCCAGGTCCTTGTGCACACGGGGTTGGAAGGCGGGGGAGCCCAGGGGACAACCTGAGCCCCTGGATTTCAGTCCAGATGGCTGGCCAGGGCACCCCAGAGGACCCTCTCTTATTGATTTAGGAGGGAAAACAGAGAACCTGGCTTTGCTTTGGGCCCCGGCAAGCGCCAACTATACCGAACAAGACCTGCATGGCTGCTCCTTCCTTTCTTTTTTTCCCCTTTTTCATCCTCATCTCAGGTTATCTGCGACGACCCAAAGGGGTGAAGCGAGCGTAAAGAAGTGGGGAAACGAAGGCGAGATATGAATATAAGTCGACTGATTTAGCAGGTCGGATGTAAAACGGGTCACACTTTCACAGGTCTAATCCCCTTTTCTTTGCGGTCAAATTGTGCGCTGATATGAGACGGTGTCGGCTCCCTGGAACCAAATAGAGCCTGAATGGTGCAGGTCTCTGTTAATACAAAGAGCTTCTCAGCTAGTGAGCAGGCGAGAGGAGATGTGCGAGATAAGATTTGTAGAAACACATGAAAGGGGACATGGGTATAAATATGTATGCACCCCTTGGAGTGGAGCCTTCTTTGTATGCCTATTAGTATATATATTTTTTTAATCCATTGTCAATGTGGTAACACATATAAGTTCACTACTCAGTTATGTCCCATATTTAACAACAGGAGACATTTAAGACCAAACATACAGTCAGTGTGGTGTAAAATGAATAATTCAAGGAAAATCATGGGGACATAAGAAGATTGGCTGCCAGAAAACAAACATATTGGAGGAGATCTAAGTGAATCTGTCACTGACAAAATAATTGATAGTGCATAACTGTTGGTAGTTTTTATTTCTATTAATGTTTTTGTTTAAATCATTGGTAAAATATACATTTTACCTTTTTAGATGGCCCCTTCATAAACAACCTCTAAATCAACCTGTTTTTTGTGATTTATCGGTTAGCTAGATTGTTTAAAAAAAACAGCTGTGCTTGTTTATCTACTATATATATATATAATATATATATATATATATATATACATACACACACACACACATATATATACATATATATATATATATATATATATATATATATATATATATATATATACACACACATTATATATATATATATATATATATATATATATATATATATATATATATAATGTGTGTGTGTGTATATATATATATATATATATATATATATATATATATATATATATATATATATATATATATATATATATATATATATATATAATGTGTGTGTGTGTGTATATATATATATATATATATATATATATATATATATATATATATATATATATATATATATATGAGAGAGAGAGAGAGAGAGAGAGAGAGAGAGAGAGAGAGTAAACAAGCACAGCTGTTTTTTAAACTATTTATTTATATTTATATATTATATTTAGCTATATTTAGCTAAAATTTTCATTTCTTTAATCCATGATTAAGATTAGCGTCAGTCATGGCTAAATACTTCAGCAAACTATTCCATTTCCATGCTCCTTACCTAACAATTTCAACTCCTAAACATCTCTATAAATTCAGTCAATCAAGCGATTTCTAAAAATTATCTATTGCAGTCAACAATTCCAGCTGCTTGTGCATAATTCTTAACAGTTTCAGCGGTTTACCCATTAGCTAACAACATTTAACTTTAGCAGCAGTTTTAAGGGGCTATTTTAGCTTTTACTCCTTTTAACTTTTTGATCATTACTTATCAAGTGTAATCATTCATGCATTTCTTTTGGTTTTCTATACTAATTGTCTGTCCATTACTTTTAGTTAATTGTTAACATTTCTAGTCAAAGCTTCTTGGGCTCACTCGATTCTTTCATTAAATCATAGTTCCTGGTGTTTTTTCCCCATTAGGAGGCCTGCAAGGTGAAGAATGACTTTTTTTTTTTTTTATTAAAAAGCAGGTGATAATTTTAGTACATTGAGAAGAGAGCAGATAAATGGACATTTGTTACAAAAGTGATATTAAGCATCATTAATGTACCTGAAAGCCCACATGAGCCTGAACACTAAATCATCCTGAACCCTTCAAACACACCATGCAAAGAGTTAAGTGCAGTTCAGGGTTTACGATCTCAGAGCATATGATATTTGTCAATATTGTCGATTAGCTATGAAACAGATCCCCTTCAGCAAGGGACCAAAGCAGGGAGGTATCTGTAACTGGACGCCTACGCACCGCAAAGGCTATTGACTGACAAGGTGGACCTCTTTGTGTTGCTGGGAAGACGACTACATCCATGTTATTGTTGTTGTTGCTGTATGCCGGCTCCTGTGTTTCATTAATGAGCTTAATGAGCTACTGTTTACTTGTTTGTGCTTTTCAGATGCAGACACCTTAGGCATGAAGAGTTTGTGTGTGTGTGTGTGTGTGTGTGTGTGTTAGCTGTGTAAGCACATATATGGATTACATGGTGTAGCGAACGTGTTTCTAAGTATGGCTGCAGTCACCTCAGAGCCTGTGGATGCATGGCATGTATCATATGATTATAGATTATGCTCAATAAGCCCATCGTGGAACAATATGCCCCAATCAGGCACATATCAAATCTTTTAATAGTGTAACCCACATCAGAAAGATCAGTTTGAAGCTGCTGAGATGCCAAAAAAAAAACAAAAAAAAAAACATGCATCTGAATTTGTAGGAGAGAATGTTTTTACTCAGATCAGGATATGTAAAGAAAGAAACAGTATTTTTGTTTCTTATTCATACCTGAGTACATTTCCTCGTTTTTTTTTGTTATATTTTTCCACCATGAGCTGCACTGTGTTTCTTCAGGGTTTTCCCAAATTGTGGGATCTTCCTAAATACCCGTAGAAACAGCTATTTGGCTTCCTTTCCTTTTGTTGTCTCTTGTTTTCCTGCCTGCTAACACGGGCTCGGGATGCCAACATTTCTAACAACTGTCTCTAGCAAAGGACTCACTCAGATTCAAGTCACACACGGCGAGATGCATGCCACGGGATCCAGTTTTGTTCCAAATATTCACACGGTCCAGATATTTACTGAAAAATGTGACTGCTTATTCTGACGGGAATTGGACAAAGATTAAAAAAAAAAAGAAAAAGAAAATGAAAATATGTCGTGAGAAAAAAAACAAATTCTGAAAACACACCCGCACTGGTGTCAGTATCTATATAAGAGGTACGTTGTGTTTGTGTGTGAGTCTGTGGAGCCATTTAAGTGTGTGTGCGGTGATAATTGAAGCCTTCTTGCTCCTGTGGGAGTTTGCTGCTGTGAGCTTCTGGCTGCAGTGTGGTTTAATGGTGAAAGGTGTGTATTGTTTTATCACTCACACGTGCTGCTGTGGAAAAGGGTGCGACAGTGCTGCTAAAACCTGAACCGAGTCCAGACCTGCTTGTGGACCCCTGGAGGAAAACTCACAAAAGTGGGCTGTTCAGTCCCCCTCCATCGCCACCCTTTGAAGAGTTCACTGATCAGGTAGAGTTTTAGATATGAATGTTAGAGAAGGGAGTGATGTTTGAAGTTTAAAGGCTTCGTCTTTTGCATTTTTTGCAATTTAAATTATCAGCCACTGGTCTAAAACTAAATTATACCTACGACATAAGGAGCATTATATATATTGAAGGTGAGTTGCTGTATTAAGGTACAATACAACTACATGGTATTCCTCAACTAGTTGGCAGTGATTACTGGAGGTTGCTGGCTCTTGCTGGGATAAAACCTCCTAATGGTTGCTTTGGTTGCTACCAGATTGACACAGTTGCCTTTAGTTTACTTGCTAAGTAGCAGTAGTACAAGTTAATATAGTGCGATACAAACCAGTTCACCTTCAAAGTAAAAGCCAACATCTTTCAAAGGGTCTAACTTTTACTTTGAAGGCAAACAGCCTCCATTTCCAGTTTGCGTTGCACTTCTCGTAGTTTCACTAGAGCTCAGAGAGCAGCTGGACAGTGTTCGCTTCCATTCAAGCTATGACTGTAGCAATGCGCTAGCAACCAAAGCAGTGACAAGGAGGTTTTTCCCAACTGGATGGGGAATACACATTTTTACCTAGCGACAGGTGGTTGCTAGAGGGTCACGGACTGGTCTGTACGCTTGTGTGACTGGGGGATTTGGCAATCATTTTCCCAGCAACTGCCAGCAACCAGCCAGGGAATATGCATTTTCTCCTCATTTTTCTCGGTGGTTGCCAGATTGTTGCAGATTGGTCTCTAGGCCTGTGTGGCCTCATTCTCGTTAGCCTACATTGTCACCCTGATTGTCACCTGTCCATAAAGGCACATAAGTTGACATCACGTGGTTGGTGGTCACACGTCTGCAAAACCTCAATAAATAGCCGGCAGGAGTTGCTACATTATCTTTACTTTACAGTGGATTGCTGCTGGCTTAGTATTACATCTTCACAGGGAAAGAGGGAAATAAAAACACCTTAACCATTCTTAATAAATACAAAAAAAATAAATAAATTTTCTTCATGACACCAGATTTGTTTTTATTTTCTGGAATTACAGAATGAATGGATTTTGCTTTTTTGAACATTTGAGAAGGAGCTCTGATGCTCATCACGGACCAACATGTTGCAAGTACAGATCAGCCGGTACCTCAATATTTACATTAGTGGTTTGTGTAATAAAAAACAACCTTATGTCAAAGTTGCTGGTGTCCTTTGGCATTAGTGTAATATTACATTTGGTGTTGTAGTAATTAAAAACCTAACAAGTGAGCAAAACTGGACAAAAAGGTTCAAAGTCACATCTTCCTATTATATGCTCTTTAAAACAAGCCTTATAAGCATCATCTGTGAACACTGCCTAGATGGTTATTATAAAGTTGTAACTGGTTTGCAAACCAATTATTTACCAGTTAGTAAGCATTTACGATTTTAATTTCATTGTCAACAGCAAGTTAACCACATGTTTAGCATTTAATAACGGACCCCGTCCTGAGACTTTGTTAGAGATTTACATCCAAACATTTTCTACCTAGACCTGGCTCCACGGTGGTGCCCTTGGGAGACCCTGCAAGGGGAAAATTGCCCCTGACGACATAGCTCCTGCGATCACTAGGGCACATAAATCTCCCAACCATGATAATTTGGTGATTTGAAGAGGGGTCGGTTAGAAATTTCCTGTCAAAAGAGAGTTCTTCTTTCCCACTCTCACCGAATGCTGCTCATAGTGATTGTTAGAGCTCACGCTGTAAGATTGAAGGGTCATTACTTTGTGTACTTGAGTTGCACGGAGTTGATTAGAATCGGTTCAATTTCCAAAACAAAAGACCCTGTGCAGGCTACCAACTGAACTAAAATATAATGGTGAGGGGGGTAAGGGTCTAAAGTTTAATAGTCATTTAAAAGTCTTAATTCTAAAGTCTAAAGAAAATCTTCAGTCGTAAGGCTTAGTAATGGTCATTTTCCAGAAACCCAAAGGAGAAACCAATTAAAGATAAAAAAATAAAACTGAAATGTCAAATCAAGTTTTTAAATGCTTGAAACACTGATACCAAAGCCCTGGGAGTCCAACATTTCAAATAGTCTTCCCTCTTCTTCACCCACCGGCTATTTCATTTACCAGAAAACGTGTTTAGCGAAGCAGGTAAATAGTATAGTTTCTAAGTGAGAGGTCTGGTATGTCTACATGTTTACACTTTTCTAAACAATAAGCTACAAGGTAATTTCAAATTGTGAAACACTGGGTTTGATCCAGAGTGTTTTACCCCTTTTTTTCTTCCTTGGCGGGTATTTTGTGCTACAGGGTTGTAAAATTGCTGCTTATTGCCTTTGTAATGCTCCCTCCCTGTGCACTGTAAAGCTTATGTCTACACGGCAAAACGCTCAGATATGGGATTTATAGGTCACAGCTGCAAACACAGCTAAGGGCAGAATACTATTGTTCGCTATGCCTCAGTACAAGGTGTATTAAACACACATATGCTCCTAAATGAATATTTAGATTACCCTTTATTATTAGTCTGTCCTGGAAACATTTGAATATCACCTCAAGCATTGTTTTGCTTATCTACCCCACCACCACCACAACCCGCCTATATCCCTCTTTTTTCCGGGAGAGGGGGGGACATAGTGTGCTCAGTGATGTATAATCACCTTGAAATTAATTAATTGTAACACAACAACACTGGTGATAGCATCAGTGCCCGTGTGGTTCTCTCTTTTGTCTGCCCACCCGCTCTTTCTTCAGGTTGCTGAGGTTGCTGTCCTGGACGCCATCAAGCTAAAATGGCTGCTATCTCAGAGCTATGTGTGTGGGGTCTCAGTGAGTAATTAATCTCAATGAAGCCCGTAGCTGAGGTAGGTATGACGGCCCAGAATTGAATTACCCCCCACTACCCAGCCCTCCGCTGCCGACGCCATCGCTTGCGTTCACCATTGCTTAAATGGGAAGAAATATGCCGCCTCTATTTTCCCAGGTTAATATGAGCCACCTGAGCCTTATCATCATTGAACCAGCATGGAAATATTGTCATAACACATGCAGGCTCCTGGTTTTACTTGAGCTTTTTTTTGTCATTAGTGGCTCTCAACACATTTTCAATTAGAGTTCAAATAACACTTCTGCATCTACTTTTCCACAGCATAGAATATGAATGTTTGCACACTTCTTAGGGAAATGTAATGTGAGCAAGAGTGATATGCATAGTTTACTCTGCAAATGTATATTTTATAGTGTTTGTGCTTTAAAATTTCTTGCTTTCGTTGCACTAATGTGGTTTTAAACTCTGCAGATTCTTTCTGCTTGTGAAAGAACCAAAAAAATCAGTCGATCTGAACCTAAAGTTGGTATTTCCCTATTAAATTCAAGCAATAAAGACAGTGTACTGACAGTAACCCAATTAGAAAATGCTTGGCTAACATGCAGTTGGTGTCTCCAGTGATGCTGAAGCTTTGCATAATGCAGTTGTCAGATACCTACTGATTTATCCCCGTTTAAATGGCAAGGTGTCCTTTAGCATCAACGCTCTGATACTCCACCACTGGTTAAGGTTAGACAGTGACGCTACTCTGTTCAGTTTAGGTACCAAAAACTACTACTTGGATACCACAAAGCATCTGGTTAGGTTTAGGCACTAAAACCCAAGTGTTTAGGGTTTAGGCACTAATGGTACTAAAACCTTAAAACCAAGCAGGTTTTAGTAGCTAAGGTTCTTTAGCTACTAAAGCTACTCGCTTAGGTTAAGGTAACAAAAATGACTTGGTTCCAAAATGCATTTGTTTAGGCCTTACTCTGTTGACTACCCGTTTAGGCATAGGTCCCCAAAATTACTTGGTTAGATTTTAGGCACTAAACATCCTTGGTTAGGTTTAGGTGTTAGAAACTACTTGATCAGGTTAGACAGAGACTGTGGTTTAAACTAAAACACACTCCTTTACAATCATAACCTGGCTCACTGCACTAGCAACTTTGGCAGTGTGGTAGCAACTGACGCTCTGGGGATAAGAATGGCTGGTTTCTCTCTTTTTAATCAAAACAGCTTTGATCTGTTGGGGCAGGCCTTGTTATGATGCATTCACGCTAAATGTGAAGCCAGATTTTTGTGCTGCACAACTACATTAAAAAACACTATGCAATAAGGCAAATTGACAGGAACTTGGTGCTGCGTGATGGGAACGTAATGCGTCCCTGCGTTCAAATACTTTAATTTTGGTAAAGAATTTGCTTCCTGCTGTGTCTAGACAACCCATCAGCTGGGATCCTCCTGACATGACCAACAGTCGGAAAACGAAGACGAAGCCTAGTGATGGGCACGAGTAACACGAGGTGAAACTTTGCTTCACTTTGCTTGGTGTGAACTCACCATTAGACCTGTTGCTCTGATTTGAGCTGTTTAAATGTTCTTTGTTTGTATTGGGTCAGGTTCTGTTTCTGCAGTATATCCACTCAGAAAATAAAGTACCTTAGGTACACCTTGTACCTTTAGGGGTAATACCTCTAACATACCGCCATTACCTTAAACTCAACAATAATTGCCCACAGGAAATGATACATGTATACATGTTGTTGATAGGGATAGGGTGGTTGATGGGGTTTGAAGTATACAAGGACACCAACAAACTGTATTTTATCTTCACAGGATACCTGAGTGGTGGTAAAAAGTGATAAATAGAGCCCAGTCTATAGACCTGCTTTAAATTAAATGCTTTGCTCCTTTGGAAATGATGGCTCTTTGGTCAGTTTTCTCAGCACAATGAGCTGAGTCTGTCTTTTGGAATGAGTACCAATGGATATTGACCAATATTCTCATCTATATTGATTTCTGTTCGAAAAAATACACTGTATCTCCACTTTAATTATTTGCATGGCTGCTTTCTGCAGAGATGGATGTCAATATCACAGAAACTGTTGAATCACCCCAAACACACAGTCATTAAAAAGATGCTCCTATAGCAGTGGCCTCTGGAGACTTATATTACTGATGAGAGCGGGAATGTAACATTTAAATTAAGGGATACTTTCTTAAAATCCAGAAGCCAAATCCAGGGCTAAATACACTAGGTACAGTGTATTTAGTCAAAAATAAATTCAAGACACAAAATAGAGCCACAACTATTTATTTCAGCATTGCAAAACAGTAAAAATGAAAAAAAATGAGAAGAAAACAACGAGAACCCCTAAACAATAAAAACAACTCATAATAAGTAATTTCACTAGTTTGATTTTTACAGCATTAAGGCCACCATTAATGCTACATACATGTGCATTAATGTGTAGAAGTGGGCACCAAAACAGACAAAGGATCCTCAGTCCACCACGAGGTCCCCAGGACCCTCTGCACGAGTGAAAGGTGACAAAGGTGACAAAGGTGACTAATGACAGTCAGGGTGCTGTTGCCTAGCCTGTAGAGGTCGGAATATCCCTCCGTGGATATGTCTCCCCAGACCTTCACTGACCCACCACCAAACCGGTCCTGCTGAGTGGTGTTACAGGAAAATAATGTTCACCAAAGCTTCTCCAGACCCTTTCACGTCTGTCACATGTGTTCAGGGTTAACCTACTTTCATCTGTGAAAACCACAGGGTGCCAGTGGTGGACCTGCCAATTCTGGTACTCATTGCCAAATGCCACTCAGGCTCCCAGTGCCGGTCAGTAAGCGCAGAGGACCCACTAGAGGACCTTGGGCCCTCAGGCCACCCTCATGAAGTCTGTTTCTGATTGTTTGATCAGAAACATTCACATCAGCAGGCCTGCTTGAGGTCATTTTGTAGGGCTATGGCAGTGCTCGTCCTGTTCCTCCTTGCACAAAGGAGCAAACACCAGTCCTGCTGATGATTAAGGACCTTCTACGGCTCTGCCAAGCTCTCCTATAGTAACTGCCTTCTCCTAGAATTTTTGCCATGCTCTTGAGACATAACATCACACAGCTGCTGCAGATTTGTCAGCTGCAATTCCATGATGTGAAGCTCCCATTCCATCACATCCCAAAGATGCTTTATTGGATTGAGATCTGGTGACTGTGGAGGCCATGTAAGTGCAGCGAACTCATTGTCATGTCCAAGAAACCAGTTTGAGATGATTTGATCTTTGTGACGTGGTGCGTTATCCTGCTGGAAGCGGCCATCAGAAGGTGGCACTGTGGCCATAAAGTGATGCAGATGGTCAGCAACAATATGCAGGTAGGCTGCGGTGTTTAAACGATGCTCAGTTGGTACTAAGAGGCCCAAAGTGTTGCAAGAAAAACATCCCCACACCATTACACCACCAGCAGCCTGAACCTTTAATATGAGGCAGGATGGACCCATGCTATCATGTTGCTAACACCAAAATTCTGACCCTACTGTTGTGGCAGAAATCAAGACTCATCAGACCAGGCAACATTTTTCTTCTGTTGTCCAATTTTGGTGTGGTCTTCTGCTGCTGTTGAGTCGGTCTTCTGCACACCTTGGTTGCAACGAGTGGTTGTTTGAGTTACTGTTTCCATCTTATCAGCTTGAAGCAGTCTGACCATTCTCCTCTGACCCCTGGCATGAACAAGGGAGCTGCTGCTCACTGGATATTTTCTCTTTTTCAGACCCTTCTCTCTAAACCCTAGCGATGGTTATGTGGGGAAATCGCAGGCAGATCAGCAGTTTCTCAAATACTCAGAGCAGCCCATCTGGCACCAGCAACCATCCCACATTCAAAGTCCCTTAAATCACCCTCTTTTCCTCATTCTGGTGCTCAGTTTAAACTTCAGCGGGTCGTCTTGACCACTTAGTCTTTAAATGTGTATAAATTCTGTAATTGTCCTGTCTGTCTGGTGTGTTTTATTTGCCTTACAGTTGCCACAGACACAAAGAGAATTTCAGAAAGGATAATAAACAAAATTAACTCTGCATATATTCAGAGCCAACATTTGCAGTTAATTATTAATGCATCAAAAATGGTAATAGGCAGTCATAAATAAACAAATAAAATGATTGAATCACCGCGGATACACTACACTTCATTCTCACAGCACTTTGCTTCCTAATCTAAGGTTCATGCATTAGAGTCAAAGGCCAGTCAGGTTTTAGTGTTGAGGAAACAGTGAATCTAACCTCCAGAGTTCCAGCTGGGTTTGCATTAATGAGATAAATGAAAGTAAGTATGTGTGTGTGTGTGTGTTCATGTGTGGGTGGGATGTGGGGGTCACATGTCTCCAGATGACTTCTATGCAAAACAAAAACGTTAATACACGCAGCGAGCGTGACAGAGGGCGGCACACCTTCCCATAAATCACCGTGGTTTTAATCATACCTGTCTCGCCGTCGCTTTGCCGACATCCCTGGAGAAATAGTTTCGCCTGCCTGCCTCTCTCTCAGTTTCTCTGTTTCTCAGTCGTGCTCAATTATCTAGCAGCTCTTTCTGTGTTTATTTATTTATCCAAAGTTCATGTACAGTATGCATGCACAAATTTTCTCCTGGGGGAGCGGGAGCGGCTCAGTGGAGCGTGGCGGCTAACCGCAGCAGCAGCAGGGAAGGAGGTAGAAGAGGAGGAGGTGAAGAAGAAGATTAAAGCTTTAGCTGATTTTTTCTTTTTTTCTTAGAGGCAGACTTAAAGGTTGCTGGTTTGTTTCCCGGTCCCCGGCGGGGAAATGATAGTCCTTTTTAAACAATCACTGATTAGTTGCCTTTTAGCAAGGCACAACTTTCCATCTGCTTTCGCTCCAAGGTGGCCGGTTCTTATTAAAGGCAAAGCTCACGCTGTGAGCTGGCTGCTTGCGCAGTTTGCCATTTCCCATTAAAACAAAGGAGAAGTTGATCATTGTGTTGTTGCATATGGATGATTTTGACACAGAAGATGAGCCTGGCATCAAAATGTAGGTAAAAACAGAGACCGTTAACTTGCTTTGACCAGCCACCTATCCAACATGGTGATATGACCCTTAAATATTTACCCAAAATGCCCTTTTTTGATGTGTTCTCCAGTGAAATATTATAAAACAGATTGAACATCCAACGTAGCGATTCTTGTTTATGTTCCTCTCCATCATAGATAACAAGTGGTGCCGGCCACAGCGGACTATTGTGTCATATACATTTGCGTATATTTGCGATCAAATGTTACATGTCCATGAACAATAGTGATATCGTTCTTACTGCAACAAATGAGGGTGATGTGTTTTTTTCTTTTCAGCTGAGATTTGGCCAAAATATGCGTCAAATGGAGTTTCCCATGTTAAATTCAAGCAGCCTGCAAATCCAGAATCTGGATCGGACCCAGGTGACGTTTTCTGTTTGGCACCAGTTCTTAAAAACTTTTACCTTGCCTTGTGTTGTATCATTTCAGCACAACCTCACGTGTGACTCTGAAGTGATTTTTTCACATTGACATACTATATTAACATGTATGACCTAAAAATCACACAAAAAACATTAAATCCAAGTAGAAAAAAGTTACTTTTTACCGTGAAAGCCACACACATGTTTAACAAACATGCTTTTAAAACTTAAAACACAAATGTAAGTTGTACTTTTTGTACATTTTGTCACGGCTGGTGCAGGCACGGCACGGAGGACCTCAGCGCAGGACAGGGCGAGAGCAGATTTGGTGCGTAGTTTTTTACTCAAAACCCAGGACCACGACAAATTTAGCAAACAACAAAGTTATATACATCTATTTACATTAAAATGCAGGCAATGCCTTCGGCATTATTTTCTTTACAAAATAATCAGGTGTCACAATGAGATGCCACACAAATTATTTGTGCCAATCCACAAAAACAGTTCCTGTCCATCACAAGCCAGGTGTGTCACTCCTCCTGTTGTACACCTGGAGAGATTTACCCCTGCCTTTGTTGGCTTTTTGGCTGCATCTGCCTTGCCCATGGCAACACAACACACTAAGCACACTACACACTAACTATACACTCCAATCATGCAAAAATCTCAGAAATCTCTCAGTTTTCAAAATCAGTTAATGGGTTGTCAGTCAGATGCTGTTGAATTAAAATAAAACAAAAATAAACATGCTTATAATTTCTTCATTGCAATAATCTGACTGGTATTTCTCGCAGACTCTGCGTGGTTTTGCCCTCTAACCATGAGCAGTGTTGACCCTGGAGCAGGGGCGTGTCTAAACGGAGGGCATCGGGTGGCGCTGGCCACAAGATTATGTTTAAATTCTTATGCAGTTCCACTTTTCGCACAATAAATAGATAATGTTTTAACCACACGCTGCTTCCTTTACATATTCAGCCCATTGCCTCAGTTTCACCGGAGGAACATTTTTCCCTCCATCTGACGCAGAAAAGTTCGGGAGAGCAGCTGTGAAAGCTTTCACGAGCACGGCTGTTGTGTAATCAGCATTTACATTAACAAACAGCCTTTGTGTTTACACGAAAAATGCCAGGCGGTGACATACGAGCCGAATCGCCCGCAAAACAATGGAGGGCGAACATTCAGGAGGAAGTGAAGAGGGGGGAAGCGGCAGGCTTTGGTAAAAGAGAGCAGAAGAAGAAAAGACGGCGTCGCAAAGGAACGAAGTGCTTCTTTTTATTTATTTATTTTACAGACATTAAAAAACACAAGGCAGTTGACGGGTTTACACCGAGGGAGAGGCAGGTAAAGGCTGCCTGGAAACTAATTAGAGGCCATATCACAGCGGCAGCAGGGCCTGAGCCACTTTCACTCAGCGCCGAGGTAAACAAAGTGCTCGGCTGCTTGTTGCTGTGACAGGCCAGATAAAGTGGTATTTACCTTTCAGTTGTTGGTTTCTTTTACAGCCGGTGCCGCACGTATGTACAGTGTGTTTGCCGGCATTTATTTTGCAACACAGTGTCAACAGAGAGAGAGAGCGAGAGAGGGGGAAGAAACGGAGAGGGGAAGTGGAGGCGCAGTGCAATTATAGACTTAGCTGGAATGGAAATGAGGTAGACGGAGACCGAGGTGGCAAAGGAGTGTCAGCAGAGCAGGACATTACGGGGTAAAGCCTTATTTACAAAGGGCTAATACTACCTGGGGATGTTCAGCGATTTGTAAAAACTGTAGGAATCGCAGGAGAGCCCATCAAATCTGCCTAATCACTCAAGTAAAATTACACTGTTTTTGTTTATCCTGATATGAATTCCCCTTTTCCATGTTTCCTCCTGTGTAAATCATTTCTTTTTCTTATTTATGAAACTGGCAGCAGTGGAATCCAGGGGACAAGAAATATTTTGCTTGGATAAATCAGGGAGGGAACCAGCAAATGGCAAACTAATGTTAAAGCTGTTTTACACTTTGGCTTATACATAAAAACACGATTAGACGTGTTAATAGTTCTATTAAGAAGGCGCTACAGGTAGGAGGGTTACCTGTTACCTACCTGTGACTGTATATAAACGATGGGCAAAGTCAGTGTGGCATCCAATCCCAAAGCCTCAACACTGACATGTTAAATTTTTGGGTGCCAGAAGTAACTCACCAAAAATGGGCTGTTATTCAGTACAGTAAGAACAAGACATATTATGTGTCAGATAATCACATTAAAATGCTCCAAAAGCCACCAAGACCAGAAACAGGGTCAACAGGTCTGTGACTTAACGGATTTAATACCTAGCACACGGATAAACTCCCAACTGGCTCAAACCTGTCGATTATGGTTCAGTCACACTAGAATAAAGAGGAATAGGAAAACAAATGGTGGTTGCATTGCAAGCAGTTGCAGCAATCAGCTTGTCGCCTAGAGGTTGGGCGTGAAACACCTTAAACCTCTTGGCAACCAGCTGATCGCCGCCATGTTCAGTCACAAGGTGACTGCACGGGTCAGCTGGGAGGGAGGCAACCTGTCTCCAAACAATTGTGGTCTGACTCAGACTGAGTGCAGTCACTGTCAGACAGATTGGCAAAAGTTGGCAATTAAGTGCCATCTAATTTATAAAAGCAGACAGATTGCCAACACATTGCAAACAGTCAGAATCGGTCTGCATCAATTAGTGCAGCTCACCTCCGACACACCTCTTTGCAACAGGGGACTCGACTCAGCTGGTTGCAGACTGGTTGTATTTTGGTTTCATTGCTTTATAAAAACAAGGTTGGCGAGCACTTATGTCATTTTGCAGATAAATTGCCTCCTGCAGCAACTGCGTTACTACTTGTGGAGGAATTTCTGAATTTCTGTTTCAAATCGATGAGGTTCTGACTGGACTCTGAATGCAATGCGTTCGCAAGATTTTCAGAAAACTTGAACTTTGACCTTTACCTTGGGGTCAAGGTTCCCGAGATTTGAGCTCGTCCGAGATTTGTAGTAGATGCGTCTGTGCTGTGAATTTGAACATCCTGCCTCACATCGTTCTCAGTTATCGCATTCACGAGATCTTCAGAAAAACTTGACCTCTGACCCAATTATGTCAAAAACTGGTAATATAGGGAGGTCGCTGGCCGTCTTTTGTGCAAATATTGCTGCAATATTGCTAACAAACAGACAAGCATACCCCCTCCAGGGCTGGGGTTAAAAAAAAGAAGTGTATGAGAGTTAATTTTTTTATGTTTTTAGTTATGCTTATATTTTCCTCCTCGTTAAATCTAAAAGGTTTCCTTTTGTTCCACTAGTGTTTCAGTGGCATTAGCTGCTGCAAACCTGAATACAGCACAGCTTTCATTTTCAGGCCAGACGCAAAGTAAAGTTTTGCCTCACTTGTGAAATACCATCTGTGGCTCAAGACAATAATTAGGGGTACAGTTCACGTCCACAGGTTGTATAATATTGTTTTCATTATTTGTTCAAAATAAACAGAGGTGTTTTATAGACTAAATGGCTCATTGATAAGGAAATGAGTGAATAGACTCACCGGTGGCCATTTAAAAGAATGCAGGTTTAAGGCACTTTATTTTTAGCCATAGACAGGGAAAACCATTTGGACTTATTTGGAGCCTTTGCAAACAGCTAAACTAATTAAATGGTTATAGTAGCTTTGCATGTGGTGCTGCTCTTTAATAAATTTCACTTGTTTTCCTACAATATCTGCTCCCACTGTCATGACAAACATTGTTCTGGTTATGTTTCAAAGGTACTTCTCCCTCATTCCTTGGGTGCTTTTCCTTTTTTTCCTCTCGCAGTTTCTTAACTGCACCTGGAGGAGATGAGGGAGGCGAGAAGAAGCTTCTGAATGAGCTTGGATCGAGGAAACAGGTTTGGCTCTCATCCTCGCAGAGAAGGAAGAGGGGGGATGGAGGACACGCGTGAGTATAATGAAAAGCACCCCTTGTTTTCGCCCCCTTCTCCTGTGCTTCTGCAGGTCCTCTGTCTGTCCTTCTGCAAGGATGTGTCGCGCTCCTTTCCCGCTCCTGGTGCCAATCAACCTCCACACCTGATGCCCATCTGCTAATCAACCTCTGCAGTACATCTACTCTGGCTTCACGCCCACTCCTCACCAGTTTGTTGGTTCAACCTGTACAGTACAACGTGTTCTGCAGCCAATTCCTAGAATAGTAAATTCTGAGTTTTCTCTCTGATCTCTTCAGCCGTCACCGGCACTGTGTGATCTATTCCATGATTGAAAAACTATAAATCTTTTCTACTTTAATATGCAAAAAATGTTACCAAAATGTCTTAAATTTTAATTATGGTTGCTTTATATAATTACATATACTGTTAAAAGGGACCTTTTTGTACTCAAGTTTTTATTCTTGCTCTAAGGAGGAGGGGCTAAAAAAAGCTATTTAACCCCTCCCCTTTAAGACAGTTTTTTTCTGATTGGCTGCCCCTCACAGATAAACGATTTGAATGGCAGGTGGGTGGACCTTCTGTGCCCAAGACAGCCATGCTAGAGAAATCCTGCCTCTGTGACATCATAAAGAGCCAAGAGTAGAAAAAAACTGAGGAATTACGTATACGGATGCTGACTTCCTCATCATCAAAGTGAAAAAAATGATGTGCCAGACTAGATCATTTTGCCACAATTTCATTGCAGCAGCTGAAAATGGTCTTCAGTAGTTTTGCATGGCCCTCACCTGCAGGTGTGCATGCCTGATAATGTCGGGGCATGATCCTTATGAGATGATGGATGGTGTCCTGGGGGATCTCCTCCCTGATTTGGACCAGGGCATCACTGAGCTCCTGGACTTCTTCATTCTCCAGGAACTGCCTGCATACTCTCGTCACCTCATGCTGGACATTGTTGTGCACCAGGTGGAATTCAGGACCCACTGCACCAGTGTAGGGTCTGACGCGTCAGGGGTCTAATGGCGCGCATTGATGTGCCATCCTGGAGGAGCTGGACTACCTGTGCAACCTCTGTAGGATCCAGGTATCGCCTCGTGCTACCAGTGGTGACAATGACTCTAGCCAAATGCAAAACTAGTGAAAAATCAGTCAAAAAGATGAGGAGGGAAAAATGTGAGTGGCCTCCACCTGCAAAACCATTCCTGTTTTTGGGGTTGTCTCATTGTTGCCCCTCTAGTGCACCTGTTGTTAATTTCATTAAGACAAAGCAGCTGAAACTGATTAACACCCCCCTCTGCTACTGAACTGACCAGATCAATATCTCAGAGGTTTAACTGACTTGACGCTGTACCCTGATTACACAGATTTCCTTTAAGTTTTTTGAGCAGTGTGGATGACAGTTAGGAAGAGCAGAATAGGTTCAGACTAATGCAGAAATGTAACACTTTCACACCTGCAAATCTCACCTGCCCATCTCTGTTTCTGACATCTTCTTTTGCTCAGATTTTGTGACAACATGGCTTAAATATCAACAACTTTCCTCTGCAGAAAAGTCAGAATCTGTACATTTTACCTGTCAACTATCAGTGTGTTAATTACCTCCTCGTTGCCCTTCCCCTTTCTGGTCTTGAAAGGGCTCTCAAGCCTCATTGTGGAGCTTCTCTGCGACATCTGTCTCCCATGTTTTGAATTTGAGAGAATAGCACTGTCAAGCATTCACATAAACCACGTCAGGGCCGCCCGTGGCACCTATCTCCTCAACAAAACAAAGGCTCCCCGCAATTAGAGAGGCATTTTTTCACCGCCGACAGCTCCCCTCCTTTATTTTTCTTCCCCCCCTCTCTATTTTTTTTTTTTTTGCTTTATTCCAACAATTTCCAGCAACTCTAGCAGACACCTTAAGTGGCGCTAAGTGATCAAAGAGGGGAGTGCATATTGGATAACGCAATTAGACTACCACTGAGAGAGGAGAGTAACAAAGAGAGAGACAAGAGAGCGACTCTGAACAGATAATGGCTTGTAAACAGAGGACATTACTTTACACAGAGATTATTCAGATCTAGACCTGACACCGGATGCACCAGGGTCTATTAGCAGAGTCATACCCAGTGGAAGAAATAAGCCTGGATCACTTTAGTTAGGAAATGGGAGAAAATGGCAGTGTGTGGATTTGTTCTTGGGCTGAAAAGATGATTCTCGGGCTCCTCTAATTGCCAATATTCAAAACAAAACAGCAGCAGTTTAAAGGGGGGATGTGAGAACATCTCGTCAAAGAGAATTTCTCTTTCTTTTCCTCCCTGCTTGTCATTGGTGTGCTTAACAAGAGGACATAAGTGGCTCCTCTCATCATAATGGAGATCCGAGACTATAAAGTGTGTGTGTGTGTGTGTGTGTGGTCATGGTGGCGAGGGCCGAGTGTTGTGACGAAGAAAGGAAGTCGCGGTTTCCTCCACCCCACCCCAGCCCCCCCAGCGCTAAATGACTCGGGTCAAACAGTCAAAACGTAATTATCACAGAGGACGGCGGCGATCACCAGTCAGACTGCTTACCTGACATTAACCCCAGTCTGAACTAACAGGAGGCCCGAGTCGCCCCGGGGAGCCAGATGCTAATTTGAAGCAGAGTTTGCAGTTGGAGGAGCTCGGGTGGGGTAATTGTGGAGATCTAATAGGGATCAGTGCTCTGGGAGCTCTCTATACATCTGCCGTCTGGCTAAGACCAACCACACCTGAGACTCACGGGCTTGGCTGCGGTCGCGCTCCCCCGTAGGCTTTGAAGCTCGACGGGTGCAGCATGGCGCCACTGCTGGCACACGTGAAGTGTGTGTGTGTGTGTGTGTGTGTGTGTGTGTGTGTGTGTGTGTGTGCTGTGGTTTGAATTCCAAGTGTAGCTGAGTGGGAAGGTTGTTTTGTGAAAGGTCTGTTTACAGTGAAACTGAGAGTCCTATTGCTCAGAGATCTACATCAGGCTTCTCTCAGTAGATCTTCTTTAGGCTTGATTGTCAGTTAGCAGGGGATTTCAGAAAAAGCTCAAATTTGAATGTAGGTAATTGTAGTGATTATCATTAAGCAAAGACAATTGTGATTATCTTTGTTTCTGATATGTACTGCATAGTTACTAAGGATAATGTGGGTGAAAAGAAATGAGGTGGCTTCATTGGAAGCAATGCCATTTGGTCAATCTCAGAAGATCTTTAGCAACTTTGATGTTTTGGAGGTAACATCTGCCTTTTCTTTTAAAAAAATGACTTTCTAATAGATGAGCAAGTACTAATACTGGGATTTTTTACAGAAAATACAGCACTAATGTTCAGTAACAGTATGTGCTTCAAACATCAAAGAATTTGTTTTATTTAAAAAAAAATTTTATGGTATGTTTCGGCATACAAGCCTTCATTGGAGAGTTAACAGATCTCATGGAAACAGCAAATCATCTCTAATTGTGCTACAGCAAAGACAAACCTCCATCTGGGGTGAGCCTGGAATATTACACCAAGAGTTCCTCCTTCAAAAGGCATTCCCAAAACTTGGACCAGGTGTAGTCCAAAATAGAGTCAACACATAAAGCCCAAACATTTGTCAAATTTCAACCAAAATTTCCACAACAAAGTAGCACCAATCACAAATAAATGGACAAACAAAATGTATAAAGAAGTAGTAAAATCTAAGGCATCATTTAAGCCAGGGTACTTAATGGCCTGTCCTTACAAAGACCACCTCAACCAAAACCAGTTTGAATCCAGGAAGCGCTTTTTGGGAAAATCAAAAAGCATACCTCCATTTAAATTCGGCCATTCTCCCCCTCAGGGTCATCTTCTCGTGCACCTCTGGATTTGCACCTTTGCATAATTGGTTTTTACCACAGACCTCAAAACTGAGAGCAAACTTCTTCAAATTTCTGTTTCACACTGAAGCTCACGCTGATGGCTTTAACTGTGCTTACATTGTATCAAAGGGCCCACATTCTCTAAGCCCGATGACTCTTGTCAGGAATATGCTTGTCATTTTTTTTCTGCATTCATGAGACTGTGCAGCATGAATTTGTCCCCCACGATCAGAGTGTGGAGTGTGGAGTTAAATTATGGCATTTGGTGCGAGCAACATGGAGACTAACATCATGTGGCCACTGAAAAGAGTATTTTGGCTACACTATCACAATTGTCACTCATCACCCACTCTGCCAGATTTGGCTCCTTGTGTCTTTGCCCTCAACCCCAGTGTTAATTCCAAATTTATAGACTCCATTTTGGCATGGACACGGGAAGAGCTCCATCTGTGCATAAGGAGATGAACTTGCAGGAGAGAGCGGCCAAATCGAAATCAGATTTTGATGGTTTTCGTCAAGACAAAGATGAACGCTGTGCTAGTCTGAAAGACCAAATATGCCTCGGCACAGGTAAGTAAAACCAAAATTAGGCCTGAAAAACTTAACTTTACAGAAGCATTTCTCTCTGAAAACAAACTGCCACTTTAAACTATATTCTTGAGTTTAACCAATCTATTTGAGTCTTTGGTGTTTGAGGTTATTTAAATTGCTTCAATAATCCTTTTCCTGCAGCCTTTTTGTAAAATGTTTGACTCCAGAGGCTTTGGGTCCTGTGAATAGTTGTGCACATTGTCATTCCCACCCAATATGGAGAAGAGTAGATTACATAAATTGATGTGAGGGGCAGCAGAAGGCCTCAACCCTCTTGTAACACAGATCACCTCTACACTTGACTCTAACTCGCTCATTGTGTCAGTGCAACGAGAAGAAAGGTCCGGGCAGGCAGCCTCCTGGTCATCTTTAATTCATGCGATTAAATATGCAGGAGGAGCCCTCCTTGTACCAGCTGTTAGACACTGTTAGTAAGCCATAATTCAAGAGTTCAAATCCAAGCAAATTGAGGGCGAGGTCGGACAGAGCGCCGGCCGGAGAGGCATTATCCTCCAGCTGAGAGGCAAGAGGCAGGTTCAGTCAGGTGCAGCGCGAAGCCGAGGCTTGTTAATCCTCACGGCTGAAGGAAGATAAAGCAATGTGCTGCCCTTATAAATGTAGGCAGCAGCTCAGAGATGAACATACTGGCACACAGAGACACGGACTAGTTCTTTACCTAAAACTCAATTTCGTGCAGTGGCACAGTTGTAACTTGGACCTCTAATATCACCCCTCTATATGCTTTGGTTGGTATGCAAAACCTTTATCTCTTGAGACTAAACTTTCCAGAAATCATAAAAAGAGTAATCGAGCTTCATACACATCACCCTCCACTTGATAGAAAATTTATTGGAGCTTGAAAGATTTCGTTAGCATCAGCTAGTGAACAGCAGTTAGACTGCATATTTAAAACAATCAAACAAACTGCATTTCCTTCCAGTTGTGAAAAACATTGCGCTTGTCTTATTCTTCTTTCGGCCACTCGATTCAGGGGTCACCACAGTAAATCATCTGCCTCCATCTCACCTAATCCCTACCATAGTCTTCTGTCACACCAATCCTCTGCATGTCCTCCTCAACGACGTCCATCAATCTTCACTGTGGTCTTCCTCTTTTCCTCCTGCCTGGCAGCTCCATCTTTAACATCCTTTGCCCAATGTATCCACTATCCCTCCTCTGCACGTGAAAACTCCTGGATGATCTTTATATTGCAAAATCCCAGTCTGCTGTCTGTTTGTGACTCAGTGGGGTCAAGTTGACAGTTATATTCTATCCTTTTGTGTTGCCATTAATTGCAAATCTGTTGCCATCTACACACAGAAATTCACATTAACTACTTACATTCAGTATCCAGCCAGAACCTCATAGACCGGAAACAGAGATTTTAGAAATTCCTTCACAAGTAGTGATGTAGTTGCTGCAGGACAGCAATTTAACTGGTAAATGACAAACCACGCCATAACAAACTAGGTTGTAATTGTATTATGCTAATGAAAAAGCTAGTATTCTACCAGTGTTGACATGCTGTCTAGACTTGAGTCTGTTCCGGTCTTCTCTCCTGTGTTTCAGTAAAAGTAATTGTTCCTCAAGCTTTAGCAGTTCCAGTATGATTAGCTTACCTCTGCACAACCACAAATGCAACTAACAACATTGTCCAGTGCAGCAGGGATAAAGACAGTAAGAGAAATTGAACTTGGGGTTTTTAAAAAGGTCATTAAGTTACAAAGAGTCCAGTTCATCCATGGCTTCTTCTGATCTGGGGCTGTTTTGCTGCCAGTGGTACTGGTACATTGCACAAAGTGGATGGAATAATGAAGATGGAGGACTACCTCCTCCAAATTCCTCAACTTCACCTCAAATCAACAGTTAGACAGTTGAAATTTGAAAACAATGTGGGTGTTCCGACAGGACAATGATCCCAAACTTGCATCAAAACTGATTTTGGAATGGATACAGCAGGCTAACATTAAGCTTGTGGAATGGCCTTTCCAAAGTCCCGACCTCGGCCATATTGAATATTTGTGGACTACACTTCAAATTCGGGTCTGTGCCAAGAAACCAACCAATTTAAATGAACTCTACCAAATCTGCCAAGAAGAGTGATTAAATATTCAACCAGAATTATGCGAGAAGCTTGTCGATGGCTAAGGGACATTTAACCAAATATTAGTTCGGCTGTATGTATGTAGTTGAGCCTGTATGTATACTTTTGAGCTTGTGTATTAGAGACGATCCAAAATAAATTCAAACTCGTGCTCCCAGTTCTTATTTTTTAAAGTCATTAAAGATGTATGCTGTACAATCATTCCACCCCGGATAAAGAACAGTTCAAAGAAATCATTAAAAGCCCTAAATTACCATCACATTCATGCCCATGATGAGTGGATAGAAACTTCTGACCACAGCTGTACTTACACTAAGTGTGTATGTATGACTATCTGCATGTGTGCATTCTCTCATTCCTGGCTGTGAAAAAGCACCCCATTGAGACAGTGCATCTACATAAATAAAGCAAGTGTGTAGTGTTATATAATATGTGGATCAGCGTGTGTACAAGTGTGCACGCGCGTGTCCACAGAGGAAATCACCATTTCAATAAAGCTCTGATTAAACTTCCCATTTACCGTTGTAAAAGTACACAGGAACCTTCCCTTGGCAGGTTGCCTCCTGCAGCAGGCCGGTGCCAAGCTCTTTGAAACCCAATCAGTTTTTGGTTCTCAGATCACTATCCGCTTCTTAGTCTCTCCTCGCCTCTCTCCTCCTGGATCGGCAGCTTGTGTTGCAGGCTTGAAAGAAGAAGGGGGTGGGGGGGGTAGAAAGAAAGAAAGAGGCCGGTGGTTGGTCATCCATCAACACAGCCAGCTGGCGTTGGATCAACACCCACCAAGTCCAGGAGGCACCTGTTGGCAGTCTGCAAGGTGCAGCACACTGCAAAAAATAGACAACATCACAAGGCGTAGTTTCACATGGAGGCTTGCAGGCATGTTTTCATGAGAACAAATGAAAAGTGTGCCAAGTGCAAGAGATAATTACATTTCCTTGCTACACAATTTAATTTGTTTCAAGGATTTTGCATGATAATAACTTCACTGTTTTGTACTAATTGCATGTGTGCTGACAGACATACTAAACACTAATTATGGAGTTCCACTGCCTATTTCAAGTGTACCTAAGATAATACCTTTTTATTGTATTGTTTTCTCCTGTTTGACACTTCTCTTCATATTTGAAACAAAGTTAGTGTCTCACTCTTTCCCCCTTAGATGCCTGCAGGAACAGAAACGGATAATCAAAAAGGGTAAACTTATCACACCTACTTTTTCCATGGCATATTCTAAATGTAAACACTTTTATAATTAGATGTCAAGAAAAAAGACCAAAGGAAAATAATGAAATAAAAAGAAACACAAAACAGAAGTAAATGTTGGATAAATGATCCCCCTCCATGAATTGCTGCCTTATCGTGGTGGAGAGGTTCAATGGCCAGAGAGATCCCAGGAGCTATGTCGTTTGCCCCTGGTAGGGTCTCCTAAGACCAAGTGGTCCTGGGTGAGGAACAATACTGAACACGACGTAGAAAACTTTTATGAAGAAGAGATGAACGGACTGTGCAACATCACTGGAAAAAGGGTCACCAGGTCCTCCCCTTGGAGCTCGGTGAGCCGTAACCCATGGGGCTTGACTGAGCTGAAAGAGCCACTTGGCCCACCACCCACCAGATGAGCTGTAAGGGTCTGGTGCAAAGAGGTGGAAAACTTGTGGAACCAATCTCTGGTTTCTGAAAGTGGTTCTCCGATGGTTCCCTGACAAGGATGCCTCCTAAGTGAGGTGATTCAGGTATGTCCTGCTAGGAGAAGACACCTGGGTAGACCCAGGACACTCTGGAGAGATTATGTCTCATCTGACTTGGTAACGCCTTGGTGTACCCTCAGAAGAGCTGGAGGAGGAGGTTAGAGAGAAGGAGGGCTGGGCATCTCTGCCTCTGTGATCTGGACGTGGATAACCTGCAGAAGATGGATGGATGGATGGATGTTTGACAGCCATACCTCAGTTTTATATTTGTCTTCCACTGTAATTGTAAACTTTTTTAAAGTTTAGATAGTGAACTACACATAAATCTTTGACCTACAGTTAGAAGATTTCTATATGCCACATAGGTGAAAATTCCATGTAAGGGGGTAGTTTTAACCCTAAACAAGTCACATGGTGACCTGGTGGACATACTGAGGTCAAAACTTTAAAATGAGACTTGCCTGCAACATGGCAAAAGCACATTAGCTGTGTAGGCTGTAGAGAGACTGAGAAAAAGTGATGCAGGGAGTCAGAGTGAGCGTCTGACCGCAGTGACCAACGGAATTAGAGGTAGAGCTTATCCCTACGCCGGTATCAACACATATAAGCCCAATGTTCCATTTCAACCCCAGAAACCTGCCGTCCAATCCATCAAAGCGCAACTCCCATCGACATAAAACCTCCCTCTCTGCCTGTATTTGTCTTCCTAATTAATTACTTCACATGCCACAGTATGTTTCTGAAATGATAGATGATGGAAAATTATAGCTGCAGTGTCCCAGGCACAGCCGGTGGTAGATTTGTGCAGTCAGCTTCCAGCCTGCATTACCTGAGTAGATCTGGCAGCATGCCCGAGCACTCAGACAGGACAGGACGGATTTGATGTTTGGTGTGTAAGAGGCTTTTTTTTTTTTTTTCCAGAAAATGTTTCTAATGCCGGATTTAGTAAGTAAGCACAATCTGCCGTGTTCACCTATGTGATATTATCCGGCAAGGACAGAGGAAAGTCAGTCTGTTCAGTCTTTATGGACCCAAAGGTTTTAAAATGTTTGGCATTCTGCTGCTGCATCTGGAGAATGACAACTACACAGCATTTTTATTTGGATTTTGTTTCTTATTCAAGTAATATGCATTTTTTTTTATTATCTAGAAGATAGAAAGGCATGTAGTTTCTACTTTGCATTAAACTCTTCTTATTACAAGGCATTGGATATCCATATTTAAGCTCTATAACACTCCACAAAGACCTCCGACCAAACAATAATAGCAATAACTTGCTCTACATTAACCTGCGTATGTAATCCTTAAGCAACATGTAGGAAAGTGTCCACTCTTAATGTTCCTGCAGTTGCTTTAGAGTCAGTTTTGCAAACCTGCTTTAAACTCTGATGCAAACTTCAGGTCATATTTTACATTATTTACCAATTTCAATAGATTTTACGTAACACATCGTTCCATTATTAACAATTTCCCCCAAACTGCAGCAAACACAAAAATAAAATGCCCCTAAAAATGAACATTGGCAGCAAGGAGCTTAATTAAATGGAAAGAACACAAATTAACCACAAAGATGAAGAATATATTAACATTTTGCAAAGCATATTGCAATAAATATAGATGGTTCATAAAAAAACGGTGATAATCATGCTTCAATTTTATATCTTTTTATAACCACTTGATTTTTTGGAAAAACATTTAAACCTCATCTAAATTCCTCATCTCACTTATTCCACCACATTGTAATTTCAAACAACAGGAGATTGTGTTGTGCTTTGTCACTACGGCGATAAGATCGACCGAGCTGTAAAATTGCGAGTACAAGTGAGTCCTTAAGTTTTTGTACCCTTGTGCTGCCCTTGCTGAAAACAGCGGACTGTGTATAAAAATGGCTGCAATTCCTGAGCACAGAATGATTTGTTAAACTTGTTGAGGCTAAACTTAAACAAACAAACAAACAAAAAAGTATCTTTGTCCCAAAACTTGTGGACCTAAATGTAAAATAATAAATAGTGTTTTTGTTGGTTCATAATTATCTGATCAATTTTTTTAATATTTATATATTCATGTAGCTGTGGCAAAGGGAATGGAAGATTTACTTTACATTCATTTAATAATTTTTTCAAATGTTCATATTTTCTTCCACGGGATTTTGCCCTGTTTGATAACATTTTTTAGGAAAATTGTTTTGTTTTTTTAACTTCTTCCTTAAACATATCCATTCTTGACAACTTGGACTATCCGTAAGAATATAATTTTAATGCAAACTGATTTGCCCCGCACACAGCTGACAGTGCTTCTTTTATTTATGCTATTAATTGGGTGCATTGCAAATGGTATGATATCCAGTTGGGGCCTCATGTGCTGACTTAAGTGATGTTTGTGTTTTTTGAATTTCATTTTATTTATTTTTTTTACATTTTATTTTGCATAATATAGTTTGAGGTTATGTGGTTAGCATGTATAGTTGTACAAAAATCATCATCATAATAATAATAATAGTAATAATAGCCTATAATCTCATGGTGGTATTTAAAAAATGAGAGCCAGGGAGAGAGTGTCCCAGTCTATTTTTAAATTACACTTTAAGTCATTTTCTAATTTTTTTCCAACCCCTTTTTGGTTATTAAGCAGATTTAGTGCTTAGATTTCTAAGCACTAAATCTGCTTTTGGGCGTGAAACAAACTTTAAAGTTTGGGGTTAAAACTGAGCCTTTTCTAATAGAAAATGCATGCTAGAAAGCTCCATTCTCCAGGTTACCACAGTGCTGAGATCAACTCCATCTAAATGCAGGATATCGCTTCACTATAAAAGTCATATAACTTAACTTTAAAACATATTAGAGGCCCTCGAGTCTAGACACTGGTTATAGTGAAGATGAAAATGTCTGAAAAGCAGAATGACTACAAACGTTTAAAGCAAGCTGATTGGCTGCTGCAGGCTGACTGAACCACAGCGTGGGAAAGAAACAGACTATCAACATAAACATAAAATCCATTTGTCTGACTATCCATAATTACATTTTAGATATCTGAAAATGCATTTTGACTTTCCAGAATAATTCAAGATATATCTTCAATTAAATTTTGACGAGTCAAAATTCCTTTCAAGATATCTCAAATGACGTCACCGGATTCGTCACTTGACGGGTCACACATCCGTAATTACAATTTAAGATATCTCAAACGTAATTATGACTAGTCAAAATTACGTTTTCAGATATCTGAATTGAGCGATTGCGTGTAAGGCCCCTTGTGCTGTACTGAGCTGTCCAAACTATTGCCTGTGTAGAATTTCAGGTGGCTGCAACGGCGCTGGCCGTTGTGGACAAAATTGTAAGAAAATGCAAACAATACAGAAAGAGCTCTTCAGTATGGGATATGCAGAGAATGCAAAAATCATGCACTTGAAGCCTGCTTAAGAAATCTGCAAAGAATCTCTGATTTTATGGCAGGCCGTTTTAAAAAACTGCGTAACAAGATATCTCACATTAACTTTCTGACTGATCATAATTTAATTATAGACATCTGAAATATGTGTTTCATATGACGTCATTTCTACTAGTCAGAATGTAATTAGAGATATCTCAAACAGGTATTCTGTTTAGTCAAAATATAATTAGAGATATCTTAATTTACTAATACGTCTAGTCATAAACCCATTTCAGATATCTGGAATGTAAATGTGGCCTGCCATAGACCATCAGCTTGAACTCCCAGTAAAGCGGGCAAGAGTAAATATAGATCTTCCTTATTAAACTTGCCCATAAGCTTCATTTGTCTTGTCCTGGATCTTGGTGCAGCCCCTCAGATCATTGGCTGTCAGAAACAAGCTGTTTCAGCTCCTCCCCCTTAACTCAGCTTTCTTCTGATTGGCTGCCCCTCAAAAACAAGTTTGACCAGCTGGTGGGCGGAGCTTCAGTACCAGAGATGACCACATTAGAGATATGGCAGTGGTTAGCTCTGTTGCCTCACAGCAAGAAGGTCCTGGGTTTGAATCCACCTTCTGGCTCGGGCTAGTTTGCACGTTCTCCCCATGTTTGCGTGGGTTTTCTCCGGGTATTCCGGTTTCCTCCCACAGTCCAAACACATGCAGTTAGTGGGTGCAATAAAAATAAAAGTGAGCTGCTCATTTGTCAAGCTGATGAGTAAACTTCTTGGTGTTTTCTTGGTGGCCTTTCAGCCAAGATGACTGGATTTCAAGACTCCAGGACTTTTTCCAAGAGTACCTCTCGGCTCAGGAGCGTTACAGGAGCAATAAACAAACAAATCGACAGGAGCCCTCCTATCTCTCCCTTTTTGGAAAAAATATTTTTGATCAGTCGTACCGCCTAAGGCCAGGTCTTTAATACAAATTCCAGGCCTTTGATTCACTGTGCTGTCCGGTTTTAATAATGCAGGCATGTTCGCGGGTGGTTTCAACCCCCCCCCCCTCCTCCTGAAGAAGGCCGCTTCCTCACGGCAATGTCAAAAACAAGAAAAAAAAATAGGGGCCAGGATTGAACAGGAAACGCTCACCGTGAGAGAAAGTTAAGATGGGAAGACTGGGAGCAGTGGGGGGGTGTGAGAGAGAGGAAATGAAAAGTGAGTGGTGGGGGGGTAGAGAGAGAAAAGTTTCTTTTTTTTCATGCTGGGAGCACAAAAGAGCATATTAAACAGTAAAGTTTATCAGTCCAAATTAAGTCTTGAATTCACAGCTTCTTTAATCTTCACATCTGAAACCATTTCCTCTCTCCCCACCGCTCCCCGCCTTCACATTTCCTCCTGTTAAAACAGTGGAATGAAATGCAGCCCGTGCCGTCGACTCTCTCCATGTCGAAAACACCGAGACACATCATAAAAAATTAATTACTCCTCCGAACCCCCCACCACCACCACCACCCCTCTCCTTTTCTCATTTCCATAAGATTCCTTTAAAAAAAAATGTAAAATTCATTTAAAGTAAGTGGTGACGTTGTCTTTGAAGATCAAGACAACTAACACGGATCAAAGCGGAGGTTCTGTACGGATGAGGGCCTGATTAGCATAATGAAATTAACTTGGAGACAAGAATCTCTAATAGGTGCAACAAAAAAAAAAAAATGCATTAACAATATTTAAGAAAAGTGCTGTTTGTGCTTGTAATACAACAATTATGGAACTTGTGTTCAATTAACACTTTGTTGATTAACTTCTTTCTTCATGCGCGGCTCATACCGAGACCTCTTTTCATTTTAAAAGCATCACTTTTGCTCTTTTCTCCCCTTTCGCTTCCCAACTTGACACACATGACGATTCTTTGCTGTATTGTTTTCCTTAAATCGGGCCATGAAATCAGTCTGAATTTGCATATTCACAGTGATAATTGCAAAGCTGGCAGATAGTTGTGCTATAATTGCAAACTAATGACTGCAAAATTATTTGTGAACTCGCTGGGTATTGAGGGTTTTTTTTTTTCCCCTCTCCCAACAGCACCTAATTTGAGTGACAGCTCCAGCAGGTTTATAAAAAAAGCCGTCCTTGGGAAATTTTCCTTTGAAATTAACCAGAGTCACGGTATCTTTGCCGTCACAGCGTGTGATCTGTGTACTACAACATCCTGCACAAGCTGAGCTTGTAGTTTCTGTCTGAGGGGCTTTAATACATCCTCCTTATCCTGAAAGAGAAAACAAACGCAGGCACGCGATTATTAAATGCAGCTGCAAAAATACCTGCGAATACCGAGCTTCCCAGCTTTGATAACAGGAAGGTGAGACTTAACCAATTGGGAGGAATTTACTTAAACACCTTCAGCTACACTCTCACCGCAACCCCAAAGAATCAAACACACAGAAGACTGAATAAGATCAATCCAACTGAAAGCAAAGATCTTTTTTTTTTCTATCTTTTTGATGATTGCATCCAGTCGATTAAAAAGTTTTCCACAGGCTCATTCAAATACCCACCCACAGATGTAATGACATGACGGGTTTGGAGCCCTGACTGTTATCTCTTTGAGCCTGCAAAGACGTGGGGGCACACGAGGACGAGCCGCGACTACGGGAAATAGGCTGTATTGCAGTAACTTTAATAATAACTTTATTTAGAGAGCACTTTTTGCAAAGAGACTTTATGAAGTAAGCGTTTAGTACTGTCCACCCCTCCTTTATTTATTTTATGCAGGAAATTAGGAAATAGGTGCAGTGATTTATTGAAAGGTGCAAACATGCTTGGAAATACAATACATAAGGCAAAAACTGAGTTTATACAATTCTAACGAGCTTGAAAGTCAATATTTGGTGTGACCACCTTTATCCTTCAGCACAGTCTGAACTCTCTGAGGCAGCTTTCTTCTCATTTCTTTAAGCAGTCTTCAGGAATAGTTCTCCAGGCTTCTTGAAGGACATTCAAAGCTCTTCTTTGGATGTTTCTGCCTTTTGTTCTGTTCTCTGTCAGGATGATCCCACACTGCTTCAATAATGTCGAGGTCCGGGCTCTGGGGAGGCCGATCCATGACTGATAGTGTTCCACTGTGTGTGATGCTGAAAAATGAAGCTGTTGCCAGTCCAGTGCTTTCCAGATGGTATTTCATGATAGATCAAAATCTGCTGGTACTTTTCTGTGTTTATAATTCCACAACATCTCCAACACCACCGGCTGAAGTGCAGCTCCAAACCGTGACAGAGCCTCCACCGTGTTTTACAGATGGCTGTAGACACTCACTGTTGGACCTCTCTCCTGACCTCCTCTGTTCTGTTTTTTTAAGGACACACTGCACACCATGCCACGATGTGCCAAGTTTTCCGCTAATAGCTTTTTAGGAATCACCTTGTTGGTTCAAAAATACTATTTTATTCCCGTCAAACTGTGTCGTCTTTCTTCAACTAAAGAAATGGGAAAAAACAATGTGTTTTTGTGACAGGCTGCTAGTAACAAAGTGCCTAAAGATACAATATAAAATAGGATCTTTGCTAAGCTGTCTAAATCTTTGGAAGCAAAATATAAAGAAATTAGGGGTAGCTCAAGACTTCTGCACAGTACTGTTCGAGCAATGGCAGAACTGCAAACAGAAATCTGACATAAATGAAATAAATGAGGATACAGTTAAAGACGGGTTATGACAGAGGAACAAATTGCACAGGACAATAGGAGAAGGACAGACAACATCACACAGAAGCAGATCCTTTACAAGAAGACAGGAATTCTGCCAGGCAAGGAGGTCATTCCAAAGTCAAGGGTCCTGAAAGGCAACTTTTAATGTAAAGCTTCAAGCTGGCTCATAACAGGTGAACATTGCAAAAATGATGCAAAAACAAAAGCATGGAAGACGGAGGTGGATAACTTCTCTGAGGTGTGGCTCAAAGGTTTGGCCACTCTGCACACCTGCAAGGTTTTACCAGAATTCATTCAAAACTTTCTGAGCTATCGTGTTCACAGACAGAATGACACGCACGCATGCAAACACGGACAAAAACATAACCTCCCTGGTGGAGGTAATAATTAGTAAATGCAAAACTATAATTCTGCTCACAAGGCAGTAGAGCCACTCCATATACAATCAGTCAAATCTGGCCAGAAGATCCACCTGGACTCAAAATGTATGTAAAAAGGAGAACCTTTGAGATGATGTGACCCTCAAAATTTTACCCAGAATGCACTTTTTGAAGTTTTTGCCAGTGAATTATCAGTAAACGGATCAACATCCAGAGTCTCTGTCACTCTACGTTACAGGCATTAAGTTGGTGCAGTCTGTTCTACATCCCATAATCCTGACAGTCAAACTTGGTCATAGAAGCACGATTCTGGCCTTCGACTGTGGCGCTTGGAGTGGATGTAAAATTGATGCGGTTGCAGTTTTAGCAGAGCATAAATATGCAAAAGTTAGTGTTCATTTTTTCATGCAATGACCCAGTATTGTCATTTTCTTGGCGATGAAATGAGCTGCACCTACAAAACACCCAAGGATAAAGGAGGGCGAGATGGCAAAGGATGGAGGACGGTTAAAACAACAGCACAACCAACAAAAGAGTCCCATATTTATACTTCAGTCCACTGTGTAAAAAGCCAACTGTGACGACACATTTATCAGCAAAGTTTGTTCAGATGTTCGGTCGCCTGACTCTTTGTGTTGTTTTTACTTTCTAATCTGACCAGCACTCCTCTCAGTGGGAGTGGGGTGTACCCCCCCCCTCTTTTATGGCAGAGAAAGGAGCACCATCCTCTTTGGACCCGGCAGTAATTGAAATAAATTACAAGAGTGCAGCGTTGTTGTTGTTATCTGTGGTTAGTTAACAGCACCTCCCTCCTGCTCAGGGAACAGAGGGATTCAGGGAGGAGGAGGAGGAGGACGGCGACGAGGTTCCAGTGACCCAGATTTAGTCTCAAAACATAAATAAATTATCACCCACCCCCACCCCAACTGCCCCCCGCCCTTCACACACACTTCCCATATTCAGAGTCTACCTTCAAAGTTGCAAATGGAATTTAATCATGGTAAAATGGAGATTTACTCCCATTCCTGCATGCTCGTCTGGTTGTATTTATGCACACAGACTCATGCATATATACATTATCTAAACATAAACACACACTGACCAGCAGGAAATAAAGATTTTCTTTTGTTCCAGCTTTTTAGATGAGTGCATTTGTCTGTCCTACCTCAATACAAATGAAATAAAATATATTTGTTTGTTTGGAAGTTATATTCCAGTATATAACGGCCTGTCACATGGTGCCTGAGTTTTTTTTTTGTTTTCCTTTGGATGGATATAGAAAATCTGATTTACACAGTGCAGTGTAAAAATTCTCAAGAACGCAGAACCGAAGTGCCCGAGACGAACCAAACCTACACCTGTGATTTTGGATGTCAGGGACCCATTAATAGAGAAACGATGACATTTATCAGCTAAGATGAATAAACAATAAAAATGCCACTGCTCACCTTAAAAATTAATGGATTTATTAATTCCATTAATCAGATACAAGGCTTCACTGTCCCTTTATGGATGACGAATGGTGTGTTTTGCTGCAACTACGTTCAGTTATCAGTGATTAGGTTACACTACACACACACACACACACACACACACACACACACACACACACATAAATCTAAATAAGGTTCATCTAAGTGAACTTATAAGTGAAAGTTTTCTCTGTACCCAGAGAACTTAAATATTTTTAGTTGATACAATTTATTCATTATACCCCTAAGTTAGGATTAAGTTAATACAAAAATAATGACTTTTTTTTTTACTTAATTATTTTTACTTAGTTTTTTTTCTGAATTTTACCAACTTATCAATAAATATAATTATAATGAATAAATAAATGTATAACAGCAAAGATCAGCTTAGTATGACTCAACATTATTTAGCTATCATTGAGTCAGGAGCTTCGGCCTGGTAACCACAGGTTCCCGGGGAAAAATGTGTATTCCTTGACCAGCTGGTAAATGGTGGCTGGCTGTCACTGGGTGAAACTGGTCATAGGGAGGGTGCTGCCCCGAAAGCCTCCTCATGATCGCTCAGGTGGCTAGCAGATTGCCTGGTCAGCTGCAGTTTGCAGGGAAGCTGCCAACTTCTTTAGAAACACTCACCAACTGCTCACTGGGCACCAGTGAAACAAACTAGAAACAGAGAACATTCGCCTTCAAAATAAAAGTTTCACACCTTGAAATGTGTTAGCAGTAAGGTACAACCTTTACTCTGAAGGTGAACATTCTCCACGTCCAGTTTGCGTCACATTTGTTTAAGAGTCACTACCACTTGGCGAATAGTTGGCAAACTATGGGCAACTGTGGTGATCTGCTAGCAACCAAAGCAATCGCAAGGATGGTTCTGGTGCAGCACCCTTTCTGTGAACCATTTCACAAAAAGCCTCCAACCAGGGACGTCACAGTACCAGAAATTTAGCATTTGGTACCAGCACCAGCAGAACTGCACAATTCTCAGTACCATCCCGTGTACTTAAGACAAATGCCTCCATTACAAAGTTGTTTTAAAACATTTACATGGTGGCAGGTCATTTATTTAAAATGTTAACATTATATGTTGTTGACATGGCACAGTCATGTCTGCTGAGTAAAGCGTAAGCATTTAATGTGAGCCATAGCCTGTGAAAGACAATATTTCAGCTGTTGCTACTGTCAGTTCAAGAACTGCTCAATTCTCTGCACAGAAATGGTCTTTTAGGTTGAAAGTATTTCCTCCCTTCGTCTAAAAAACACGATAACATAATTTGCATATTGCATTTTGCAAATTTTTGCCTACGGTGCCAAAGAAAAACAAGTACCATCACGTTTTCAGAGTTTTGATATGTTACCGTGAGCATCGGTTCTGTTGACATCACTACTTCCAACAACCACTTGCCAACCGGTTGGGGAATACACATTTTTCGCTAATGACCATCGGTTGCCAGGGGCTGCCTGTGTCAACAAAGTACTGCAAACCAGGTCACAGGTTACCTTCCTGTTAACCCCCAAAACAGCCACTAACACAATGATGTAACAGGTACCGTTGTGTTGAAACAATAGAAATGAGTGTTAAAAGTGTAATATTTTTATGTGGTGATTACCAGTAATTATCGGTAATTGTTGGAAACAGTTGAAATAGTTCACGTTAATCAAAAATAATCTGCTGAATTAACTGAAAAAGGGGGGAAAAAAGTGTTTTAAGTAGTTGGGTTTACAATGTTCATGAAGCTGTAACTGGGCAGTACAACCATAAATCACGGTGCTTATATGATTTTTGTGGTTTCATAGTATATTATGTTATTATTACTATGTGACTGGCCCTTTCTACAGGTTTATAGCGGCTTATTCTACGCTCAGATATTGATCTAAATTAGATTGCTTGATAAATAAAGACTCTAGCAATCTTCCAGAGAAGGTATCGCAGATGGTCCGTGTCCTTATCTCCCCTAAAAGAAGAATTTCCGAAATTAAAGTCTAAACTGTCACCAGTAAATAATTCTCTTTATTCACACTTTATTTGTTTGGAGAACATCTTGAGAAACAGGGTTCTTGTCCTCAGAAAACAAAGTCATAAAACAGAGGAATCCGAGCCTGTGCAGGAGTGACAGTGTTTTTAAGCAGGCCTGCCTGTCGTGGCGGCGTTTTAAGAGCGTTCTCTGGCGACTGCCGTGACACTGCCATTCCCATGCCCTGTCGAATTCTTTCCTCAGATCCCAGGCATTTAAACTGCTCCCTCCCTCCCCTGCACCACTCAGGATGCAGCCAAAAGTCCACTGACCTATGTGGGAGTGGATATTTTGGAAGACGGCCCTGGCTCTTTCACTCTCTATTCCTGTCCTCGCACGTTCATTAGCCCCGGCCTCGAGAGTCAGAGTGTTTAGATGTTGTTATCATTCCTCTCCTATCATTTTTCTTCCCTGTTTTTTCTCTCTTTTCCCCTCCAGAGACACTTTTCTTTTTTCTAGGTTGGGTCAACTGCTGTAATAAATACATGTATCTCACATTAAAATTACTATAATCACCAAGTAAATATATATATGTGTTTATCCTGGTGATGGTTGGTTGGAAAGGAAAGGCTCTTTTAAAAACCTCTAAAGCAGAAAGCAGTGAAGCAGTTTAAGGCTGTTTCTTCCCAGCAGTTCTAATCTGAGGTCCACCTAAAGGCCTGTCACAGCGACTCATTTACAGACGCTCACTGTTTCACTTATTCAGCCAATCGCTTTAGCACTACGTTGTACGTGTATATTTATTGGCCGCTGATTCATTATTTATAGCCAAAAAATGTGCTTATTTATTTGCACTTTTAGCTAACAGTTTCAACTGTTGATTCATACTTTAAATTATTTCGTCTTTAAATCTGCACTTTAATAATTTTGCTCGCTAATAATTGACTAACAATTTTAATCGTTTTCTCCACCATTTTATATTAACAGTTACATCTTCTTTAGCTAATGATTTTAATTTGTGAACCATATTTTTAGATAGTTTTTTTTTAATAATTGTAGCTAACTTCTATTTATTAATTGTGTTTGTCTACCAATATGGTTTGCTAACAAAACATTATATAAACTTATGTTTAATTAACAATTACATTTCGTTGTCTGTACTTTTTGCTAACAGTTTCACTTGTGAGCCATAAATTTGACACATAATTTTCAACTTCCTCTCCATAATTTAAGCTAGTTCTTTTACCAGTTTATTTATTATATTTAGCTAGCAGTAGTTCTTCCTTTGTCTATTCAATTAATTAACAATTTCAACAGTCAACCTTAACTTTTAGCTAACTATTTTAATTTTTAGCTTTTAATTTCCAACTTTTTTTTTTGCATGAACTAAGCCATAGCGGCTTCATGTTAATATTGAGCATTGGTGGTTGCTGGAGATTGCTGGGTGTCACCAGGTTGCATAGGGGTGCTGCACTAAAACCCTCTTTGTGATTGCTTTGATGGCTAGCAGACTGCCAGAGTCGCCTGTAGTTTACAGGGAAGACACCAAGCAGTAGTCAAGTAGCAGTAAAATATGTATATAAAAAGAAAATGTGCCTCAGCGTTGCAGCCAGAAATGTAACATTTCCTTTGAAGGTACTTTTTTAAGTTTTACTACTGCTTGGCAAGTGTTTGCAGACAGATTGGCATCTTCCATGCAAACTGAGTGACCAGTCTTCTAGCAACCAATAAAATTGCAAGGAGGTTTTCACCAGCCAGTCAGGATGTAGAATTTATTTCCTGACAACCGCTGGTTGTCAGATGCTCACAGGGCAGTCTGTATAAGCGGAGCCTTATTCGCATGACGCCTCACTTTATTATTTTTAGTTTTGTGTTTTTAGATTACAGCTGATGTATGTGAAATCATTTCAAATCCCAGAGACAACTTAAGGGAGTGTTAATGTATTTTCACTTTAAATTATCAATATAAAATACTTGCACGTCTTTTTGTTTTATGGCTGTGAGATTTGCAAAAGAGAGAAAAATTCAAATGCAACAGAAAATATCAAAAATACTGAGAATGTTAAATAAATAAAGAAATACCTTTAGAATAAAAAAAAACTTTTGCCAGTGAGCTTTAAATCAGCATGGTGACTTCTTGATATTTGGACTTTCTCAGCTGGCTGTGTTTTGCCCTTGACTGTGTGATTATGATCTTTAACACATCACCAGAGGCCTTGCAGTGACACAAAAAAAGTGTGAATTCTCACAATATGACACTTTCATGTTTGTCTGAATGACTCTATTGTACATGTGGGTAAAAAGGAGATAAAGTAACACCAGTAATGATACCCGGTTTAATTCTGACTGGATACTGTGACACATCTGACCAAACACACTTATATAATTGACTTTATGGGAGAAGCCTGTCGTGATCAAAAGTCCCTGTTTACAGACTGCTGTTGCCTTAATGCTAGAGGTCAAGGTAGGGGAATAAGTCTGTTTCTGACCAAGTCATTATTTACTGTTGATTCGACAGAGGGAAGTTTTCTCGACCGGGGCTCGGGTCTTTCACATTACAGCCCCAGCAGAGGAAATAATGACCTGTAGGTGCTCAGCTGTTGGAAGGAAATTGGTGTTTCTTTCTTTTTATTAATATACTCCAAAGCTGCTGCGCTCTCCTCCAACATCCCTCCTCCCATCCTCCAGTCTAGTCTCCCACAGTGAACACCGCAGCCCTGTTACATCACTGGAAAAAGTTTGCTGCTTTCTTTCTTTCTGGAAGTTATTGAGCTTTTTCTCACCTTTATTTTGTCTCGCCGCATACCGTTTCTGCTTTGGAGAAACCACATCACTGCAATTACTGCAGCATTCCAGGGTTGGGTTTTTTTTGTTTGTTTGTTTGTTTTCTTGTGCATGTTACATATTTCTGCCTGGAAGGGTGGAGGAGGTTCTTATTATGGTGACTTTAATCTAGACCTTTGTTCGGCTTGTACACATTACGTTGCAGCCCAGTCTCATGACACTTTGGCAATGAGCACAGAGTAAAAAGAAAAAAGGAAATGTCTTATTCTTTCTAATTTATGATGTGCTTTCAATCTTCTGGTGCAAACTGTGCGACGCTGGAGCGTTAACAGTTTGCACTGGACACGAAAATCCAGGTAAAAAAAGATGCTAGTTGATTTTATTAAATCTTTTCATATCTTGCTGAGTTTAATGTTTTTAGTTAAACTTAGGCCACTTCATCTGCAAGCACCTTTGCAACCCACCTCAACTTTACCTAAATTTTCCATTTATGATACTGATAATGTAAATACTAACCATATAACCTCCTTGCATCTCAACTATTCAAGCAGTTACTATTACAAACACTTCCGGGCACACAAATGACCCGCCCGGGTTTTAAAAAACTGGATTTGGCAGCGTTCTTCTTTCACTGGATTACAGCGTTACGCTCTCTAAAATATGAATGCATGAGGTTAGATTCTGTTTATTCTGGTTGTGGCAACACACTATTGTTCTTTGCATGCTGCTAAATCTAAATGAGTCTGGACTGCCCTCCTTGGAAAATGCTTTGCGAATGTTTGCCCTCAGAATGAAAACAGAATTGAGCAAAACATTTTATTGAACAATGTAAGGCACTGATAGAGGAAAAGCAAAGGTTGTATGAATGTTACAAAATATTACTTATGTTTTAAATATTATTGTTGTTGTTTTTTATTAGCAACAACACAGAACAATTGTGAAACGGAGGTGTGCAAATTAATCTAATTAAAAGTATAAGTCCGGAAAAGATGGTGACTGCCTACTTGGTCAGGTCATTCTGAAAAAAAAAAAAAGACATTTATAATCTTAGCAAGACTTTTACCTGGTTAAATAAAAGATATCCTTTAGTTTAATGTGGAGATTTTAACCTGACAGCAGTCGAATTTCGTTGCTCCTTCCCTTTTTCTCCCCCATGGATCCCTCCAGTGGCTGGCAGATCCAGAGAGGAGGCTTGAGAGAAGAAAGAAGAGGAGTAGTTGTTAGAAGTGAAGAGGATTCAGGGCCCAAGGCAACTAATCAACGTGTTTCTCGTGTCACACCAGCTCAAATCAACTTTTCTCGAGGACTGTAGATCTTTGAATATCGTCCTGCGAGACCTGTAAAATATTCACACTGCTTTAGTTACCTGCTGTTTTAGTAGGTATGAAGAAGAAGAAGAAGAAGAAGAAGAAGAAGAAGAAGAAGAGTGGGGCTTTCATGTGCTTCTGATGGCCTGTCACTTTGCTCAGTGGCACAAATGTTCGTATGTGAGGCTCGTGGCCGACACGACTTTTCATCGTTGTTAATCAAAATGAATAAACATGCATAATTGCAGAGAGTGGGGAGAAGTTAGGGAAATTCAGAGGGAATTTTCAATGCCCTATGAAGTATTAAAACGAAGCTTGGCCTCATTTTTTTTCTTCACCTAAGTCGTACTTCCCCACCTAGCTTTCTGCCGACTGCACCGACATGTATATCTCTGGTTTTCATCACATGCGCTTTTCTCAAACACACAAACCATTACGACAAAATATTTACTTTCTCACAGACGTATTCCCGTACTTCTCCCAACTTTGATATTCCCTTTGATTTCCATCACCCCCCTCCTCTCCTCCCCTTTTTAGACATGTATAAGTTTAAGAAATCTGCGGGTTTGATGTGATTTTTCCCGCCTTTGTACATCATAGGCAAACATGGAGAAAAAAAAAAGTGCGTTAACAGACAGGCAACGAGCTCAGGCAACAGTGGGGAGCTAAGATTTGACATGTTTTTTTATTTTGACAGCACTCACCCTCCCTGCCCTTGGTTTATGATCATAAATAGTGCATGCTGCTTATTAGGAGGCTGCTGCCACGTTCCCAGCTAGTGTTGCTTGCCGGTGTTAGCAGACAATTTGCCAGTACACATGTGAGACATTATTAGTGTTTCCCTTTCATCCTGCAGCTCCCCTCTCCGTCTCCTTCTCCCAGTCCTGTGCCATCCATGTAAAGCACTCTGGGATAGGTTGCACTCACTCACCGATTCTGCACGCCGCTCGTCATGCAGCTAAATTTGATGGGAAAAGCGCATAATTTGCCTCTTCTTAGATTAAATCTAACTAATGTGATTATGTGACACAGACACAGGAGTGTACGCGAGCGCACAGGCGCACAAAAGACGGTATGATGACAGAATTTCAAGATGTTTCAGGGAAGGGAGAGGGATTGGAGAAAAAAAAAGGCCAGTGCTTTTTAATGCTGCATGGAGCAACATCTGGCTCCAATTACCCACTGTGAGGTAGGTGCTCTATTATAAAGGAAACTCAAAGGATTTCCTCTCTTGAAATACACGTTATCCCTTAATTCCTGCCTAAATTACCACTTAAGCAAGGCCTGTAATTCATACACCCCCAGTAGTCCAGGTCTGTGTCCGTGCTGGCTGCGGGAAAACTAAACTCCGTGTCACCTTGATTGTGGAGGTAGACGTCCTTGGAGATCAGTGGAGGAGAGTGGCATGGGCAGGGCAACTCGGAAAGAGAGATTAGTGGCGTGGCTTCGCACCTCTCCTCCCCTTAGATAGCGCCCCGCTGGTGTGGCAAAAGAGGTGAGGAGGGACATAATGGCCGATGGACCTCCTCTAAAAGGATGTTTTGCCAGAGGTGGGAGAGGAGGTGAGGATGGAGCGAGGGCTCCGGGATCCCTGGGGATAGATTTGCAAGTGGAGACAGTTCGATTCACCTCTCCCTGACACTAACGCCAGGGGCCCGGGGCGAGCAGTCAGCCTGTGGTCAAGGCAGGCACGACCCCAGCCTCCAAACACACACTGTCTCATAGAGAAAGTACAGGTCCGGGCAGAGAGGTAATTTGATGCTAGGCTCTCCCCCGAGGACATGCTGTTGCGGTGCGTGCGCCAGTGTCGCTGGGTCAGAGCTGAAGTTTTCCACCACAGCTTTCAGAGTCGATTAGCGGGGAACGGTGCCCCACTTGGCAATGCCACGGTCGCAGGCAGGAGGCACGTCTCAAGTACAGGAATAAAAGCTCCTGCTGCACAACCACACTCATATCTCATGATTTTAAAACAATAAACTCTGTCAAACTGCCTTAAACACAATATATTTTAAACTGATGTTGCACAAGCTAAAAACACTGCTGTTTAAACTGTCAAAATATGAATTAAAGGCTTAAATATTCTTTTCAGAGTTTGATTTTCCTTGATTGCAAATGTTTTGGCAGTCACTGCAGTCAGTAATGGAAACTTAATGTTCAGATCTGGGAACACGGCAAACTGAGAAAATATCTGTTTACAGATCAAATTCCTGAGCATCAGGGGAATATTACCGTCATTTAAGGTGTGTTCACTTTCAGCTTTTATTCCACATTAAGCGGCTTAGATGACCAGACTAAACTTGGCCTATTTCCAACCTGTATTTGTCTCAGTGCTCATGTTTTCTGCACTATTTGAAGGCAGTGTAGCAGCGGTGCCATGTTCCTTGATCACAACAGGCTCCTTGGTGAGAACGGTGTTATCGTAACTGAGGAGTAATGGCCCATATTGCACTCTAATTGTGATAAGTGAATTTTTTTTCTTTTGTAACGGTTAAATTTATCAAAGCAGCTCAGAGGCCTTCCCATTCCACCATAGAAAAACATGGTCAGTCAGTCTATTTGGAAGACAGGCTTCATTAGATAAAACTGTTTTCTTTAACATTTCTTTTAACATTCGTCTGCATTAAGAAGTATGCTAGGTAAACACGGATGAGAAAAATCATTACCAATTACTAGCGACAAAAAAACAAAACAAGAAAAACATTAGAGTCCCTCAGTGACTTTCAGTTCCTTGCAGATGTAGATTTTTGCTTCTTGCTAATGTTGGCTAATCTTAGCTTAGCTATTAGTGCAGCTAAGTAGCTAGCTACCCAACATAGTCGCCTTTTCTCAATATGCGTACTTGTGTGTACTCAGCGTCAGCCAAAGTACTGTTCCAGTTCAAAGTGCGCATACAGGCAAGTATGCTCAAAATACCCGGATGTGTTCCTGCTCCGCCCCTTCTATCGAGGATGCATCAGTGGTGACCTATTGTGGACTCGGTGCAGCCAAGTATCCCAAAATGCATTTCGAACAAAACTCAAATGCAACAATGGCGGCGTACAGTGGGCAAAGCTGTGAGTAAAGTTTGAAATATTACTGCTTCTGTGACACAAAATAAACTTTAACGAGGTATTATGGGGAGAATGTGGATGCATAAGCCTCAAATATTAATATATATAGATATTACTTGATTGCAAAAGTGCTCCGATATTTTCGCCGCTGTCGGTTCGCTGGGCATTCGAGGCTTGCTAAACCCGGGGAGAATGCCTGACTCCCGGCACATTGTTTTCAGACCTCAAAACGGCTGATGTTTGGTTTATTTCAGTGTTTCATTTGTTCCCGAGCGAATTGATAAAACTGATGTCAAAAATACTTTACTCACGAGGGAACGCAAGAGCCTTTTCACCGGGAACGGGAACATCGCGGCATGTTGACGCTGTTCATGGAGATCGTGAATTTAAATTCAGAGAGATGAAGTTTATAAAGCCAAGCAATCAGTAAATTTAATCAGTGGATTTAAGCTGGAAGGTGATAGAAACGAGCCTGGTTCTGCTGGAGGTTTCTTCCTGTTAAAAGGGAGTTTTTCCTTCCCACCGTCGCCAAGTGCTTGCTCATAGGGGGTCGTTTTGACTGTTGGGTTTTCTGTGTATTATTGTAGGGTATTTACTCACAATACAAAGCGCCTTGAGGCGACTGTTTGTTGTGATTTGGCGCTATATAAATAAAAGTGAATTGAATTGAACGAGTCAAATTTAATCTTTTTCTTTTGCCTATGTTGGGTAATGTGCTAAACCAAGAAACTATTACCCAATGTAGCAGGAAACTGGCTAGCTTTAACTTGTTTCTACATTAACATTACTATTACAAAAAAATAGCCCTTGTATTATGGAGGTTGTTTTAAACTATGTGTCATTTGTTCCTCTATATTTATTTATTTTTGTCTTGTTTGTTAGTGATGCTGTATGCTAAAGCTAAGCTAACATGAGCTCATCTTGCTCAGTGTTGGCTTTGTAGAGGAGCAGAACAGAGGCATTAAGGCAAATCCAACTTAATGTATATGTAAAAAGGCAGGTGACAGTCAGGGAAGGTAGCATTTTTTAAAACTTTTACATTTTATTTACACATTGGCAATAAAAATGCTTTTAAATACTTCATATTACACTTCAAAGAAATATAGTGCACTCACGTATTAAAGAAAGACAATGTTTACGTAAAAGCTGCATATTTATAAAAAAAGATTTATTTGGCATACATTTTTATGCCATTTTTAAAGTTATCTGTTTTTAAGTGATACAGACAGTGGGTGAAATAACTTATTTTCCTTGAATTTCTCAGAGGTAGGAAAATAAACTGAAACCGTCAAATGCTTCTCCTGGCCGCCACTCATTTTCTAAAACCAGAAAGTGTCGAAGGCTCTGTTAATATTTTTCCAACCTGGAATTTTACTGACCCAGGAGTCCTGACTGAGCAGGTATTGGCGTACCACAGGCTCATTTCACAAGGTTTTCGGTTGATTTTTAATTTGTGGAAACATCAGTCTGAACCTATAGTCCAGCAACCACAGGGGAACCTCGTCTCCAGAAATCTGCTTCAAACCTGTTATTACGTGGTAATTCAAACAACTCATTTATTTCATCAGGAACTGCCCAGAAAACACCAGAATTATGAAGTGTCTGTTTTTTGAAGGAGGATTTCTTTCAGGGTTACGCAACCTGCATTTCATCTAGGAGCACATTTGGTGAAAAACAGGGTTTTTTTTCCTGATATTGTAAAGGATTCGCTACAATTTTGGCAGAATACCTTTGCATTAAAATTATAACTAATCCAAAAGTAATGCAAGACATTGCCAGAAGTGATTTGGGTTAGATTCCTTCTTCTTTTGTACTTCCATGGTGTAATTTTTTGATGTATTTTCCAAAAGACAGTTGAACATAATTGCAGGGCTTTTGTACCCCATGGCTGTCTAGGGCAGTTGTTGCCTTTGCCCAGATGTTAATCAGCCTTGACCATGTTCTTGATGTTACAGATTATAAAGGATTATAGGTTCAAGTCTGGTTTTCTGGTTCTTACAACTCTTGACACTCCAAACACTGATGTCATGCAGTTTTACCAACCCTAAAATAAACCTGCCAGCCAGTAAATCAGAGGCTAAATCAGGTCGCAGCCATCCTTTGTGTTTATCTGAACTCTTTGGAAACACAAAAGCCTGATCATCATGAATTCCCTATAGCCATCTAAAAACCCAGTGTGGAGGAGCTCCTGAGCTTTAGTGCAACCTGAACACTCAGAGTTTGACTAACTCAGTATCATCGTTTCAAAGCTCTTCTGATTCTCACTTTCATAGACTTGCTCCTATGTGTTATGTTTTATTAATTTCTCCTGATGCCAGTCTTTTTATGTAATGCTTTTATGTTTCTTGCTTTGCTTTTATGTTTGTTGCTTTGCTTACATTACTCTTTAATAGACTCCTTTTTTTATAACTCGCTTGGAATTTGTTTTGATAAATCATGGCTGGTACTTTTTTGTGAAGGCAACTAATGAAACCCGAGCCTGCTCACTCACCGCCTAGATGAATGGAAGAACATATTTGGCTCATTGTCTAGAAAAAATACACATGCAACACACTGATGTGATCATACGTATGTAGGTGAATAGATGTCAAAAATCTGGATGAATATGACCCCTTTCAACAAACAGGTTACATTTGCTCATATATTTGTGTATCTTTAACCTTAGACTGTTGGATGAACCTGTCTTTCAGTAGAAAGACAGATAATGATAGCTAATGTTACATTAAAATGTGTATCCCATGACTGGTTGCTGTCACTTGTTTGGTGGAATCGGTTGCAAAAAGTCCTTCATGCTGTATCAAAAACCTCCTTTCAGTTGCGTTGGTTGCTAGTACTCAGTGGCAGTCATCCGTATTTAGTGTGGAATAGGCCAGTATTCACCAGCTGCTTGTTGAGTGGTAGAGGAAAGGTGAAAATTGTGATACAAATTGGAAACAAAGACTGCTTGCCTTCAGAGTAAAATTTTGGCCTTCTTGTGATATGTTGGCATCAGTGATAACACCTTTTACTTTTCACTGCGACCAGTCTCTGTTTCAGGTTTGGTTTGTATTGCACTTCTTCAAGTTTCATGACCTGACTTTTTTGCAGACAAGTTGGCAACTTCAAGTCCAAACTGGGCAATGTGGCAATCTGCTAACAAACAAAGAAATCACAAGAAGGTTTTGGTATAGCAACCTCTTTGCAACGAATTTCACCTGGCAACACTTAACTTGCTTACCCTCTTGAACCGGTATTAGAAAAACACTATTTGGGGCAATTCTGATTTTAGTGGGGGTATCTTTGTTGGTGCGATTTATATGGCCACAGTAACCAACAATCTCAAGGCTACTCATAGGTAACCAAGATAGCTACCTATGAGTAACTTTGTTTATATACAACAGGCTTATTTTTCACCTCAGTGAACAACATTTCTTACATTTTGATGCCCAACTGAACAGGCGATAATGTGATTTCATTGGCTAACGGCCAAATAAGTGATGCCTTTGTGTTAAGGATTATCTACATTAAAAAAAAGAGACCATGGAATGTCAAATGAAGTCAGTGATGCAGCCACAATAGACAAAATAGCCATTATTGGGGCAAAGAGTTTACTTTTTCCCAACTTAGAGGCGCACAATTGAAGCGATTACCAATGGAAGCAAAGGATACTGCTGACTCACACATGAGGGAATGAATCTAGGCAGCCAAGGCCTGCAAATGTCCACTAGCGGTCAACCATAGTTATTAGTTATTTGTTGGTCAGTAGAGCTCTGGATGCTTAAAGAAAAAATCTGAGTGACAGTTTGGTTGTTTTTCACAATTGTGGGTTCCTCTAACCTAAGGATCTAAAACGGTTTAACTTTGAACCAAAGAAAACTTGCTCTTTTAAGTATCTCCCTTTTCCTGTCTTGATTATTTTTGCTGTCTAATTTTTACAGTAGCTAGTTTAAATTGGCTGGCACTCAAAATGGCAAATTAAAAAAAGATATTTTGCTACATTTGAAAGCCCACAAAAACATCTACTGGGAGACCTCATGTATTAAAAACATAATGAAAATTGCAAGAACAAAAAAAAAACTGCCCCATTCATTTTGAACTATCTCAATTAGTGTTCCCTATGAAACAGGAAGTTCTCAGATGCTTCACATCCTGCAGTGATTATAACAGGAGTGAGGCGGTTTAGTTGTAGAGCCACAAAGTTGGTGTAAGGTGGAGGTCGGGGTAGATGGATGAGTCAGCAAACGTTATGGGAGACAAAGTTAATTTTAATTGTGGGTGGGCTTGTTTTAAACACTAGTTTTAAAACTACCAAAAGGTATAGAGAGAAACCAAACTGCTTCCTGATCAGTTTCAGTAATATTGCTACAGTTCAGTATAAGACAAAATTTAAAATCAAGACCTTTCATAAAGTTTTTATGTCATTTAAATTCTTTCTCAAAGGATTAAAGTGCTTTTTCTGCCACAGTACAATACTAATTGGATTCAGCTGCGTAACATTTAAAAAGCGATTGTCTTTAATGTTAACACTAACGGTATGTGCTAGGAATACAGAAAGAAGCCGTCACAGCATTCGAATTGCAGCACTTCCAGTTTCCTCTGAAATTGGACTCAGAAAGCATTAAAGTTGCATCATAAACTGAACTTTCCAAATCACTGTACGGTCAAGCATTACCTCCAGAGCTGATTAATCTTTGTGTTCACCTTTCGTAGTAAACACAGCGTGTTGCTGCGTCTGTGAAAGACCACAAATGTGAGGATATTGTTCTTTAACAAGGAGGAAAGACAGCACGGGTCTCTGGGAGTCTTTTGGGGTAATTTAACACTAACACGGCCAAGGAAACAGACTATTTCTGAAGGTAGTCATCCATCAAACACTGAGGAGAATGTCCAGTTGGTGGCTCCAGCAGGCTTAGAATAGCCTTTTGTTCAAACACCTTTAATAATTAAACACCTACTCAGCCCCTCAGGCTTCACAAGATTGAAGACTTTCGCGGGGGGGGGAGAGAGAAAAAATCCCCTTCCCCTCCCTGTGCTGTTGTAACCTGGAGAGCTTGCCGGAGATGAGGTGCGCCATATCACCTAATGCCTTTTCCTTGCACTGAACAAACCCCCTCTGACTCCTTTAGTGCACTCATAAAAGAAGCATAGTTGGAATACATGGCCATTTTAGAGGCAGTTTATGCACCAATATTACAGTTAGACCGATGTTTACGCTCTGATTGGATTTTTCTGCCAATTAATCGGTAGCAGGACATCCAGAGGTGTAGCTTGGAGATACAGGAACTGATATGATATATGAGGTTGTTGTTTTCAGAGTGCCGTACTGATAGATAGTCAGATAAGAAGGTAGATTAGAGGGGCCACACACTGCTAACACTAGTATGCTGCACACTGAATCAAAACAAGGTTACAAGTTACTATGAAAGTATTATATTACTACAATCTAAATCAATGTTTAAATTAGCCTACAGCTTGCCATTTTATTTTATGTGAATTAATGCATAGGTTGCTGATTAAACCCAGCCTTGGAAGTGAGCTAAATAAACATAACAGACACTACATTCTTCAAACTCTTATTAATTCGTGGGGGAGTTACTCTGTTTTCCTTTTAGTACATCATGGACCAGATTGAGAGGGTTTGGGGGCCACTTCCAGCCTTTAAGCCACACGACGTGTGACACAGATGGATGGTCATCGTGCAGGTTTTTAGCCTTGCACTAAGTGCTGGTTGGATTCGGTTCCAGCCCTACCATGCTTAGATGCCAGTGGTGTAACAGAGATACCAATTAGCAATAACGGATCCTGAAATGTAACAGCCCTCTTCCAAAGTGTCATAAAGTTGGCATTTAGAGTTTGAAGGAGTGGTGGTGGAGTATCTCTGGCCTGATGAGCCAGGGCCGCTAAAGAAAAATAAAAAAGTTTGCTGATAAGTTCATTGGCTATTATTGTTACTGTTATTTTACCTGTGAAGCAAGCTGGCTGAAGCAAACCTTGCTAATGAAAGGAGCTGGCAGAGGCGGTTAGAGCTGACTAGGAAGCCTTCTGGGTGGCTTTTGTTTTCCATTTTTACCTGATTTAATTTCACATTAAGCAATGCTCGGTTACATTTAGAAAAAAAAAGTATTGTTTAGGTTAAAATATGTCCATTCACATTATTAGACACGCGCATGAAAAAAATCACGCTCACATACCAAGTTTAAATGTGACGTCAAGAGGAGCTGCACTGGTAGTGCGACCCGTCTCACTATTGCCATAAACATGACGCAAAACAGCGCTGCTGCCAAAGGACATCAGACAGCAGCTGCACAGACGCAGTATTGGACACCTTGAGAATCTTTGTCTGCTGCTGCACTGGATAGAAATGCCTGTCCCAGTCCTGCAGAGGGACTTTCTGTTATTCCTAAATAAATTAATAACTTGCTTCTAAAATAGGTAAAAGAAAAGAGGAAACAGGCCCGTGCACATTTAGGTACATTAAGGGAGAAAAGCTTAAATCTTATTGTGTTACACATGCAGTAGGCTTGTGTCTCAGCTGTGCGCTCTCCTGAAGGGGTCATAAGCATTTGTAAGAGTGTAGTTTTTGTTTCCTGCCACATTAAACACTCACCCCTTCCTATTCTCCATCCCGTGGGACCAAATAATGACTAATGCAAGAAAAAAAAAAATAGGGCTGCAGATATGCTGAGAACAAGCACCTGAGAGAGAACAGCTGTCTTGTAAAAGGTCAGTATCCCACTGCTCCTTGGTCTTTTTCTCCGTTTCCGGCCTCTCGGCTTCACGACCCCCCCCCCATCCACCCACCGTCCTCTCTTTTTCCCACCCCCACCCACCGGACTCCAAAGTCACGTAGTTTGGCCTTTTTCTCACACACATTGCTCTCACTCCCTTTGCGCTGCACCTAGAGGATTCTTGGCAGAGCCTGACCACCTTGTAATCCCATGTAGGAAAAAAAAAAAATGGAGTGGGTGGATAAATGTACTGCTCTCTGGTTTATAAAACTTCCCTGCAAGTGGATATATATGGGTCTCTTGAGGTGTTTGTTTTTCCCCGAGTGTAGTGTAGCTATCATCGTTACGCACATGTGTGCCCCCCCACCCCACCCTTCCCCACACACACTTCCACACAAGCTCTTCTAAACATTGACAAACAGTCTCGAAAAGGCAAAAAACAAACACAAATCGAATTGGTTACATTTGGGCTGCTTTGGGGAGAAATTTCTCATAACCCGGCTGACGAAAAGAGGCCGCTGCAATTTTGCAGACAAACAAACAATGTTTGGAGTGATCGCTTTCAATAAATGCCCTACTCACATATTTGAGCTCTAATATTTATCATGAAATCGGCGTGGCCGCCAGACCGACTAAACAAATACAGAGCTCCCACGTCTCTTATGTCAACATACATGCAAAAACCAACAGTAAACACGCAGAGAGATGCTGCCGTGTCACTGAAAGCAGCCTCAAACCCAAACTGTCAATAAGGCGCGAGTGTTGTTTTACAGAATCACACTTGAAGCTGGGAGACGCAACTTTTTCACATTATCGCGACAAATAAACTCAGTATACGCTCAACGCGATCACCTTGGAGTGGCCTCTTCAGTGTTACCAAGGACATTCTGAGGCGTACCATTTCCTGTGGGTGGGTCGTGTGGGTGTGGCTGGCGGTGAGCTTATCAAGGTGATCCCCGTGGTACCGAGGCAATGGAAGAGGGAAGGAAGGGAGAAAGAAAAGCCGTGGGATGAGTGCAAATAATGGATTTTGCATGCAAGATGATCAAATGTTTCATTAGTTAGAGAGTTAAAAGGAGATGATATTAAGATTTCCCACAAACTGAACTTAAGAATCTCCCCGTATATATTTCCCTATACGTCTACCTTAGTGTGCACATGTCTCGAATATCAAAAGCAGACTTGTAAAGGCCCCTTTATGGTTGAGATCAGGTCTCAGAGGTCTGACTTGTGAGAGACTTCTTCTTCTTCCTCCTCTTTCTTATCATCTGCATGCAGAAACAGTAGAAGATATTCAGGGGGGAGGTTGTGATGGTGGGACTCCGCCAGGGATGACCAGAGCTCTGGTCAGCACTGACTGCTGGGTCAAAGCCTTTAATTGTATTTTCAGGCATTTCACACTAACAAGGCTTCTGTCTCGAGCTCTGGGAAAGAGTTTGAAAGAGAAAAGGGAGTGAGGAAAAGACGGTGAAATAAAATAAATCAGCATATAAAATAAGGAGGTAATGATGGGAGAGGAAGGGGAGGGGGAGCGGGGCGGCAGGTCTCGGTGGGTATTTCAGCCAACTGCTTGTCAAGACTGAGGCGGCGGGAGAGTGCGTGACAGCTCTGACAAGAGTTAGCGGAGGTCCTTCAGCGCTTCTCTTTTGTGTGACAAGGGGAGGCGGGCAGGGAGGGCTGCTCAGCAGCTCTAGACAGCCGAGGTCGCGGGAGCGGCTTCCGGTGGGTCGCATTAGCACCAACCTGCCTGTCATGACTCATGAAGTTTGCCGGGAAGAAGACAGAAGACAGACTAAGAAGACAAAAAGCGCGTTTCAGATGGTTATTCAGGTTGAAGCAGGTGAGAGGTGAATGGCTCTACATGCAATCCGACATGTACTTAAACCTGTGAGCGACGTGAATGTTAATACCCACCGCCTGTAGTTCAGGGCTGCCATGTGAAAGACAGCAGTTCCTGGGAGGCCGTTTGCAGCCGTGTTGTACCTTTTAATCAGCCATTTAGTGCATGACAGCACATTTCTCTACCTATATTGGATGCTCCAGGTAGGCTTATATCAAAAGAATGCATGTATCCATACATTTGCTTAACCAGCTGACCCGCTCGCCCTACTGAGCCTTCCGATTAAGACACGGTGTAGGGTTTCAGAGGGGTTTGATGTACCTACAGTGTTTCAAAGCACCAAGATAGCGACAGCGAAAATGTTCCGCTTGAGGCTTCTCAATGGGCTTTGTTAAACGGTGGGTGACGTCAGAATAGCTACAGCCATACCGTCTGGCCTTGTTTTATAAGATTTCCATTGGTTACGCCACACAAACACGTCGAAGAGAGTTAATTTGAAAAGTATCTGGTTTTTGAAACTAATTGCAACCTAACTCCAAGCTTACCCTTTTTGACTTCTGTTGAATAAACAGCTTAAATTCATCTTTCATTTCAGAATTATGACTTAACTGGAGATATCTACTGCCCCAATTCCAAAGAAGCTGGGATGTAAATCTAATAAAACTGTATTTTATTCACAATAGAACATTTAGACACACTGCATATTAGACATTTTACTATTTCATGAAAAATATTAATTCATTTGGAATTTGATGGCAGCAGCACATTTTTTAAAAAGTTGGAACGAGGGTGACAAAAAAGGCTGGAAAAGTAAAGAAACAGCTGGAGGAACATTTTGCAATTCAATCAGGTTAATTGGCAGCAGGTCTGTAACATGATTGGGTATAAAAAGAGCATCTTAGAGCGGCAGAGTGTCTCAGGAATAAAAGTGGGCAGAGGTTCACCAAACTGCCAGAAAAACTGCCTCTACAAATGATCGAACAATTTTAGAATATTGTTCAAAATAATGTTCCTCAACATAAAATTGTGATGAGTATGTGAGTATCTCATCATCTACAGTGGAAAATATCATCAGAAGATTCAGAGAATTTGGAGAAATCTCTGTGCGCAAGGGACAAAGACAAAAATCACTTTTGGATGCCTGTGATCTTCGGTCCCTCAGGCAGCACTGCATTAAACACAGGCATGATCCAGTCATGGAAACCGCAGCATGCGCTCGGGAGCACTTCCGGAAACACTGTGAACACAGTCCACCGAGCCATCCACAAATGCAGGTTAAAGCTCTAACGTGCAAAGAAGAAGCCATATGTGATTCATGATCCAGGAATGCTGCTCACTTCTCTGGACAAAAGTTCATTTAAAACAGACTGATGCAAAGTGGAAAACTGTTCTGTGGTCAGAAGAATAAAAATTTGAAATTCTTCCTGGAAAACATGGACACAGCATCCTCTGGACTAAAGAGGAGCGAGACCATCTGGGCCTATTATCAGTTCAAAAGCCTGCGTCTCTGATGGTATGTGAGTGCATTAGTTGAATTGACATCTAGAAAGGCACCATCAATGCTGAGAGGTACATACCGGTTTTAGAGCAACACATGCTCCCATCCACATGACGTCTTTTTCGGGGAAGGCCTTGCGTATTTCAGCAAGACACTGCTAAACTGCACACTGCATCTATTACAGCAGCATGGCTTCATGCCGAGAGTCCGGGCGCTCAACTGACCTGCCTGTCCAGCACCCCGGACATTTGACGCCTCATGAAAGTAAAGATTTAAGAAAGCAGACCCAGGACTGCTGAGCAGCTAGAATCCTCTATCAGACAAGGACGGGACAACATTCCTCTCCCAAAAGTCCAGCAGCTGCTGTCCTCAGTTTGAAATGTGTTACTGCCATTAAATTCATTAAATGAGACCTCGTTTTTCTTAAAATGGTACATTTTCTCACTTTAAACATTCTACTGTGAATAAAATGAGTTTATGAGATTTCCAAATCGTTGCATTCTGTTTGTATTTACATTTTGCACAGCGTCCCAACGTTTTCAGAAATGAGCTTGTACTATATTTGCCATCTGTTGGTAATCAAAGGAAAAAAAAGAAGAAGAAAGAATTAAATTCTCCACTCTCAGGTTTCTCTGCCTTATCAACTCGATGGGGAACAAGGAGCCGTGATGGGGGGAAACAGTAAATCGAAACATTACAAAGGCTATACAGCAGCACGCGCTTAAAAAATGGCCACCAAACACGTGAAGCATACATAATTAGCCTGTTTCTCCTGCTTGCTCAAACAGCCTTTGTTTTAATTTTTTTTTTTTCATTTTGCCTCAGCATTCGCTGAAACACACGCTTCTCTCGATTCTCCCCCGTCCGCTATTGTCTTCCCTCAGCCTTTCAACCCGGCCTCACAAACAGATTCTCTAAACCAATTGTCAGTAATAAGAGTTCAGCAGATTCCACCATGAATATGCATATTAATCTCTCAGCACATTGCTAGAACAGTCCACCAATGAAAAAAAAAGTTTTCATCCAATTATACTTCTAAATCAGCAATAATTACAACCCTATACATCATCTGCATATTTCAATTAATATTCAAATCTTGTATAGGGTTTCGCATGCTAATTTATAATATATTCAGGATTAGGTACATTACAGTTAAATCTATCTCTATCCAGCCTCTACCTTGCCTCTCCTTAATAAGCTGTGTTCCCTGGTAATGTTACTGAACTTATTATAATGCAATATGCTCAGGCATAAGAATCGCACATCCTTAATATTATTTCTTGCAATTAACATGGAGCCGAAAAATACAGAGGGCCTCCTTCGTTAATTTGCTCAGGCACTCACATATATTGCAAAACAGAGTGGGAATAAACAGGTCTCTGTCTGACTTGTGTGCACACACACACACATGCACGAGTCAGTCAAGTGTTGCAAATCTAATTTAAATATATGAATGTTTTGTTTTGTCCATTTCCCCCGGACTTGACTCGGCCGCACCGCGTCCTCTCAGATGGGAAATGATGCTGCTTAGTATTGCTGCCCAGCTTTCAGAGGGCGAGCAAAGGACTTAAAAAAAAAAAAAAAGAAAAAAGATCACACTAAGACGTTTGTCAATACTTTGTGCATTCGCTATCTGTCCAATTTATATGTTCTATACTCTCAAAGCTCAGGGGACTTCAATTAGACAAGTACCTGTATCCGGCGCGCTGCTCTACAGCTCCCAGGAGCCCTTGTGCTTTCATATTGAATCATGGAGAGACGGTTAATATTCCAGTGGCACGGAGGATCTATAAAGTCGCCACCATAAACCAGAGAGGGGCCTTTGTTACATCCAAATAATGGCAGTAAATAAAGAGCTTACACCTGTATGGCAGAGGTGGTGGTGCCCTGATAGGATGCGCCCGGCCGGCCTGCAGACAGCAGTAAACGCTCGGGGCAAAGAACAGTGAGCAGAGTTAATGGATAGGTTTATTTTAAAGCGTGCCATCTGCCATCAGTCACCCAGAAGTATTGGACAGTGGAGAAACAAGTTAGCTTAACGTCCCCTCTTTGTTTCCTCTCCCCTTCCTGCTTCGCCGGGAGCCCGATAAAGATGGCGGGGAGGTGGGAAAGAAATGTCGGCGAGGGCGGCCGTGCGGGTACACGGGATCCCTGAGAGAATAAAGCATCAAACCCACTCAGCAGCACCACTAACAATAATAAAAATGCCTCGGCTTAAAGGTGACATTCCCAATTTACGATTATTTGTGTCTATAAAGTGTATTCCTCGGCTCTGACTCATTCGCTACCCTCCCTTACAAGAACAATGCATTAAGGAGGGGGTGGCGAGGGTAAATGGAAATTCTATCCATTTTATTAAACCGACAGGCCCCACTATACCTGAGACTTTCAATTTTGCCAGTGTGACCTCCAAGGAGACATTTCTGTCTCCTCTCTGTCTACCTTCGCCTCATTCAATTCCCCGTTTGCTCTGACCGGCCCTCCGAGCACCCGCGGGCCCACAAAGCCGTTATGGATGAGCTCCGAGGCAATTCTGAAATAGAGAGAGGAAAGGAGCGTAGATCTCAGCTCCCCTAGAAAGATTTACTTCAGGGTGCAAGATGGATGAAATCAGCCCTTGTATCTCTCTTAGTGATTGTTTTTCCTTGTGCTCTTTCTGCTTTTTTTGTGTGTGTGTGTGTGTAACAGGAGGACGTTCGATAGGATGGGAAATGTGATGGATTAGGAGGCAGAGATCGGAGCAAATCTAGGAGCAGAGGTGGAGATGCGGCGTTAACCTGAGTAATGTCGCGATCGGGGCCAGCTGATGCGACCGCCGTGTCTTTTCCAAACACCTAAACTGTACCGAGACCGACTTGATTTGTCTCGTGTGTCGTAGGTGCAGAGAAATACAAAGAAACTAGAGACTAGCAACATACGCTGGTATGTTTCATTTGCCATGAATTGTATGCTTCTCTCATTGAAACTGTGTTAGCGTTGGCTTCATTTTGTGTTGTGACAGTCAAGATTAGATCAGCTTAAATGGAGGATTAGTTATTTTCTCAATTATTGTTATTTCATAACGCTAAAATATCATAAAAACAATCTCCAACCTGTGAAGTGTTATCCCCAACGCTAAATTTTTTAATTTCTGTTCACGGGAGCATCAAAAAGCAACAGAAATTTGGCATTTTAGGGGGGAATGGCTCAAAGCTCATAGTTAGACCCCCTCAGCAAGATAGCAATGACTAAATTGGACACCAACAAATATTGGCCACATTTAACAGACATGCGAAGTCCCCGTTAAGGGGAGGGTGGTGGCATCCATGTGTTAAGAGCCAGGAGATCTTGTCCTACTTGAACCTTTGCTCCTAGTTTTTTATTTTCCCTCACATTTGACTTTCACTTTCACTCGCTGGTTAAATGTAGGCACGGAAAATGACTCGGTTCAGTTTAGGCATGAAAGTGATTGAGATTAAAGAACTGCTAACTGTGGTTTGGGCGCTAAAAGCTACTTCATTAGGTTCACCCAAAGATCGTGGTTTGGTTTAACAGTCGCTCCTGCCTGATGAGAAATGACCCATCGCTCTTACGTATGTCATAACGAATGGGCACAGTTTCCAAATAACACAATGTATGTAAATGAGCCTTGGCAGCCATGTTGACAAAAACTAATTAACACCCCTGGGATGAGAATTGCCTGACCATCTCCATTTCCATGTATATATCTATGATCAAAAACAGCTGGTCCACTCTCAAAACAATCTGGGCGGAGCTGACGCTCCGGAATTTGCTAGTTAAATTTAGCTCAGCTACAGATCAGATATTGTAGGGTCTTTACTCCACAATAGAGTGTAAAGCGCTCTATATGAATAAAATTGAATTAATTGAATCAGCTTATAAATGGCTTAAGCTTCTTTAGCCTGCCTACAGTTGTTCTGCATATGCAAGCTGCTTTGCAACCCACTCTCCACCAACCTCGGCAATGATGCATGTGATAACTTTTGGGCATTGCCCCCTAACCCTGGGCAGTCATCATTGGTGGTGGCTCTAACCCTGACCTGCTTTGGAGAGAAACATAAAGGATGTGTTTTGGATGTTTTGATGAGTGTCACAAGTTCAAAAGGTATTAGTACAAGAAAAGAGGATAAGCAGATCTAGAAATTCCACTGTTAGGAATGACTTGCAGAAAACATTTCAGCCATAAGTCAGCATCAAACTTCGGAGACAGGAAGCTGTCGAGAAGAGTTTGCTCTTTTGAAAGGAGCCATTATTGCCCGAAGAGCCGCTTGTGGCAGCTTTCTGTGACAAGCATAATTGATAAAAGCTATTAAGGTCTGCCACGCTATCCATCATTACATCTGTCAAGCAAATCAGCACAAGCTCGAGCAGTTTAGGTTCAGTGTTCTGCCAATAATGCAGCCTGGCGAAGTTACAAAAACAACGTCCAGAGAGAGCAAACCAAGCCCATCATCATCATCATCGTCATCAGCAGCAGCAGCAGCAGCTGCAGCAGTAGCAGAGCTTTTATCAGTACACAGATCCACTGCTGGAGAAAACTCTTGGCTGCTGGGGGGGGGGGGATCTCCTGGACAGGAAACAGACATCACTTTCCCTTCACTCTCTATCGCAGGGAGGTGATGGCACATAAAGTATTCCCGTGAAGAATGGCGGGAGAGAGGAAGCAGCCTGAGACGCAGCCAAGTTTCTATTGAGTTATGATGTTTTCAGCAAAGAGCCTTCAAGAGCGGCACTCCTCAAAGTGACTGAGCTCACACTTAGTACGGACAATATAAATGGAATTGTCGACATTAGTATTTCCTCATCCACCTCCCCCCCTTCTGTGAAATGTCTTTTTTATGCCTCTGAGGCCTGTGAGGAATAGATGAAAAGCATATGTAGAGTATCAGATACGTCCACTGTGTGGCGAGGGTGCAAAGTATAAGGTTATTTAACCGTCTGTCATGATTGGAGCGCTGAGATCATAAGTGCACTTCTGTGACAAGCGTGACATGATGTAGCAGATGAATTACTGAGTGAAGTCACAACACATGAGAGGATTGAAAATAATGTTTTGCAATGGGCAAACTTTTGCTTCATCCCCTTTGTATTTAGAGATGGATAATATTGCTGAGATGCTGATTTGTGCTCGCTAACCGCCACCTTCAGCGATGGTGCTATAACCGTGGCTAATTGTATGTCTAAACCCTCTCTGGGATGAGCGGCGCGTCGGGAATACAGCAGCTCCGGGTTTGACAGTGATGGTTCACGGGATGACAAACAAACGCCACAGAGGATCAATGTGAAGAGGTCCATCTTCAAAACACAAGAGAGACGGGAAAACGACAAAACTGATCTTCCGTGACAAGTGTCCGCGTCTTATCAGAGAATTCAGCAGGGTGCTGGCGTGTTTGGGGGATTCTGTTTGCACTTTGTGGGATAGCGAGAAGAGTTGTTTTTTTGTTTTTTTTTTGCTCTAAAATGAGACCAACTAGTTTAAAAAAAAGTGCTCGTGACTAACTTTTGACAAGATATGGCACTTTTTCAGATAATAGGATAACGTCTTTGGGGCCTAGGATAAAACTTTCTTTCAATATTTTACAAGTAATAGATACTGGACCTGAAATTGAATGCACACAGCTGGATGGAACTGCAAACAAGTCCAGAGGATGGAGACTTAATGGACGGTGAAGTGGCCTGAGCGGTCTCAAACGTGAAGCATCACAGAAATGACCTATAAGAAGCAGGGATTTTGGTAAATATTGGACTATGTCTGCATAGAACTATTTAAGAAAATACAAAAGATCAATCTATCAATTTTTTTTTCACACTGGAGTAAAATAAATACATTTTTTTAAAAAAGGCAGCTTCATTGCAAAAATCAGTGGTTGCCCGGTGAGTGCATTGAATTTTTTTTGGGGTTGTTAGCAACCAAGTAGTTGCAGCAATCGCTTTTAATGGTCAGATGACTGGGAGCTGGGTGCTGTCTCCAAACAATGGTGCTCCACCTGTGACTGCAATCACTGTCAGACAACTTGCTGTCTAATTTAATATCAGACATTAATTTACTATTCACCATCAAAGAAAAGCACATGTTGCAATCAGCCTGTGCCGATGAGCGCAACAATATCTGGAGCGTGTCTCTTTGCAGTAGGGGACTCGACTGGTTGTGTTGTGGTTGTATTTGTATGCAAAAGCAAGTCTGCTGTGCCTATGTCATTGTGCAGTTAAATGGCCATTCTGCAGCAAGGACGTCATTATTTTTGCAAGAATTTCTGAATCTGAGATTCTGCTGTACTCCGACTGTAAAGCCTCAGCCCGTGCAGATATCTACGCACCTGCCTGTGCCGCCGCCTCCACCCGCTGTTCTCCCTCATGTGACAGTTAAATTAGTTTTAATGGACAATATTTGGAGCCTAAGTGTGAATAAAAATTATAGAGTAAAAAAATAATTGTTTTGGTGAGTACATTAAAAATAAAGAAAGCAGAACAAAGGAAAATGTTGCATTTATGCTTTTTTTTGTGCTAATTTTTTTGTTTTGTTTTGAGTTATTTTGGCCAGTACAGTAGTTTAGTCTCTTTTAGCGCCAGCTCTGATCTCTAGCAACAATCGAGTTGGTTTTGTGTAGCTCATGTTTGCGCTCGGCTCAGATTTGATACCCGCGGTAAAATCATCTGTGGACATATGCATTTGATCGGAGCAGGACTCCAGGGAGTCGTCTAAAAACAGCCTGCAGCGTTTCACAAAGAGACGAGACAGAAGCCAAATTCAAATCAGATGTGTTCTACCTTTGCAAAAGACTAGATTGTATATTGTTTTTCCTTTCATGTTTCGCTTTTTATTAGTTTTCTAATGGTAAGTTTTCATTTAAAAAAAAAAATGTTTTAATTACATTAAGGTTGATTTTTGTGTTTTGATTGGACACTACATCCAGGTGACTGGATCATATGACTAGTAACAGGTGATTTAAGTGCACAGCTCTTGCTGCGTGCATTACTGACGGATGAAGAGCAGGCATGTTCGAACCATTGTTTTGGTTGTCTTTTTGTCTCTCATATTTATTATTGACTGGTCTTCTGTCCAGTGCTTTCCCCCCGATTCATGTGTAGTTTTCTGAGACCATCTCTGATCCCCCACACCTCCGAGAGAGAGATGCTGACATGGCTCTTCCTCACCTCCTTAGGCCTCAGTCACACAAGCCTAGAGACCGGTCAGGAAATACACTTCCCGACCGGTTGCTGGCTCTCACGGGGTGAAATTGTTTGGAAAGAGGTTGCTGCACCACAAACCTTCTTGTGAGCACTTCGGTTGCCAGCACATTGTCCGTAGTGTTCATGCAAGACATCAGCTTGTCTGCAACCACTTGCCAACTGACCACCAACTTACTGCTTCTTTGTCTTTTGATGTTTTTTATTAGTTTGTCTTTTATTTGTAAAATAAAACTGTTTGCAATGACTCGACTACATCAAGAAATATAAGGAGCATAAAAATAAACTTTAAAGTATCTCAAATACAACATAAAGTTTTGAGAAATGTGTATTTTGATAAGATTTATTAAAGGTTAGAGGTCCCTCTGAACTCTTCCAGTGAGCCAGGGCCCGGGACAGCTGACCTGGCATTCGTGCAATATTATCTTCCATTAAGCAAACGTACAAACATGTGTGCGCCTCCTCGTCTTGCTCCCTGAGAAGAAGGTGTAACATGAATTATAATAATCTGAGAGGCTAACTGTTCTCACCAGCCTGAGAAACCACAGCCTTGTGTTTCCAGTGCTTTAGTGTTAATACTTAAACACATATTTTACATATCGTTCTAAAAATAAAATGCATCAATTCAAAAGTTGTTTTGATCCGTTTCCTTTCTTTCAACATGTAGTCTCCCCGAGGCCCGCACAATCTGCGTGAACCTGTTGGATGTGTTTGGAAGTCTTTTTTTTTTTCCAGTTACAATTACTTTAAACAAAGACTAATTACTGGACAAATGAGCGACTGTACCACCAAGTCCAATTACTGGAAAAAATAGCTGCTTTGTGCCATTCGCTGATTACATCAATAAGATTCTCCTCGGCATGGGGCCATCATTGCATCGGTTCAAACAGTAATTTTACTCATTTATATGGATTTCATAACATAATATTCCCAGCAAAGTAAACATTTAGATGTGCGGGGAGGAAAAAAAATAAACAAACGTATGCATATGAAAGTAAAGAAAATATGAAGTTTCCCCCAGAACCAAATTGGCAATCACCAGCCTTCTACCCCATGGTCATAATGAAATTGCGCCAGCAATGGTTGAAATAAATGACATAATTCTATGTACACACAATTAAAGGAGAAAGCTACAATCGCGCATTCAGCTCAGAGTTAGTTTATGATAGCACAAAGCAAAAGCAAACCTATAAATAATGAATATGTCCATAATTATTCCGTCTGAGATTTGCATAATTATTGTTTTTTTTTCCTTTCATGGAAGCATCTGTTAACATTGCAGTCCTTTCTTTGTTTCAAACAGCACCTTCCTGCAAAAGTACACACATGAATAGTAATAAATTGGCATTATAAGGAAATGCTGTTCATTTATAATTAATAGGTTGGTCACATTTACACTGTGATATTGCTGCAAATGCACCACTATTGCTCTAAATGAGAGTTCCTGTTGCATCGGTAATGCACAGCAGCACCAGAAATTAGACTTCCTATTATTTAGCTAAAAAAGATTTTAATTCCCCCCCCCCAACACACACACACACCACCATAAAAAATTAATGATGATTAAAGCAAGGTGTGTGACTGATCCATGAATACAGTGTTTGCACTTTGATTTAAGATGGATGCAGCCATTCATTACTGCACTGGAGCTGGAAGGGTGTCACAAAATAAACTTACTATACATAAATATATATGTATATATATATATATATATATATATATATATATATATATATATATATATATATATATATATATAGATGAGAGAGAGAGAGAGAGAGAGAGAGAGAGAGAGAGAGAGAGAGAGAAATTCTTAAGCTTATTAACACTCTTCAGCAATTTAATCAGATTTTCCCCAGACTTTGCACACAAATTAGTCCAAATTGTTCCAAAGCACAGAATCTAATAGGAGGGCTTTAACCACAGACTGTATATAAAAGATGGACATAGCCACCCTTGGTAATAACACCCACTGTTTTGTGAAGTCTTTTGTTGAATGTGAAGTTTCCAGGATACAAAGCAAGAGTGCTCTCAGCTCCAAATCTTTAAAGATGTACAGCCTAACTAAAGAAGACCAGACTTCCCTCTCCCCAGCTACGTCCTCCAGCTCATCCAGGGGAACACCGAAGCGTTCCCAGGCCAGCTGAGAGACATAATCTCTCCAGCATGTCCTGGGTCTAACCCAGAGCCTCCTCCTCCCAGTAAGACATGCCCTGTACGCCTCACCCAGGAGGCATCCTAGCTGGATGCCTGGACCACTTCGGCTGGCTCCTTTTGATTTGGAGGAGTAGCGGCTCTGCTATGAGTTCCTCCTGAATGACTGACCTCCTCACTCTATTTCTAAGCAAGAGCCCAGCCACCCTTCAAAGAAAGTTCATTTTGAGTGCTTTTAAATGCAATTTTATTCTTTCGGTCACTATAAAAAAAGCTTGTGACCATAAGTGAGGGTAGGAATGTAGGTTGATCAGTAATCAGTAGCGTTGCTTAAACATTCTGCTCTCTCTTCACCGCGACATACCGGTATAGCATCCACATCACTGCAGATACTGCCCTGAGATGCTTAAACTCCTCCACTTTGGGCAGTAACTCATCCTTTGCCTGGGGTGGGCACTCTGCACTTCCTCACTGAGAACCATGGCCTCAGATTTGGAGATGCTAATTTTCACACTTGGCTGTGAACCGCCCCACTGTCAGGTGGAGGCCACCACCTGACAAAGTCAGCAGAGACACACGATCTAATAAAAGCAGAGTCGAAATCATGAGATCACCAAAGTGGAAGCCTTCCACCTCTTGGCTACATCTAGAAATTTTGTCCATACAACTTATGAACAGACCTGGCAAACTTTAAGCCTTGATGAGATTTAAATGGAAGATGTATTAACGTACGCTCTGTATCTGGTGGACGCAGCTGCCTACATCAGTCAAAGCAGCCATATCCCTAAGTCTTAGGTTTTAACAAAATCCAAACAAGTGAGTTATAAAAGAAATCTATCCTCATACAGTCAAAGGTATTAAAGGTAAAATTAGCTTCAGAGAGTAATCAAATTTTTTTGTAGCAGGCTGTGAACGTGTTTATTTGTGCTCTAAAGTCTGATATGTTAACATGGGAGACTATAAGGATTGACTCACTCTTGGAGGCAGCCTCAAGTGACCACTGGAGGAACTGCAGTTTTTTGGCACTTTTGCATTGGCTTCATTGAACAGTTTAAAAAAAGTCTGTCATAAGTTCCCAGCACAACAAAATTATATTTTCAAAAGCCTTACTTTGTCCAACCAACAGTCAAAAAAACCCAAAGAATGCATTTCAAATGATATAAACCAGACCCAAGCTGAATAGGGAATTTCTGCTATTTTTGTGTGAACTGTTGTCTCGAATCCATGTCCTATCACTGCGTCTCATCCAGCTCAAACCTTCCCGTCTCTTGTGTACCTGGCACTTGACCAGTGCTTGGTGATTGAGCCTGGCGCTGAGCCAAAGTGGCCTCTCAGCTGCGTTTCACCGACCCTCGAGCTGTGTATAACCAAAGAAAACATTAACCAGGTGACTTATCATGGAAGTCTGTGGCTGACCTTTTAATGCGCCTGTCATTGATTGCATAGCGTGGTACACTGTGTCCATCCCAAGGTGATAGATTATTCAATTAACTATTGACCTTTCCCGCAGACTCATTTGTCGATGGAAATGCTTTTATGACAGCAGTGCATTTAGAAACCAAAGGATGCTGAGTTTTGATTTTAGGATTTACTGTGCATATTATGCTTCCCTCTCTCCGCGTTTCTTTCTCCTGTTTACTTTTTGATTTACATTGTGATATGATGAAGTTTGGCTCTGGTGCGGGTGTTTGGCTCTCCTCCGGTGGATGCCGACTGTTCCGGATAAGCTTTTCTGCCCTCTGGATTTGTCCCGTGCGCTTCTCTTTTACTCAGACATATTTCATGGCTGAACGCAGCTTGTTAGTGTCGCCCCGAGCTGTTTCTTGAAACTGATGTGCATTTGGATTTGCAAGGCAGAGTCGTGAATCAGCACCTATGAGGTGCCCATTTGGCGCGAGTACAGTTGCCCTCGTGTCGTTTATCTGCTGTGGCTGAGATCACTGACTCCAATGATAGTGTTCACATTTTCTGCGTCCTTCTTCCTTAAAGGAAACTTCACTTCCGGAAGTTCAAGATCAGATTTCTTTATGTGTTCAGAGCCTTTGAGGATTGCTGCAAAGCAATGGAAAATCAATCAAAAATAGACCAATGTGGTCTAAGGGGTTTCTCTCATTTCTTAGTACTTTTATCCAACTACGCTCCTCAGAAAACAAGCCACCTGCTTTTCTTCTGGGTGAGCAGCAATGCATCAGGCAACTTTCTGGGCAACAGTCCAAGTCAGTGTATGCTCTGAGTTATAGGATCTGACGTGAGAAAGTGTAAAGCAGCAGTCTGTTTTTCTTTTTCTTTTTTTTGTTCTTTTAATTGCAACATTTCTGCCACGAAGGTGCAACACTTGTTTTCAAACTTCCTGCAACTCTTGTGTTAATTTAAGTGCAGCGTGACAGGTCAGCATCTTCTGCCAGCATCAACAGCAAATGGCAAAATATAGAGCAGAAATGATCTGAGCGTGAGGTTTCCATGGAATCACTGTGTTGGGACATCTGCTGTGGTAACGTTACCCCACAGCGATGTCCAAAAAGTTGTTCAGTTAGTCGCCGCCCTTTGATCCAGTTCTGCCACTAAACTTTTACTAGTTTCACATCTCATGAAGCTTTCATATTTCTTTCAAATAGATCAGAGCGTGCATGAGTGTAGCATTAAGAACAAACATGTGACTTTTCCATTAAAAATTTCGCTCGTGGTCCGGATGTGACGTCAGTTACATCCGGATACAAATGCAAGGTGCTGAGGGCGAGGAAATCGAGGTGCTGCACAGAACAATACCTGATACTGTAGCTACGAGGGCACAAAGTTGGACAACAGGTTGGCTGAGGCCTCAGTCACACAGGTGTGGAGACTGTTTGGTGACTGCCTTGTAACCACCGGTTGATAGGGAAAAATGTGTATTCCACAGCTGGCTATTGAGTTTAGTTGCAGGTTTGTCAACCGGTCCCTAGGCCTGTGCGACTGAGGCTTATAATGCCAGTAAACAAGTCTATTAATAGCATAGCAATATAAAAGATATATAGTTATAAAAGGATAAAGGCTCTTTAACAGCTCCATCTGTCACATCGGATTTTACAGACCCAAGTTGGCATCAGCCAAAATGCTCAACTCAAGCCGTCACAAACAGAACTTTGCAAACCAAAAATGATAATGTCACAGTGGCCACATTTATCTTTTATATACAGCGTACGATAAATACACAGAACACCAGAAAGAACCAGGTGTCACCGCAAACATGGCTGAAACTACGACACCATCTTGCAGGTCAAAACATGTTTGATGGCGAAACGTGAGGAACAGATGGAGAGATGTTGTCAGATTATTGCAATGATGGAATTAAAGGTACGAATTGTTTTTTAATCAAATGGCATTTGATTGAGAGCTTATTCAGTGCCGGTTGTGAACCGACACAATGTTTTCTCCATTACCAGAGCCCGTTTATCCAAATCTAAACATTTTTTAGCCATTTATGTTCATTCACATATGAATTTTGTTTTATTGGTTTCATGGTGCCAATGGTATGAGCACCGTAAACCAGTGATTCCCATCGATAAATGAAAAAAGTTACTGAACTCAAACTTTCTTTTGATGAAAAGTAGAATATAGACGTATGTTGGGTCAACGGCAAACTTACACCTGCAACTTTGGGGAGGCTAGGTGCTGAGAGAACACCGTCAGCTGATGGTTATTCCATGTGAAACCAATAGGGCAACAGGGCAGATCATCACAATAGAGGGGAAAAGACAAAGTCAGGGAGTAAAACCAAATTAAACATACACGGAAAATAAATCGGGAAGTCACTTGACCAAAGGCATGCCCTGCTCAATGACCAAGCTTATACACTGTGCAAGAACATCAAAAATAAAGAAATGTCTAAGAAATGTGCAATCTCTAAACTCTACCTTCATGCTTTCCTGTTAGTGTATGCCAGTGTTTCTCAGGCCTCTGAGTTCAGATTTCCATCTGCACCAAAAGGCTTAAAGCGTCTGATTTCCCTGATTAGCTCTTCCTGGATGAAGGTGTGCTAATCAGTGAAATCAGCCGCTGTCGCGTTTCGTTGAACTAAAGAGCTCCAGGCTCCTGCGTTTGCCCCCGCTCCGCCCGTCTGCCGCCGCACGCAGGTTAAAACAAACGGTACGCTGCGGATCCTCCTCGCCCCAGGTTAATCGTCCTGTTGTGACTTGATGCCACATGACACGTCTCGCCAGCGCCAGTTTAAGGACCCTCCTCCTCCTCCCGCTCTGCCCGGCCTCATTGTTGTTAAAGAGGATGTGACAAAGAGCGATATCGGTAGAATGAATATTTAATATCCCCCACCCCACCCAGACTTATTCATGTTCCTCGGGCATATCTGCCTCGCACGTCACTGCTCTCTACCTGTCACATTCCCTCTCACCGAAGAAGCATGGAGTGATCGCGGTGGCGTAATAACTTTACTTTCGGCCAGAGAAGTAGCGGGGACAAAGGCAGCGGGCAAAGATATCTTGATCAAGCAATCCTCCAGAAATGATGTGGGCCTGTGGAGAGGTGATGGATATCTGTTATCCGGTGCACCTCTTAAATATCATCCTCCCCCTTTAACAGTTTTGACAGGAACTGCTTCCCCCCTTGTCAGAGCCAATTGGTTGAGGGATCGAGGGATTGAACATCTACAGGAGGACAGGAATATCGCAATTACCGACAAAAGGGGGGGGGGTATCTGTTAGTGATGTTTGATGTGATTTATCCGACAGCGCCGGGAGTGCATTTAAACAGGGGCCCTGTGACGCCGTGACATTGACGGAGTTGTGTAATCAATTGGACTCGTCCGAGCACGAGCATTTGAGAAAGCTGCTGTCAGGATCTGAGTGACGGTTCATCATAACTACCTCGTTCGACTGCCCCCCCCCTTCCTCTTTTACGTGATGAGAAATGAGAGGAGGAGGAGAAGAAGCAGAAGGAGAGAGACCTGAACAGGGAGAAGCTGATAAATCACTTCAGCCTCAAAGAGAGAGATAGAAAAGAAAAAAAAAGAAGCAGGCTTCTGCTCAACTGGATCTCTTTTCTGGAGTGGTCTCAGTTGCCAAATCTATGACCATTCAAAACTCCCACAGTCTGAGAACCTGGAAAACCCTCCCCTACAGTGTCAAACCCATCATGCCTGTACTTAAACGAACACGTTTTCCTCTTAAACAAACTGCAGTCTGTTAAAAAACATATAAATTTAAAGCTGCTGAGCTCTGCTGACTGAGCGTTTGGACGTATCTTCAAAGGTTCAAAGGCAAAACTTCCATCTAAAGCTTTTTGTATGACTATGTAGATGTTCAGGGAGTGGGGTTTTTTTTTTTTTGGGGGGGGGGGTTCTAGATTATAGTTTGGAAAAATCTTTCAAATCTCACAAGAAATTAAAAGCATTACATGGATTCACTTTAGTAACTCAGGCTTATGCAAAGGCTCAGGTCACGGGACTTATGGGCAAAGCAAGTGAAATGAAACGAGTCCTTAGTCATCGTGCTACCTCGTGAACAAGGAAAAAAAAAAACTCATACAGGACAATACGCATCAGGCAACATCTGTGTGCTGGTCAATAATTCACAAATCTGAGACAGTGTTTCAGGGCGAATTTTGAAAACAAGGATAGCTTGCACTTATTCCAACCTGGAGTCATGAGAAGGGTTATGGAGCCTTGTCAATAATGCACGAGAGGCACATTTTGAATCCCCACCAATGTTCATGCATTTTTGAAGGAAAAATACTTTGCACGGGGAGAGAGAGAGCGAGACAGAGAGGGAGCAAGAGGTGGCTAACTGTGTTTTGTCTAAAAATAACCCCTGTGTATCTCTTTACTGCTGATCTGGTGTAGCCTTGTAAAACTGACACCGACGTGGGTGAGCTGCGAGTGAGGTGGAGCGAGTAACAACTTCATGATTGATGCCATTATGACTTTTTCTCTTCTTTCCCTCCTTCAACTCACGCCGTCTAAAAATATGTGATATGTGTATTCAGATATTTATATTTGAATATTTCACATATGTAGATTGAGGCCTCGAGCCCTGACCCCTGACCCTCTTTATGGTTTGAGTCTTGTAATGTTGCCAATGCATGAATTTTAGTTTTTGCCAATGCATGTGGTCTGAGGAGGTATCATAAACTTATGCCTAAAATGGAAATAAAATATATGACTTATGCATTCAATTGTTTATTTATGCATACATTTGCTTCAGATATGGCCCACACATACAGATGCAGTGCAGGAGGTCCAAATGAATGGGATCATCCACGATGCAGACTCTACTTTTTTTTGCTTATTTATGCATAGCAAATATGATGCTGATCATAAAGCATCTTCTGCTTTCTTTGTGTGTCTTGATGTCCGTGACCGGTCACCCCCGTGCGGCCTGTGCCTGGCAGGCCAATCTGGCTTTCCATCCGGGCTGACCATGCTATAGCTGCAATGCACGACTGTGTCAGTAAATCATAGCGCTACAACCTAAAACCTGATCAGATTTTCACTCAAGTCCTAAAAGTAACTTGCTTGTTTATTTGTTGAAGAAAATGATCCAAAGCTGGATAGTAAATTTGATGGGAAAAATAAGTGAGCCTCTGGGATTGTTTGAGGAAGTCTGAGCTTCACAACATCTATGAGGGAATTAAACATGTTATATCTAAACAAAGAATGCTTCTGAAGACTTCAAGATGCCACCAAATACTTGAACCCTTGAGAAGAGAAGACCTCTTGGGCTGATTCCAGTGTGGGTGTTAAGCTTTTTTCACAGCGAGTAACCCAAACCAGACAGCAGCTTCGTTAATGTCTAATTTTGTGATGAGGACGGGCTCATCTCAGGTGCTGTCTTGGCTGAGGTTTGTGGTGAATGTTGGTGAAGATTTTCTTAGGAGTTTTGTGGTTTTAGGTGAGATGCTAGTTTGCTAATATGTTCCCTGATCCAGCGGTCATTAGTGCATGAACGCCTACCTGCTCGAAGTCTAGAGGGGAGCTTAGTCCTCAGTCATGCAGGCCTGGAGACCAGTCAGTTACCTCAACTGGTTTCTAGGCCTGTGTGATCAATTTCACATTGTGACTAAATTGAAATAGGTCACAAAGCGATACAGGGTGCCTCTGTGCGATTGCTTTGGTCTCTAGCAGGTTGCGATGGTCCCCTGTAGTGTGTATGGAAGACAGACTTTCTGCCAACACTCGCCAACTACTCGCAGAGGAGAGCGATCAACTTCAAAGTAAAAGTCGTGTCTTCTATGCAAACTACAGGCGACTGTGGCAACTTGTGAGCAACCAAAAACAATCACAAGGATGTTTTCGGTGCAGCTTTCCCTTTGCAACTGACTTCACCCAGCAGCCTCCAGCAGCCACTCGTCAACCAGTCGGACCAGAGGTTACCAGATGGTTGCTCACCAGTCTTAGGAACAGTTAGGGATGTGTCCTCCTCTGCACGCCCAGGCATCGCCGGCAGACCCCAACTCCTGCGTACACTGAAAGGTGATGTCAGTGATCTCAAAAGCCGACCAGTATCTCTGTGACGCAGGAGGGTTTTTTTGTTACATTTTTATTCGGGTTTTCTTCATCTGTTTGCAGGACTTGTGTGAATTTTTGGTCGTCTTCGTGCAGGCTTTTTTCTGCAGCCGTACATCGCACAAAAAGTGCTTCACAAGCACTGAACTGAGGTTTCGCAAAGCCCATCCAAAGTCAACGTTGTGTTTGGCGAGCGAGCTGATAATATAACTTAATATGTTGATAATTCTGGCACTTCAGGAGAGTTACAGGGGTAAGAATTACATGAAATATAATACAAAAGTAAGGTTTTGACCTGGCGGGGAACGTATTACCTGTGAAGAAGGAAAAATAGAAGGCAGTAACATTCACGTCCCAGTGTAAAGCCGACACTGCATGTGGTTCTCCACCTGAAATGTTTCCAAAGCTAACCTTGAGTACATCGGCTGTAAGAAAAGCTGCTTTTTTTCATACAGTTCTGCAACAAAACTTCAGACTGAAACCGATCATTTAAGGAGACTAATGTTACAGAAACTGCAACAAAAGTTATGATCTCCTCTTAATGTGCTCTCCCTTCACTTATTCAGATTTATTAAACAATTTCTCATGACTGTTTGACTTTGTGTCAGCGGACTAGACTCTTTGGTGGCGCTCGAACTGTTGCTGTTGCCGTTGCTGGTTTTAATCATTTTTGGCCCGTTTCCACTTCCTGCCTGAAAAGTGAAACAGCTTAGGAATGTCATTCTTTGAAAAGAAAACAGAGAGGATCCACAGAGGAAGTCCTCCCACAGTCCTCTGGTCTCCATGCACGTCTAAAATACACACACACACACACACACACCTCTACTGGGATGCACACACACATACACACACATATTCTCACACCCACACATTAAAACTCTCCCACACATGTGCACACACCAACACACCCAGGCACATGCACGCAGAGGGCTGCAGCAGGGCTTGCTGGGAAACATCAGACACCCAGGGAGGAAGGAGGACAGGCTTTTCCCACATTTAGACTCCATGGATACTTCAGATGTCGGGCTAAAAATAGAGCCAATGTTAACCAAACCGATGCTGAATCAACTGCAGCAACGACCCAGCCTGCCCTGTGTTGGATTCTGATGCCTGCAGTCTGTGACCGTCTGACAGAATGCCACATACATGTAAAAGCACAGGAAAGGTGATGAAACTCAGAGGATACTCGGGGTCATGTTATTTAAGGCAACCTGTGATTTAAATTTGCATAGCTGTAATTATAACGGAGAGTTAGGGGAAAGGCTAAGGTTTTCTCACAGGTGAGGTTTGACGCTTCACTTCTTCCCTCCTTTTAATATAAAAAAAGACTTTATGGGCCTTAAGTTTCCCAGACCTGACACAACAGCACATATCCGTGTTTACCCTGCACACTTCATGATGCCGTAGCTCACTCGTGCTCCCCACTTGCCTCGGTGAAGTTAAAAATATTAGTCCTGGCTTTTAATTTGTGATAAGTTTCACTTGATGACATGAAACAAGAGGTGGCGCATAATTAGAGTTCACAAAAGCAACGCTGCAGCGGCTGACTTTTTATATCTGTAAATTAGCAGTAATTATTTGCAGACATGGACACGGAGCACCTTTTAGGTTTCTCAGTCATTAGTGTGCACTGTGCACATTTAAACAGTCTCGAGGGATTTAAAAAAAAAAAAAAAGATTAACTATCCACATTAGCTAATTTCCTTCCCTTTGCTGGTATGCGAGAGCTGGACACAGCCTCGGTCACCGCTGTTTTGGGAAGCCTTGAGTAAGCCCTTTAAAATGAAGTCAGAAATGAGATATCTGTGGTATCTATAGACTGTGTGGGTGCATCAGGCACACATAGATACCTGCTAATTAGTGCTAAGTAAGACTAACTTCTTGGGCAATCTGTTAGCTCTATTAACTGCACAGCAGGCCATATTATTTGTCAGGTAATCATATTTTTAAAAAAATGCTTCAAAAGGTTACTTTGGGATTCTAAATTGGCCTGAAGTGTGAATGTCAGAGCCCTGTGATAGACTGGAACTTGAGCAGAATCAGCCTGGATGGATTCCAGTCCTCGTCATTACTTAGATAACAGTTTATATTTACACAGGGGAAGATTTAACACTATTTATATAAAAGAATACACTCAGAAAGGTTGGTCATGCTTTATTGATTGATGCTTTCTGTAGGTGTTTCCTTGTTGGTTGAGTCTTAGCTGGTACTGGTGCAGGTCTGGCCTAGGAATCAAAATACAGATTTAATACGGCATTTTATGTTGGGCCAATAAAAAAAGTAATACATTTATCCTTTACCTGAGGCCCTGAGTGCCTTTCAAAAGGTTCCAGGTAGCACCGAGTATAACTGAGGAGGGGGTGGAAAAGCCATATCAGCTTTTGTTTTAGATCATAGGTTGTAAGTGGAGAACTATTTATTTAATCGTTATTGGGGGGGTTTCCTCTAGTACTCAATTAATGTTAATAATGATTATTAAGTAAGTTGTGTTAAATCTATTAGTTTATTTCAGTATATAACCTGATAAAATATTGTGGCTCTGAGGTCAGTCAGTAGCAGTCAATGAAAGTTTGCTGGTTAACATCAGAAGGTGCTGCTGGAACCATGTGCTGCCATTGGGCAGCATTATTTTATTTTGTTTTCTTATGGATGGAGTGAATACACGTGGTTTATCTGCACCTCGTCTCTGCTGGCCATCCTAATAAGTGGTTAGAAAAATGCACGAGGTGAAGCCTAGTAGGCAGCTAACCCTTTATATAGCTTTAAGCCTAAATATAATTTAATATATATTTAATATATAAAATGGAGATAGCAGGAAGCTATCTACAGAGACCAAAAACAGTTTTTCCTGTAGCAGGCTGTAAGCATGTTTATTTCTGCTGTAAAGTTGGACATTTTAACTCGGGAGTTTATGGGGATTGATTTGCTTTTGGAGACAGCCTCAAGTGGCCATTAGAGGAACTGCAGTTTTATGGCACTTTTTCTTTGGCTACATATTTTTAGCCTTGCAGCTTGTTTTTTTTTTTTTTTTTTTGCACATATGAGTCATGTTTTTTATCTGACCTTAATACGAGTGGCTGCAATTGTGGCTGTGATTTTTTTGACTGTTTGCAGACAGTAACTCATCACTCAGTAACCAAAGTTGGACATTTTAACATGTGGACTGACTCGCTTTTGGATACAGCCTCAAGTGGCCATTTGCGGTATTGCAGTTTTTATCACTTCAGCACTACCTACATTCTTTTAGCCCTGGAGCCTTCTTTTTCTTCATTTCCTTATTTCACCCTTCTTAAGATGTTTAAATATCATAATGCTTCGTCCTTTAATGTCAGTATGTTTACTGGCTTGATAAGGCGCTCCTTCTGGTGTGTTTTTTCAGGACAGGCTGCGGAGAGTGACTCATTTCACAGAAATGGGTGACTTATATAAAGTTCTACCACCTGTATAGGAATTATTAAGAAGGAAACTGTCCATAGAGACCAGAACTGTTTCTTGCAGCAGGCTGTTAACATGTTTATTTCTGCTGTAAAGTTGGACATTTTAACATGGGAGTCTGTGGGGATTGATTCGCTTTTGGAGACAGCCTCAAGTGGCCAGTAGAGGTACTGCAGTTTTTGGCAATTCTACATGGCCCTTGCGACTCATTTGTTCCTTATCTGACCCTTATTAGGACCTCTTAAAGTATAAAGAGCAAAGGCATCTTCATTTGTGTGTTTGTTTCTTTTAATGTCAGTATATTCGTTGATGAGATGCTCCTTCTGGTGCATTTTTTCCTGACAGGTTGCAGACAGTGACTCATTTCACAGTTTTTTTAAAAACCATGTTGTTTTGTAGGCATAAAGACTCTTTTTTTTCTATCACCACCCTGCTTCATATTCATACCATGTTTACATATTCTTACCAGTGACCTGTTCACCACACCCTGTATCTCTCCCAGTTGTGCAAACTGCCTTACTCCTGGCAGGGTTTTTTTTTTTTTTTTTTAAAGAGGAGAACTTTGTCATTTTTCTCAGGAGGCATTTCAAACCACTGACCTTCCAGCTGCATGCCTGTCTCTCCAACTTTCAGGCGACCACTGCTGCCATTATGCTAAATAATCTCGTTTCACATTTGCTCACTTCTCCCAACTAGCACCGATTGTCCGACCTAGTCACCATCTCCAAATAAAAACCCGTCTGGCCTTTTTACATGTTCTCCCCGTTGCCTGACTCGGCCCTGTTCTTGGCACCCAGTCGCGTTTAATTTAGTTCAAGTCCTCGCCGTCACATAAGGGTGAAATCCTGTTAAAAGGCATACATGGCAACCAGATATTCACAACAAAAACCGAACACATGCACCAAGCGGACAAGATGATTAAAAGAGGGATCCTTGTTCGGGAGGAATGATGCAGCTGCGTTCGAGCAATAACATCAATATCGCCTGGAACAAGCCACAGCAGCGAGGGAGGCTGTATAAATTCATCAGTGTCATCATTTAGAGCCACGTCTGGACTTTGGTGGAGAAGTGATGTAGTGATGTGCTCCCAACAACTTACATTCAAAGCTGTGACAATTTGGCGCGATGATGTCAGGTTGGAGTGTTGTTTACATGTTAAAAAGCAACGCAACACAAACGGCACCCTAATCGCGTCCCGGCGTCGCTGCCGAGTCGAGCTGCTCGGAGGATTTCTGTCTTTCTGTCTGGTGAAATTTAGCAGGCTGAGAGGTTTTTAGTGACACCTTTTAATTGTCAGCAGTGATCTTGGATGATTTAACAAATAGATAATCACACTCTTGGTTTCCACAGCTGGCAGTCTGCTGGTTTTTACTGTTTCCTGTCACTGTCAATCAAATATTTTTTTTTTAGGTCAGACAAAACAAGCAATTTAAATATGGGAGTCTGACCTCAGGGGGACTTATATAGTGTTTTTCTACTCTATTTGAGCACTCAGTGCTTTCTTGCTAGAAGCCTCTTTCACACAGGTGTCTTTTTCTATGCCTAAGCACTTTTAACCTGATATTCACACACTCACAGTTTGATGGCTGCATCAGGGGCAACTCTGGGCTCAGGATGTTGCCCAGAGAAACTTTGACATGCAAACTATAGCGTAGCAAGGGATTGAGCCACCGACCTTTCAATTGGCGGATGACCCGCTCTACAGCCTGAGCCACAGCCGCCCGCTCCGATAGTGGTTAGTATTTGCAGACAAACACAAAGAACTACAGGCGACTGTGGCAATCTGCCAGCAACCAAAGCAATCACCAGGAGGCTTTTGGTGCAGCAGCCTTCTTTGCAATCGATTTCACCCAACGAGAGCCAGCAGCCCCCGGGACTACTGCCAAGCAACCGGTGGCTGCAACATCTCCAAAGTGACAGACAACTCTTGAGCAATATGTGTACTCTATGAGTGAAGCCTCAATAGCTGTGCATTTTGGGTTGCATGTTTGAGACCCTTGCGCTAGACTAACTCAAACTAATGTTTCTGTATAGTTTCAGCTCATCCAGACTGCCTCTATAAGAAGCTGTGAAATGCCAGGTGTTCAGAGCAACCTGAGCCTATGAAAAAAGCCAACAATGTCCTATTCAAAAGCATCTTTTGGGCTACAAATTGCAGTTTATCATTGCCCAATGCATCAGTGGATGTAGCGGAAGGTTCTGCGTGGCTGCAATCACATGCGGACACTTTAATGTTATTATATTTATATAACATTAATTATGATTCAATGTTGAGTTCTCTCAGATAGCCGGCTCATCTGCATTTTTCCCATAACCGCTCTCCTCCTGGTATGAACCACCTTCCTCCTCATCCTCCCCACCCTGATGCGAGGTGATGCTGTGCTCTTGTATTTGCTCATTCAGTGTGCAAACGCACTAAATCAGATTTATGTAGTTGCGGACGTCACCTCGGTGCACCGAGCAAAGAGACACCAGAGCACATTAAGCCTCGCCCGGGGGAGAGATGCGCCGCCCTCACGGGTCACTGAGGATTATTGCAGGAATGATCATTTACGTTTTATTCTATTTTGGGTCCAAGTATATTAGCTCTCTGGTCGTGGTAATGGCTTCATACTTCCTGTTTTTGCCTTCAGTTGGAGACATGTAGAAATACTTTTTTTTTTAAAAGAAATGCAAATTCAATCCTGGGAAGTGATTGCTGATTAAATTGCTTTGAAGGCCGATTCAAAAAAAAAAAAAAAAAGTTTAGAAAGTAATAAAAAAAAATCAGTGAGAATCACAGGATGTTATTCCTGTTTAAATTCGAGTTTCCATAAACATAATCACCACCTTTATCTTCTCACGTGTCAGGGGCCCGAATTGATGGTGTGACAGTACGATGTGAAATTGAAAACGAAGACGTCGCTGCTCTTTAAAAACAGATGATAAATTTAGCTTCCCATATGGCACCGGCATCTGGCATTATCTGAGCGCTCGAGTACACGGCGGCCGACTCAGCAGAGAGGCCTGCTGCAGCACGATGACGTGATTGTGCCTCTGTGTTTGAAATGCCAACGATTATCTGCAGCTCCGTGTTGAGATATGTACCTCATTGATGTAACGTTTTGCAGATGGTGTAGTAGCTGCAGAGAGAGAGAGAGAGACGAGAGCAAAGCGCCATAATCTCCTGATGTGTGATGACAGGTAGTCTCAAAGCAAAGCCTTTGCACGCCGTACCTGCAGCGCTGCTCGGTTTGATGGGAGATCAGTGGGCTGTCGACTCTGTTAACAGCCGGGGCGCGCAACAAATCCATCGAAAGGCACGGGAGACAAACACAAACCTCACACGCAGGCACATGAAAGCCTGCCGAGCACATGGAAGCACAATGTCAAGCTCTGGAAAATATAAAACCGGCTGACACAGGTACGCAAACCGGCAGACGGAAGTACAAAGCTGGAGCTCAGGTTTCACTTTGTATTCTCTGTGTACAGCATCAAATCCACTTATTCAATCCAAATCCCACAGAATCACTTTGAAAATCTATTTAGGTGCATCTTCAGAGGTTTTAGACTAAACTCCTAACCTTGATTCGTACCTTTTTTTTATATATATAAAGGTGTACAAATCAAAGCAGCCACACTGAATTGGCTTTTTAGTGAAATTCCGCACACGTTAAAAACTTGACGTTTACATTGCATGAAGTTACAGCTGCAGCTTCATTATGGAAGAGGAAAAAAAAGAGGAAAAGTGTGATTAAATAAAGTGATCGGAACAAGGCGAACGGGGTGATTAAAACGTCCATCCTAATGTTTAGTTGGAGCAGCAGTTGTGCCTGTTTTTCGTTCGCTTCCACACTGATGTTTGTTTGTCACTTTATGAACACCTGTGGTTACAAAAGCACTTTATAGACATCTCTGACCTCTGTAACCACTTTGCTGATCAGTTTATGGGCCTGATCCCGCATCACAGATCACACTGAACTGAAAACTGAAACTTTGAAGCATTTTGACCGCTGAGTGTGAGAGCGCTCGTTACAGGACCTCACAAAGCCGTGGGACACGTCACAGTGGCTGCAGCCATCCTTTATACCCAGCCCTGGACCCCTTCTGACGTACAGGTGAGGTCATTTCCCCTTCCTGTGGCTCCTGTAGGAGCTGGCTGGCAACTGATTCGACTCGTCTGTTTAACTCCTCTTCAGTCAGCAGTGACTTTGTCATTTTAATGCTGGTTTGTTGCTTGTCACATCCCACTAGCTTGTAGCATGGCCCTTTACTAGCTTAGCTTTTGCCAGCAATGCAAAGCTGCCATAGAGAAAGACTGCTGGGATGTAGCAGAATACAGTTAATGTTTCTTAGCTTGTTTTGAGGGGTTTAATTTGGTCAATATTATTTTTGGTGTGTGAATATTTATAAAGTGTTTGCCGTTCTGTAACCTTGATATGTTGACATTCCCCAACGAGCTAATCCAATATCCAAAAATGCCGTCCTAAAGCTCGGAAATGCTATCATGCTATCAGGAGGTGAACCACAATACACTGAATGTATGCTAATAAATGTAAAAACAGTGGCAGGAGCATGCAAACAGACGCCAAGACATTAACATGAGTTAGGATCATTCCTGCCTCTCTGTTTTTATTTCACACACACACTAACCAGCCTCCACTCACACGCTCACACTCTGCCACACAAAAACGCACCGCTATCACTCCTTCAGCTCTCTGAATGATTTTGCTCTCAGCTGAGCCACATCACAGGCGAGGAAAGAGTGCACCACTCTGTCAAAGAGCTCTTTAATGTCCTCTGATGATTCAAAGCAAATATTTCCCTGGCACACTCCTACTGAACGTGCTCCTCTGAAGAGCAGGCCCTCGAGCGAGTGAAGATGCTACTTTTACGCTTTGAGCAATGCTCGGTGGAGGCAACATGTTTGGGGGGGGGGGTGTAGGAAGCGGAAATGGAAATGGATCGTGGCTGCTTGTTGATTAATCTGACCGTGGACAACGCAGAGGTTTCTTAACAATGTGACAGCTTCAGGACAGGACTCGCAAGGAAACCACGCTTTGTCATACAAATGTGCGCGCTTAGATTTGGACTTTAAGGCTTACTTTTACTTTTAGGTCTGGAAGCGCAAGCATAAAGAGTCAGGTTAGACGTGCAAACTGAAAAACAGACCTGAAATACTCGAGGCAAAGGGGCAAAAACAGGCGAAGCGCCAGTTACGCCTAAAGCACCTCCAACAGAACTCCTCCTCCTAAACACGCAGACAGCCATTCAAGTGAGTTTTTACTAATAGCATCCCAAGGTAGCTGTTCATGGGGATATTCCCGCTCACTGATTTCCTTGTTTTCTAGTCCTAATGTCTACTTTGAAACAGGAGAAAATGAACCATCCATCCATTCTCAGAAAACACATAGGGAAAGTCAACGTGAACACAATATAACGGACAAGGTTAAGCACTGTGCATACAAATATTTAAACCTTTAAATGCTTTCCTCAGTAACTCAGTGACCCCTTGCCAATGCTGTATAAGACCTTGCATTTAAATTTTTAACTAGGGTGGTGCATTAATAAAATATGAATAATTAGTTTAACTGACTGATGTTTCTGTTGCAGATAAGGGCAGCGATGTTTAAAAGTTGCACATATCCATAATGATGATCACGAACTTTGTGCTGTCAGAAGTCAGTTTTGCTGTTTGTGTTTATGACCGTACATTAAGACAGTTAACTTTTTTGTATCATGGGTTTCTGAAATATATGTTTAACCATGCAGACATTTAAACATTAAAACTCAGATGTCTTCTATGCAAATAACCACCAGTTTTCATAGGTTTCCAGAAGAGAAATCTGAGCTTGGGCACAGTACAAAGGTCTTCACAGTAGGAGACCTTTTCATCACTTCATAAACCAGAAAAACAAACCAATATAAGAATAAAATGCTCCACAAGTCAGAGTCCCAGTGGTCCAATTTATCTGTAGAAACACTGTGAATATAAACAGGTTTAAAAAAATTTTTTTTGAAAGTTTGATGTATGTAAGTGCTGCTGAAGTGCAGATTTATGGTTCTAAATATGTATTTGTTGTACTACTTGAATGCTCATATATTAATTTGAAATGTAAACAAAGCCTTTTTGATCATTTTTCGGATTCTCTAAACAAAATTTTGGGATTTTTTTAAAAAGAAAAAGAACTTTTGGACTTTAGTTCAAATTTTTTGGATTTGTAAACAAAACATTTCAATTTTGAAAACAAAACTTTTGCATTTACAAAGAAAATCTTTGGACTTTGAATCCAACTTTTTGGACGTATAAATAAAATTTTTGACTTTTGAAATAAAATGTACGGATATGAAAACAAAACTTTCTGACTTGTAAATAAAACTTTGTGCTTTACATCAAACGTCCGGGCTCATAAACAAAATGTTTCGATTTGTAAAAATGTTTGGATTTGAAAATATATTTTTTCGAATTTGAAAAAAAAAATTTTGCCTGAAGAAAACTTTCATATTTTTAGAGAAAACTTGTGGATTTTAAGTCTAACTTTGGGATAGACTTTTTGGAACATTTTGATTTTAAACATAACTTTTGGATACATACACAAAACTTTATGATTGCTTAAGAAAACTTATGGACCTCAAATTAACATTTTATTTTTGTTTTGCCCTCAATGTCTGTTTTTATTACACATTTTTTCTCTTTGTCTTCATAATAAATAAACAAAAATGACTGTACAAAGGGCTCGGAGTAAATGAAGATATTGAGTGGGACGTGTTTTTGGTTTTATTCTGTTTTATCATTTTTTTTTATAAGTTTACCATGAATCAATAAGAAACTTATGCAGTGTAAAAACTTTTTTACACTGCATTTCATCAAGAAGTGCGTCAGCACTACTGTTGATCACGTCTGTCAAATTTCTCAACTGTAGGTTCAGCCACACCAGATATATATCTGCATATTTTTAAATCAAATATATCTTTATCTTTGTTTTCTTCTTTTTTTTGAAAAAAATCTGTGGGTTCTGCTCATTTCTGCAGCAGCAAACCGAAGTGTCACATCACTTCCATCAGCTAGGTCTGTTGTCGACACTTTCATCTCCCCATTTTTTGACAAAATGCTGCAACAACACCTTTGCCATCAGTGTAACAATCTGCTAATAATTTCATTTTCTGCTTGGAAATCTGTCCAAATTAAATCAATCCGGTGTCAGAGTGCAGTACCCACCTTACACCTCCCGGTTTTCAAGGACACCCCCTCCCCCCCCCCACCTCCTTTTTCACTTTTCTCCTTGGAGCAACAGATTGTAAAATCTGTTGACAGCCTTGACAGATTCGCTAAGAAAACGGAGTTCATTATCGAAGTCACCGCCTGGTCCTTAAAGGTTATTCACTCCCCCCTCTCAGAGACAGAGCCACGTCCACAAAGTGACATGTTAATGGTTAATGTTGCACAGCACACCGTGAAGAAGAGGAGGAGACGAGGGAGGGGGGGGGCAGGGTTGCAAAAGATGCGGTGTGAAATAAATTGCGGACGTGTTTGGGAAATCTTGTCACCTAATGACACCGGCAGGAGAGGAGGAGATGGGAGTGGATGCCGGAGTGGATAGATAATACCGGCTGGCTCCTGTCAGATATCTCGCTCACGCCTTTATGTGTCGTGTGATTGGATTTTCCTTTTAACCCCCACGTACACATCAGTGTTTCCTTCATATTAGAGCCGGCATCAAGGAAAATAGAGAGAAGCTACATGCTGCAATGAATGAAAAACATCACAAAGTACCATATTATCCTGTTTGGACTGGATAAGGCCTTTGGGGGAGCACCTTTGGCTTTTATTGAACACACAAGGGTGCTTTTTAAGATGAGAAAGAGGCCACTTTTAGAGCTCAGCGAGTCTCCAACTTTCACATGAGAAAAGTGAGAGGACGCTAAAGTTCCTCATAATGAATGAACGCCTCACATCCACTTTAGAGGAACATCCTTTTCTCATTATATAGCAATAAATTCTACTGGATGTGGCCTATATTTAGTGCGCTCCTGATCTCGGCCCAGAGATATGCGCCTCCTAGCTCATGAGTCCTCCCTCGTCTTCATTTTGGCACCGCACCACATTCGCCCTAAGACAAATCTTTTCCTAAGTGAAAATGAAAAAAAAATTCTTCTTCTCCAAATCATGGTATCAGACAGCGGGGGTTGTTGGCTTATGCTTTCAGATAAGCTTAGGTGGAAGAATGGACGCTGTGACTCACAGTTTTGAGGAGTTGGATTTGATACAGTGAGGCATTTTGGGATGATTTCCGAAACGATGGCAGCTGCAATTATCTGTGGCCAATGTACAGAAACCCAGGGATGACGCCTGGCTGACTGGCTGGCTGACGTGAAGTGGCTGTTTAAAAATGTGGAAAGTCAAAACACAGGGTGAAGACACGAAAGTGGAGGGCGATCCTGAAGTAGAGAGAGATAAGGGGAGACAAACAAAAAGAAAATTAAAAAGACAAAGGCAATGTCTTCTTGCTCAAACTTTCACTTTGGCGTCGAAGTGCATCTAAGCTGTGTTTTCAGATCAGTGTGGTGCAGCTGAAGTAACTCAGCCTCCCCAGATCTTTTCAGGAAACTGGTGACATCTACGTCCTCCTCCGCTCAAGGTTACTTTGACCGAAGTTTCTTTATTTTGTCGATGCACCATCATTCGCCCTGTGATGTCTGGATGGGAATCGTCATGAACATGCACGAGTTCCTTCCGGTGCTTGGTTTTCAGTCTGATGGCCCACTGCCACTCTTTGATTTTTAAACTGTCATCTTTCACCTTATGCAAAATCTTCAAAACCTTCGGTTTTATTTGATCAGGACTGTTTACAAAGTGCTTTAATACCGTCGTGTTTCCTGGAACTTCCTGTGTTAATCCAGTTATTAAAATGCAAACAAACTTTTCGAAAAAAGAAAAAGATATGGTACTGGCTGCAAGAGAAGACCACGTTCAGCTGGACAGTGAACTGCTAGAAGACGTCGAGGCCTTCGTGTACGCATGTTAGACAAGAAAGGTTGGGAGAGATGCTGATTTGCAGACCAGGAAGCAGCAAGGCCTGAGCAGAAAAATGAGCAACATCAACTTGTGACAGCAGACGGAGCAACAACCTATAGAAGAAGAGATTTTGGGGATGGTTCAGGCACATCCGAGAAAGCTGCCAACCAAAATTGCAAGACAGTCTGGAAAACAAGGAAAAAGAAATAGAGGTCAACTTAAAACAACTGGTGCCAGGACCTTGTTTCCAGACATCAAAGCCACACATAGTATGGGAACAGATGATGGCAGCTCAGGATGCCTGAACCAGGAGAGATCCAAGCCACAACTGACTAACATTCATTTGGCCTAAGGCTACGTCCACATGTACCTGGGTATTTTTTAAAACAGGGATTTTTCCGAGTTCATTTTGAAAAATATCACCATCCACATATCAAAGTGTAAAAAATCAATGTCAAGTGCTGGCAAGAGCAAAGCAAGGTGCGAAGAAAGGCTGGTCAATCAAAAGCCCACAAACAGTAACACTGAGCACAGTCTGACATCAACAAAAGGAGATAAAGGTGCACACCTTTGGCATTGAAAGTCAAAATTTCCATTTTCCTTGTCCACACATAAACACAGAAAATCGAGTTTCTCAAAAGCTCAGAAAAGGCTACTTTTACCAAAATGTCCATGTGTGTATGGTTGTGGCTGAAATGGTAGCCATTAGCTTTTTTACTTAATTTCTGTAGCAAAACAACCATCAATTGGAGTCCAGTAGAAAACCCAAGTTATGTGATGTTCCATATTTACCCTGCTCGGATAAGCTGGTTGTTGTGTTCGCGCCCTTACAAACACGTGGTGCCAACAGGGACATTTCAGTGCCTTCTAGTGGAAAAACCGTGCAACATCAACGCTCATAACATGGTTGAAGGGGGCTTCTCTCGACTTTACTTTTTAAAATTTAATTTCTTCAGCATTATGAATGCCAATTCAGTCCAACCCAATTTTATGTATAGAGCACCAAATAACTGCAAACAATCACCTTTATATTGTAAGGTAAAGACCATACAATACAGATAAAAGCCTGATAGTGATAGATCAGTAAATAGCTAATGTCTGCCAATAACATGTAGATTCAGGATCTACTGTCAATGTCTGAGACAAATCTTCCAATGCTAGCTATAGCTAGCTAGACACATACTCCTCCCTCTGGTTGAAAATGGTTTGGTAGTCCCTTTGTTTCTGCTATGTAGCCAAAATGGTGACCACTGAGGGTGAAAAGTCCAAACTCAACTCAACTCAACATAACTCAATTTCTTGACTATTAGGAGTGCACCATCTGGGAACTCTTGCCATTAAAATTGCAAGTGTACAGTGAGCAATAGTTTGCTCGACTGAGTGAATTAAGCACTGTAGTTTTGGTGACTTTTTTCCATGATAGTTCACACGGGTAAAGGTCAAAAGTCAAAAAGAGTTATTGCAAGGGAAGGGATGACTCACAGGAAGTCCGGCAGAAGGCAACTGAGAGTCTAAAGTCCTCAAGAAACAGGCAAGAGGTTACAAGAAGCACAAGGACCAATAGGAGTGGCTAAAATTAGCAAAAGGAAGCAGGTTAGAGTCTGCCTTGTTGGTGTGGCAGAAATGGAACTAAAACCAAAATAAAGCTTAACAACTGAAACTGAAACTCAGCGCTGCCTCTGTCTTTGTGTTTTTATGGCAGCAAGAAATGTGTAAAATAAACTACAGTGTGTTCGGGGTAATGAAGGAATGTGTCCCTCAGAGCAAAGATGTGGCTTGTGGATGAGCTTTTAATAGCTTTTGGACTGCAGTGGAATAATCATCTATATCTGTTTTGTAGACTATGAGCAAAATACTTTAAGTGCATCGCCTTGCTCCCCAGTTCCTTGGGTAGAGGACCTTTGTCTGTTCCAGGGGCCCAGCTGAAAACTAAAGGGGTCAGAGTGTTTGCAGCCATGGCCCCGAGGCCAGTGGAGTTGGTTTCCCCCTTCAAGTGGCATCTTCAAACTTTTATTAGAGTTTTTAATTTGCTTTAAAAATAAAGTGTTGTTTCCTACATTTCTCACTTTTATATTCCATTGCTCCTGTAAAGAACTTTGTGTAACATCGATTTTGAAAAGTCCCACATAAATAGAGTTATTATTATTATTATTATTATTATTATTGAAGGGGACCTATTCTGCTAATTTCCGGCTCCAGATTTTTATTCTTGGACTCCGCTAGAATAGCTTTGCATGATTCACAGTTCAAAATCAAGACATTCTGATCCCAGGATAGGAATTACGATGTTGTTTTGTCTCCCCGTTTAAGCACAAAGTGTCTTTTGGCATCCACCATAATACTGCGATGATAACGGTCCCATTTTAGAGACCTGAAAGCCCGTGTTAGGAGGTGGGAGAGGCTGTACTGTAGTATAAGCTGCAGATTTATCTGCTGCAGTAGACTGTGCGACATTTTATTCCTCTTCTTTTTTTTCTTTCATCTTGATTTATTTTTAGCTTGCTCTTTACCTCTGTTTTTCTTTGCTGGTTAGGTTTAAGCAGGAAAAAGTACCCGGTTTGGTTTGGGGAAAGCACTGGGACGTCTTGCTCCACAGGGAGCATGCGCCCTAAAAATGTGAATGGGCTGAAATAATCCCCGTTTATCTTATACTGGGCCTTGCCTTTAAAACCAGCTTTCCTCTAATTGGCTGTTCCCCATAAACACAAGGTCTGAACAGCAGGTGGGCGTGGCCTTTTCCATTTGCGATCGCATTGCTCCAAGTGTAGAAATAATTGCCTAAAGTTTGAGGTTTTGGCTCACGGGGTTAGCTTGCAAAAACACTGACCTCATTATTTGAAACTCTGGCCATACTTAATATGAACAGTATCCACTGGAACAGTATTGATATGACAGAAAATAAGAAAAAGAATAACTGGTCCACTTGAAAGCCTGTTATACACTAATGTCTTTCCAAAATGTAACCCTTTCCACTGTGGAAAAGCCTCTACTACATCTATCCTGGGTCGTTACAAAACTAATGAACTTTTTTCATGGCCAGGAACTCCTTAAATCAGGGTGTTGCACTGACAGCCATGACGTTACTGGAAGTGAAATCACTTAATCACCTCCATCATATCAGCGGTGAACATGATTCACTGGCAAATATTTGATTTTGATTTTTTTTAAAAAGCCAATGAAGGCGAAAGGGGAGAACAGAGAACGATGTCCCTGCTGAGACACAAACAATCTTTCCATATGCAGCTCCACAAAAGAAGACCAAAACAATATTTGGTTCCCACAGCATTTATTCATCCTGTTATACATCACAAAGTTGTCATCAAGATTTCCTAGATATAAATCAGTGCCAGGATCAGAGAGGAGAGGAGGAGGAGAGGCTTAGAGTCAGAGCGCTCTTAAATCTAACAAAATCTAACACTTGAATCGTGGTTGTTCTGGCAGCCTGGGGGCACAGCGGCGGGCTCCAGGCGTCAAGGCGCCACCTCAAATTCTCTGCTGTGGTCGGGTACAGTCTCTCCCCACATGGCACTCATTTCTGGCTGCTGAGTTCCAGCGTGAGAGCCTTCTGCCTTTCCAGCGGTGAGGAGATGCCTGAACAATTACGCTGGTAATTAGGGGAGGGTGGATCTCCGCTCTGGCACGGCCAGACCGAACGAGGGCCCACGCCAGTGATCAAATGACGTACTTCTCAGAGCTGCGAGGACAGAGCCCTGCCACGGATGAAATGAATAATTTACAGCCGGGGCAGAATTCGCGTGAACTGCAGCACACTTCTGTAGAATAGCCGGGCAAAAGGCAGACCAAACAACTTGAAAAGGAAGGAGAAGAAAAGAAAAGCGTGGCGCCAAAGATCATCAAAAGCTCAGATAGAAGTGACACGACTCACACCCACTCCCATTGTGGGGTTCAAAAAGATTTTTGTCTTCTCTGAGCCTTTCTCTTCTTCTTTTATTTGTTTCTTATTTGAGGAGGCAAAAAAAAAAAAGAAAAGAAAAAAAAAGATTTCTTGTCATTAAAGCAATTTTTCTGCGGCTTTGGCTGAAGCGTCGATGTCACACAGACAAAAAGCTTTGGTGATAAGCTAGCATAAATGACAGATTGCATCTTTATCTGTGCACATTTCATTATTAGCTCATATTTTCCTTGCAGTTGCGTGAAGGAGAAGAAGCAGAAGAATCGGTAAACCTTAACCCAGACTGGCTGACGGCCTTTTATGCAGCAAAAAAATGAGCCTCTTTTGACCTCCCTGCTGCCTAACATCACGAACACAAATCAGGCAGTTTACACTTCCTCTTTCCCACACCTCCCTCCTAGAGTTGTTTTCATTCTTCTCTCGGCCCCAAAGATTTCATTTTAAAGAGGTTTCTTTGCTGCCTTTAATTCCAACTCTTGTGTTTACTTCTCCCGCTCCCGCCACTTCCAGTGTAATTTCCACTTCTAATGGAGCAGATCTGGAACCTCATTCTTCCTTTCGGGTTATCGGGGACTGGAAGTGTCAGCTAAACGCGTGACATGTAAAATGTTAAAATGAGACAGTTTCGCTTCCCTCTTTCACCCCTCGTCTTTGATCCCCCTTCACAACTTAGGAGACGAGCAACTTTGATCTTGACCCATTTCCTTCCTAACAGCTTCTTTGTGAGCGCTCGCGCCGCCGCCGCAGCGAGACATGTCACCACGCAGACATTTACAGCCATTTCAGAAATTCACTGGACAATGCGATGTGCGTTGCGTGACCGCCGAAGACGGGCAGTGCCCAATTATTTCGGCCCAGCTCGCAGTTGCACCTAGAATAAACAAGACGCTGACGTCCGACCTGCATTAGGGCGATGTGCCTCTAATGCCCCCCTTTGTCAGAGCTCAATTGTATCTGCTTTGCTTGACGGAATAAGAGGTGATTTCTCCCAGAACGTGGCGTTCTCATTGCTTGAGATTTTCCTCAACATTCAGCACTGAATTTTTCATTTTTTTTAAGCACTCGTGACCTTAAACAACTTCAAGAAATGAGTTTAGATGATGTTTTGCTAACTAGCACCCAGCATATGGCACCTGTGACCTGCGGTGTGTCACCCTTTTTATTTTTCACATTCCTCTTTTGAGCAGATGTAGAGGGAATTGTGGCCTATTTCTTTGGAGAATAACCTCTTTATTTGCAATTAATCCACACTCCTCTGAGCTCTGCCTTCAATTTAGTCGAAGAAGACATAGAAGGCTAGAGTTACTTAACCTCCGGGCCTTTGGAGGGGGAAAAAAAAAAGAAATAAAAAGCCACAGACACATGAACTCAACCTAGATTTCTTTAAACTGACATCGCTGTTATGCAGAGAGCAATTTTCCAAGTTTGATGTAATAAAATGGCACAATTAAGTCATTTATGGGATTCGGTAAAGTGATGTCTTCTCTAATGATTCTGTTGACGTGTGGATGTTTAAACGGAAACCAGGAGAATACACGGGCTTTATTCGCAATCACACGTCATGCAGAATGATGACATTTAAAGCAATGGAAGTTAGGTGTGTGTCAGAAAATGTGAGGATCCCATAGAAGATCCTGCTTTACGTCAGCTCACATCTACCAGTAAATCAGACATGATACAATTTGGTACTGTACAGGTGACTCAAAGGGAAAACCTTATGTGATTTAGACAGAAATATGAACAATTCAAAAATGAATGGGAGACTAATCCAAAGAAAAGAGATGATGGCTCATTTTCCGAGGCGGGAATCCTTTTCCAGCAAAGATCTTTTAATTTTTCCTGTAGTTTAGGGCTCTGCTTAATCCATGACGGGGGAAACTCACTGTGAGAGATTAAGGTAGAAATAAAATATGATGATTAAATAGGAAATAATTAAATACAGAGCTAATAAAATGTTATTGCTTTATTGGTGGGACAGCTGCAGCCTTTGTTTGCATGTGGATGTGGTCATTGTCTTTTTCTGCCTCTACAAAAATGAGACATTATCCTCAGTTCCTCACTCAGCTCAATTTGATCTCATGTACACTGACAGTGAGTCAGTGTGCTTACAGTAGATGTGTATTTACAATTTACAGATCACAGTACACACAAACATATATATATATATATATATATATATATATATATATATATATATATATATTGCTTGTATATATATATATATATATATATATATATATATATATATATATATATATATATATATATATATATATATATATATATATATATATATATGCTTGTTATATATATATATATATATATATATATATATATATATATATATATACATATATATATATATATATATATATATGTATATATAACTGATTGTTATGTCATTTTTTTTATCAGTAAAGATTTTCAGCTTGAATAGTTCCTCATAATAACGTGTGATTAAATGTTTCTTTAAGTTTTGTGAGCTGTATATGTAAAATAAAATATGCAAATTACATTAAAATATGAAAAAAGTCTTTTGAATCTTTACGATTCAGACATGCCAAGACCATCGTGGCCGTGTACGTTTATTCCCACTCCCCTGCAGCCCTGCGTTTCCCAACGGGCTCCGTAATCTGCACTGAAATGCTGTCTTCTCATATTTTTGTTCATTTGTTAAGAGCGATTTTTACAGATGCAGCTGTCATTAAGGACGCCTGGGAATATCTGTATCGGAGTGCAATCAGTGATCAAACTAGATGCCCAACTGAACCACGGGCCCTCCTCATCGAGCCAGCTAGCATAACGGCGCTGGGCACACGACGCGGCTATAACGCTGTATTGTTAGCCTAAATTGTTGTTAATGGCGAAGTTGAACCTAAAGTAACGTCATTTAAATCCTATTAACATGGATGTGGGTATTTTAGTAAACTTATGGGGTTTTTTTGCTTTGTTTTGTTTATTTAGCGTCATTTTAGGTCACAGAAAAATGAACTTTTGAAACACTCTTTCCAGGGTGAAGATTTTCAAAAACTCAGTCTCTGCATTTATGTCTGGACAGGAAAAATGACGATTTTGTCTTCTGTCAAATGTGTACTTTATTTGATGTAAGACTGTCTTCGCTTCTTTCCTATCCATCAAATAAAGGAGATATTGATGTCACCCTGTTTCTGTGCAGTCACGGTTCTGTCCATCTGTTGCGTTGGTTTGCTCTTGATAGCTCTTGCCACTGTTTTTGGCATTTTCACATAGTCAATACATTCACCCAACGCGCCTAAGATCGTTGGTTTGAGACCAGGAGCAGACGTGATTCCCTGAGAGGGCTGCAGCCACAACAAATCAGATATTCAGATCCGTTGCTGCGGTGACCCTTTGCGAATAAGGGAGGAGCAGAAAGAAGCGATACTGTGTGTGGATATTTTTAAAAACGGTGCATGTGGATGGAATTTTTTAAAAGACAAAAGTGGAAAAACCCCATTTTAAAAATATCTTTTTATATATGGACGTAACTTTAAATAATAACATATTTGAAAAGGATGCAAATGATGTGATAAAATGATTCGAATGTGGCCTGGGTGCCCCTCCTCCAGCTGTCCAACCTCCTGAGACATTTTTGCCTTTTACAAATGGAAGGCATTAATTTTGTGCACGTGGCCACAAATCAGAGCCGACTGACGCAGAAATAATGTTGTGCTGCGGAACATGGAAAACCTGTACAATTTGTGAACAAATCAGTAGATTAAAGGCTGTGACTCTTTTGTGACTCTAGGACTGTTGTGGAGGGCCGCACCAATGAGCTCATATAGAACTTAGTTTAGCTTATTGGTGCGGCCCTCCACAACAGTCCCATTTTCTCATCCCGCCCCTTGGGAAAATTAAGTTACTCCCTGAGGTAAGCATTAGCATGCCATGTAATGAATTCAAAAGGGGCACTATTTTAAACTACTTGGTTAGGTTTAGAAAAAGTTCATGGTTAGGCTGCAACATTTTTCAGCTTTCCTGGTTACCCGGTTAATTTGTCCCCAACGCATGCGCTGCTGCTTCAAGTCGTGCCGTCCGTGACCACGAAGAAACAGACTGATTTCCCGTGACCGACTGGCACGATCGGCAATAATGCATCTGAATGAAAGCATTAAGCAGAGGATTTCACTTCAACTCTGAGTGTGATCAGCGCTGCATCTGTGCTTGTGTGTCTGTGTGTGTGCCGACGTGTTGGAATAACGCCTCACCCCGAAGATATTCAAATTCCTGTGAGACTGCAGTCTACTGATGGGTGGTGATGACAGTTTAAACAATCTGGGCACTTCTCCAAATTGATTAACATCAGTCTTGTGTGTTTTTGTTTGTGTATGTGAGCTGGTATTGAGAGGGTGGAGAAATATAAACAGCTACTAAAGTAATAAACCGCCAGTTGTACTTCCGTGTGAGCAGTGATAATTACAATAACCTATAAATTAGACTTAATTGACTTGGTGTTGCTTAAGAAATGCGGTTGATTGGACACAGTCGTGGAAACCTGCTGGACGGAGAAGCGGCGGTAAGAAGTTACACAGCTTCAGGCAAAAGAACCCTTTTTTTTTCTTCTTCTTCTTCTTCTTCCCAGCTATAAACACACTGTTTTCATATAATCTGTGAGGGACCAGTGTGCTGCTTTTGGCATATAATCACAAAAATGATTTCCAAGCCTGAAAAGATAAATGAGGCAGCTTTCCTCTTAAATTTCTTGAAGGAACTCTTACATATGCATCTCACTTTGCCACATTTTTCTACTGCCCCTTTTTTTGTTTTGTTTTGTTTTGTTTTTTTTTTACTCTCAGAAATTCCACTAAAATATTCAGGAGCATCCTCTAGCCGCCATATTTTCACTTTTATTGTGCACGATATAAAGATGGGCAATTATTTGATTTCAGAGTTATGAAAACATGTATGTTATGAGAAAACAAGCAAGTTAAGCTTTAATTGGTGCTATTTTTCACGGTGCTGGCAAGGTACTTACCTCTTTGGCACCTTTTTTTCCCCCTCATAAAATTACACATTCATATTCCTGAATGGAGATGGAAATTTCATTTTGCTTTATTCTGCCATAATTGGGATGCATGGTGTGTACCTGCAAACTGGAAGACATCCCATAAACACACCCGACGCATTTATTCGAACCTAATGCAACTATATTGCTCTCAGTAATAGCGCTCGTAATGTGGAAAAATCCTTTCAATTAATACAGTAAATTCTGAAGTTAATGCAGTTTGTTTAGTGTCGGCTTTTTTCAGACTTTGCTCTGCACGTAAAGGCGCAATATGCTGTGGGATTTGGTTCATCTGCTGTCAATGAGAAGACGTAAACACGCAGCCCTTATGGCAAATATCACATTTCAGATAATTATTTGGTTTCTGGTGAAAGAAAATCATCATCTTCTGTCTTTATGTCTTCATCATCAAAGTAGGGGGGTGGTCAAGTGAACCGTAGAACCAAATCTAGGCCCACTATGACCAATCTGAAACTCCAATATAACCCAAATTTGGCCATATGCGTGTTTTTCCAAGTTAAATTAAGGCTCATTTGTCTGTAGTGTTGTCCAAAAAAAAAAAAAGTAAAAAACTCTTTCACAACACTACATTGATTCATTTGGGGAAACTGATGTGGGATCTATGAATCAAACTTTATTGATGCTTTGAAGGCTCTAATGACACACCAGACTTGATTAGATGTCCAATTTATTGACCCTGGAATTCAGATAAACACGTTCTTAAAGAACCGCAATGAACTCATATTCACTGTCTTGTACACGGCTCCTTCAGCTGGAAACCTCAGTGATATTTAATTCAGCATCAAATGAATTACATCTATAATAGCTGTCGTCATTACAGTTCTAAATATTTACCCAAGACTGAAATTAAAGGAAGATTTAATTACAAATTACTCCTAAGTGTGGCAACAGAAGATTTTTCACATAGTGGTTGGGTATACTTTTCCTTCTTCCTTTCATTCAAGCGTATGGGCTCAAAAATGAAAATAAGAAATTTACTGTTTCTATTCAACTTGAAATTAAAACTTCCTTAAAACTTGTAATTACAGAGCTAATTGTGGTTTCAGTGTCATCTTGTGTCTCTTGAGATGAATGATCTTACTGTTGCTGTTTTTTTTTAAAGTATGTTTCAAATTATTGAGCACGTTTCTCTGCAACAGCTGATGAAGATGCTACAATTCAGAGATGTAATAGTTTTCAAAGTCCTTATGTTTAAGGATCTATTGGAATTTTTGTATTACATTTTCAAATTGACTTTAGGTTAGAAGAAGGTATGGAAGTATAGGTATGGAAATAAAACAGATAAAGGAGATGTATAATAGTATAACAAATGTTGGTAGTCATTTTAGTTTTTATTTTTGTCAGGCATCATGCACAAAAACACTGATCTTATGAGAAAAACGATATGTTTTACCACATTCAGCTACTAATTTTTAAGTATTCTTAAGTTCGGTTCTAAAATCAGAAAGTGATCTTTCTGAGTCCAAATATATGGAGGGCCACAGCTGCCAAAATTAGAAAAAACCAAACAAAAACAAAACATGTCACTATGCTAGATAATAATATTGAAAAGAAATGTAAGGCTTCATTAAAAATGTTGCCTAAATTTATATTTGTTTTGAATTTGTTTCTGTATTGTTGTGCCTTAAATAACTTAAATAACCTTTGCTGCTGGTTACCCAAGCAGCATGTTCTTTATGCAACCAACAGTCAAAAAGTTGTACTTTTTGACTGTTGTGCTTTGAGTGATGTGCTTTGAGTAACAGCCTTCTGCTTTGCATAAAGAAGCAGAAATGTGTGGGAAAAAAAGAAGAAAACAAGTTCAGAAAAGTACAAGAAAAATGTTTTTTAAATGAATATATTAAGAAATAAAACAATATGTAAATGAAAATGAATTAAATAGAAGAGATAAAAATTGACACTTTTTAAATTTAAGTTTTTGTATTAAATGCCATAGTAATTCATTTAATGGACTTCTTTTCATCCAGTAGAAGGATTAAACAGCTTATATGATGGCCAGGTAGCCTTCATTTGTCTGCCCATCTATTCACAATTCACAAGAATCACGTCTCCTCCTCAAGTATTGGTCAGATTTTAGTGAAACAAGATCCATATGTCCTGGATATGACAAATTAGCTGTCTAATAATAAGGGGAAAATAAATAGTTAGGAAAGGCAAAATAATTAATACACAAGAAAACAAGTAAAAGTATAAATAAAAAATATTTAAAAACATAAAATTTAAGCAATAAAAATATAAAGTGTAACTGATACAATACTCAGAAGCATTTAAAGCTAATTACTGACTCATTTTATGTCTAATGTAATTTTAATAGTCATTTATTCATTTAGGTTTAGGTTTCAATCATGGCAGGTTTGGTCCTCCATATGCATGTACTTTGAATGGGGACACTCAGTGGGGGAAGGGGTAGCTCATACACAAGGAAAAATGAGCACATAAGTAAAAATGAATAAATTAATAAAATTGAAATGCACGGTAAACACAAAAACTTCATCAAAAGTAAATAAATACAGACTACAGTTTGTAGTATTTTTGAGTCTTTGATGTGATTTTGTCAGGTTTGGTCCTCCATAAACTCTCCCACTGTATTTGCACTGCAGATTTCGCAGTACATTATTATTTTGACCTAAAAACCTTCTGAGCAGTTGACTGCTGAGCCTCACAGAGAGCAGCACAGACATACTTTTAGAGGAACGAGTACTACTACATGCTGATGTATTTCCACGGAGAATTCCCTGAGAGGCGGCGGCTTCATTCTTGCGGGAACTCCGAGCATTCCTCAGGGATTTGCTGGGTGAAATGCGTGCGCTCCATCCTGACGTTCCCTCTGGATTCCAACTGCAATTCCAACCAGGAAGTCGGTGTGCGCGCGGAGAGATGCCGCCTGTTTGCATGTGTTCAGGCACATACACAGTTCGTCATGTAAATACTGTAAAAGAGCACACACACACAAACACACACAAACAGCAGGCGCCTTCTTTTTACCCTCACATGAAGATGTAATCTGACTCAGGTGATGGGTCAGTTCAGATTAGAAATTTAAAATCTGCCTCACATGTAGGTAGCAAAACAACTTGGAGTCTCGTAAAGTGGCTGCAAACAAACACGAGGTGTGTGATGACTACATGTCACAATCACTGAAAGCCCCCCCCCCCCGAGCAGCAAAGTAAACCATTTAGGGTAAAAGATCTCTGGGCTCTTTCCTTTGATTAGTGATTCTTTGAAATGGTATAATGCTGTGATTATGTGAAAGGCTCTGCGAGCATGTGGTTGGAGCTGAATATTTTCTCTGAGACACTGGGGGAAATGAAGAAAATGGGAGAGAGAATGAGAGAGATAAAGTCAGGGAAGGAGAAGGAGGAGGACTATTACAAGAAGAGAGCAAGCCCTCTTTGTACAGACATTGCGACGCCAGATGGCTTCTTCTAATAAATATTCAACCTTAACTCAGTTCCCATGTAACTTCTCTTTCTCTCTGCCTCTCGTTTTTTTGTACTTTTGCCAGCACACCCACACGTTTCTGGGCCAGCAAAATGATTACAGTAAAGCAAACAAAAAGGGAAAAAAGGAGGGGAGACTGGGGGTGTTTGACAGAGGAAACGGGCCGACAGGGTCCTGTATACAGACAGATAGGGTGGTAGAGTGTGCTGAAAGCTGGCGATTCTTTCTTTTTCTCCCTTCTTCTTCTGGGTGGGGGTCTGTGTTGCAGAGAGAAAGAGCGAAGTGAGAGAAGGTAGGAGAAGAGGCGAACGAGAGGGGGAAAGTCCTCTGCGGTTGGAGCTGGTGTGATTGTTGGAGCCGGAGCAGAGAAAGAGTCTGTTCTCAGGGTTGATTGTTTACCCAGTGGGGAGAAGCTTTTCCAACATCCTCTGAAGTGGCCTGCTTTGGAGAAAAATCTTGTGCCGTGTTGCGCGATAAGAGTGGGCAAAATAATTTGTTGCTGATAACAAACTGGTGCGTCACCATTGCATTTAGCTAGCGGACACTTGAGGAAGATTTCGATCAAAGGACGTAGGTAGGGAAAGTTTCAAGGCATCCCTGTGTTTATGTCTGCATAAAATAACCTTTAATCATGTAAAAAAAAAAAAAAAATTACACAAAGGCAACACTGTCATTTTTGTTATATGTTTGTTTTCTTCATCTTTATTTTCAACTGCTCTAACAAAAGAATCTTGTTATTTTAAGGTGTCTTATGCTAAGTTTTTGAATTAGTTGACATTTAGATGAAATTTAAAAGTAACCCTTTTGGGGCCAAAAGTCCTAAAATTCAAATTAAATCAATCGCTCACCCAAAAAAAATTAAATAAATAAATAAACAAACATGACGTTAAATGAGCAAAAATAATACTGAAGTGTAAGCTTTAATTTAAAATATGTCCCATTTTGATGAATTTACTTCTATATTTCAGTGCCTTCAATAACTTTTCCCTGTTCCAAGCAGCGTTTTATTACTCTGTAAGGTTAATTAACCATTAGGCCAAAAAGTGACTTTGTGACACACTTGACATTGATCAAATATAACATTATGGCCACCTGCCTAATATTGTGCTGGTCCCCCTTTTGCTGTCGAGGCATGGACTCCACTAGACCTCTGAAGGTGTGCTGTGGGATCAGCACCAGATCCTTCAAGTCCTGTAAGTTGCGAAGTGGGGCCTTCATGGATCGGACTTGTTTGTCCAGCTCATCCCACAGATGCTCGATTGGATTGAGACCTGGGGAATTTGGAGGCCAAGACAACACCTCACCTGGTCTGCAGTAATGCTTAGGGTAGGTGGTATGTGTCAAAGGAACATCTACATGGATGGCAGAACCTAAGGTTTCCCAGCAGAACATTGCCCAAAGCATCACACTCCCTCTGCTGACTTACCTTCTTCCCAGGTGTTCCCCGGGTAAGCGACCCAGACCCACCTGGCCATCCATGTGATTCATCAGATCAGTCCACCTTCTTCCATTGCTGCGTGGTCCGGTTCTGATTCTTGCATGCCCATCGTTGGTGCTGACAGGGGTCAGCATGGGCGCCCTGACTGGTTTGCGGCGATGCAGCCCCATACACAACAAACTGTGATGCACTGTGTGTTCTGATACCTTTCTATCAGAACCAGCATAAACTCTGTGGGCAATATGAGCTACAATAAGTCATCAGCTAGGTCAGCTTTTTCTCCCCACTCGCATCGATGAGCCTTGGCTGTCCGTGACCCTGTCGCTGATTCATCACTGTTCCTTCCTTGGACCACTTTGGATGGATACTGACCACAACAGACCAGCAACACCCAACAAGTTCTGCAGTTTTGGAGATACTCCGGCCCAGTCGTCTACCCATCACAATTTGGTCCTTGCACAAACTCGCTCAAATCTTTATGCTGCCCATTTTTCCTGTTTCTAACACATGAACTTTAAGGACAAAATGTTCACATGCTAATATATCCCACCCACCAACAGGTGCCACGATGAAGAGATAATCAGTGTTATCCACTTCGCCAGTCAGTGGTCATAATGTTATGCTTGATCAGTGTAAATGATTATCTCGTCTGCATAATGAAGCAGAAACTGATGAAGACATGTAAAAACAAATACAGCCCTATGCCATCTGGAATGACGTCAGTGATGATTTTGATTGTACTAGATGAAGGCTGGGCTTTTGAGCGTGACACCTACAGTTTCTCTGCTTTACAATAAGCTCTACTAGCTCATAAATTACATCTATACCCTTACAACACACTCTCATACGCTCAGACATATATTCCTGCTGCTCCTGTGCTGTTTTACAGCAGGCAAAGACATGTTTGGCTTCCAAGTGCCTCTTTAGCTCACTTGGCACTATGCTGGCATTAGTTACCTCCTCCCAGCAGTTGGTTTGAAGGAAGTTGACATCCCTGATCCAGCTGAAACTAACTGCAGCAGTTTCTCCCGTTTTTATTTGCTTAAAAACTACTTGTTTAGGGTTAGGCAGTACACCAGTACTGAGGTTCAAGTTTATGGGCTTTATGGGCTAGTTAAAACCCTTAGATTGGAAGCTGTTTGATATGGACATCAACCTTTTTTATTTTACTGTTATTATCAACTTTTGAGTATTTTTTCATAATACACACTTTTATTGTTGCCTTATTGTGTCGTGTTTAGAGACCTGAACAGCCTAAAATCTGTGTTTTTGCTTTTTTTTAATAAATATACATCCTCAAACACAGGAAGACCAGGACACCATCAGATTTCACTTTGTTGGTCTCAAACACCCTCTCCTGCACAAAGTCCACACTTACAAAGTGCTCTACCAACCCCAGCATTATGGCTAACAGGTGCATCTTCCTGTTTCACTGCACCTATGGATCAGCGCTTACTGCAAAAAGTGAAAATCACAGTCTTTCCTTGGTCTTTTTAACACAAAATTAATTGCTTAGACTGCATTTTAATCCCTGCGACAGGCTGGCGACCTGTAAAGGGTGTCCCCTGCTTCTCGCCCTATGACAGCTGGGATAGGATCCAGCCCCCCCGCAACTCTGAAAAGCATGGATGGATGGATGGATGGATGGATGGATGGATGGATGGATGGATGGATGGATGGATGGACTGCTTTTTAGTTTGCTTCTTTGTTTTCCATTGAGTTATTGGTTCAGTCACTAGTTAGCTAACATAAACCAACCAACCCAGTGAAGTCATATTCTGTACCTGGACAAGATGGTGCTACATTTGTTCCAAAAACTGTAGAGTAGAATATTTACTTTCAAAATTCAGCTTTGCAGAGAGTGCTACATCTTTTTAGAGTTGGCTTAAAACAGGTCATGTCTTACATCTTCAAAGTGAAGCAAGTCTTGAGAGATAATGTAACTGCCAGTGATTGGTACTAACACACACACACACACACGTATATCTGTGATATTTATTTTATTGAGCTAGGTTGTTTTTCATGTTGTGGCTACTGTGACGGAAATTTGGAATAAATCTGTGATTCTGCAGTACTGTGTAGTAGCATCGGTAATGTTGTGCAGTGGCAATGATAACAGTAGGTCCTGAATGGATGGTAGGAGGAAGTCCTTCTGAGAGTTCAGAAGAACAAAACCTGCAGAAATCACTATGAGACTGTGAACCTCTGAAATGTGACTTATGGCTCAGTCAGGTGAGTAAAAATAGGATGGAAACCTCCTTGTGACTAAGAAAAATTCACGGTTGCTCGGTCATTGCATTAATTTTTTTTCACATTCAGGCACGGTGACCACTTTCTCTTGCAGAGCGGTTGTACAGGTCACCAGGTGGGAGGCAACCTGTCCACTCAGACTGACTCATGTTGATCGCAAAGTGTCGACAACCTGTGTGCGTTCTCCAATCCAATGGGAGCGATTGTAGTCGGTCCTTGCAGAAAGACATACAGTGCATGTCTTTGCAGTTAAAAGGTTTTGACTCAGCTGGTTGCCAGCTGGTTGTATCCCGGTTATATTCCTATATAAACATCCATGTCATTTAGCAGTTAAATTGCCGTCCTGTGGCAACTCCACTATGTGTGTAAAGAATTTCAATTTCAGATCTAGGCTCTGGCTGGACTTTGAATATAAGAAGTTAATGTGTATCTCTGTGCATGTAGACAGCAACAGACTCCTGAATTTTGCTGATTTATCACAGTCAATCATCATATTATCACGAACAGATTGCACGCAAGTGCCAAGTTGACCCCATTCAGTCACAAACTGATAGAAGGCTCACAGAAATTTGGCTTTGGAGATGACAACTGACTGCGAGTGGTCGCAGAGCTGGTCCCTTTCTTTGAAGCAACTATTTCAAAAACAAAAAGATCACATGTTCATTGCACATGGCTGAAATGACCCCCCACACACACACACACACACCTTCACCACCCTATTTCCTTTGTGCTTCTCCACCTTTAAAAGCGAGGGTAAAACTTGCAGCTGTGAGGTAAATATTCTGGAATTAGACGCTACACGCTGCAGGCCTTTCATCCTAGCAACAGGCCTCATCACCATCTGTTCACCTAAACCAGCCCGGTCGTCATCAGCACCACCATCTCCATGCATATTCCATCACCTGCGAGAAGGATGAGGCAGAGAGAGCCTGACAAGTGTCTTAATTTTATTTTTTGTCGACACAAGATAAACTGTCCTTATTAAAAAAGGCCCACCCACCTTCCCACCGCCTTCCCACCAGCATCGCCCTCCATCAACCCCCCCACCCCCCACCCCAGCACCCGCTTCTTATAGGAATATTCATCGTGCAATATTGTGAGATTAGGCTGCAGAGAATTTGACAAATACGACCAGCTTTCACAGGAAAATATTTTGGCACATTTTTCGTGATGTGAAAATGATTGCATTAAGCAGAAGAGACGCCTTTTTTTTTCTTCTCCTTCCTTCCTTCCTTCCTTCCTTCCTTCGTGGATGGTGGAATTAGTAAGAAGATGTTGCTCAGGAAAAAGCATGAGTAAGATTTCTCTTTTTGGTGACAGAGAAGTTGAAATGTGTGTCATTAGCTGCTCCGCTGTATAATGACCTTGTAATCACTTCACATGGCGGTCTGGCTCTTGAGGTGTGTGCCACGGTTAACAACAATTCTTCACAACAAGAATCATTACTTAATCTGAGCCACCAAACAGCTCTCTCCTGACAGTGTCAGCTCATATTGAGGCTGTAATCACTAGACCAAGGCCACCGTGGCTGCTGCCGCCTTGTCCCTGCGGTGCTATCATGGGAAAAGGGAAAACTGGGGCTTATCGCTCAGCGCGCGGATATGACAGGAGAGGAAGAGAGGGACTATGCGGAGAGCTTTGTCTCATATCCTGATTGAGTTCACGCTCCCTCGCTGTGTCGCTGGGGCGAACACCTACCTGAAACCAAACCAGAAAAAGGTCAGCGCTCGGGGTCCAGTGGCGTGGAGCGAGGGGGGATAAACTCAACTTCCACATGAACAAAGAGGAAGTGGGGGGGAAAAAACATTTGAGGCCAGATAATGCCCGCGCTGAGCCCCATTAGGATTGAGGTATTATCCCCTGGTTGACTTTGGCTATGAGAAAATGTGCCCCCCCCCTCCTCCCTTGCTTTGCCGTTTCCCACTCATAACAGACCTGTTGGCCGTCGTGGTTTATCAAGCTCACAAATCTAAACAGGACAGGGGCCCTGACCGGGAGAGAGCCTTGTACACAGGAAGGGCCCTAATTCTCTCTGGATTAGAGAGCAAGTTGCAATTTAGACAGCTGCTTGCTTATAATATCCCAGTTTGGCATGTCTGTATCATAATGTGGAATGATGCTTTATTTTTCATTATTACAAATCTGTTGTTAACTTGGAGCTGGTGATGAGTGGAAGACTGGTCAGTTTAGTGGAGTTCTACTAAATTAAGAAACATCCATGAAGCAGAGTGATGGTCAGACATATACTGGGAATAGTCACCTTTGAGAAACTGAGGCGCGTCGGCCACCATAATTAACCGTGTAATCAGGGAACGTGCTGTGTTTCTGCAAAGGCGGCGGTTTCCAACATGGGGCTGAGGACACAACCATTACAGCTACAAATACTGACGTACATGAAGGGTCAAATAACACAATTAAGGACTTTTCAGCAGGCAACTCTGTATCAGCTACATCAGACTTACTATGGATCACACATATATGTTTTAGATCATCAAATTTTAATATTAGATAAAGATAACACAATGGCCTCAACCCATCGCGGTGGATGGCTGCCCCTACCTGAGCCTGGTTCTGCTGGAGGTTTCTTCCTTTTAAAAGGGAGTTTTTCCTTCCCACTGTCACCAAGTGCTTGCTCACAGAGTGTTGCATGATTGTTGGGGTCCTTTCTAATATTGCAGGCTCTCGACTTTACAATCTAAAGCGCCTCGAGGCAACTGTTGTGGATTTGCGCCATATGAATAAAACTGGATGTAATGAAGGTGACTTTAGATGCAAAAAAGAGAGTAAAAACCTGAACACTGCCCATAAAACAATGCTAGATTGGATTCCTTTCTTCATATTGGCACATCCTGTTATGGCAGCAATATTAACTAAGTCCTTCCCTGTGATTTTATATAGCTGGAAGGTCATGAGTCTGATGGCTGTAAGTGTCCTCCAGCTGAAGGATCACTTCAGCTGGTCTCTGATTCACTGCGGGATCACTGTTTCTTGCTCTAAGAAAGAGTGTGTGATGTGAGAGTGTGTGCATGAATGTCTGACAAAGTAAACCAGGTGCAAAGAGAGCACTGAGACTGGAAAACATCCAGACACGTGCTTTTTCTCCCAGAGCTGATGGCTGATAATATAATGTACTCTTTGTGAAGAGAATGAAAATTATATTACATCTAAGGGGCATTTTCTGCAATAAAACTCAAAATAACCTTCCCCTGCTGGGTTCGTTGTCAGCAGTGACAGTGCAGGAAGTCTGGGAAACGTCTTCACCTGAGACTAATCAAACAGTACAGATGCATTTTTACTGCAGCATGCAGGCGCATAAAGTACAAACTGAGTGTCACTGATGGAAGTGAGAGGCAGTTGCTCAAATTTGTAACTGCACAGTCAACACAGTCCAGCAAATGCAGATGTCTCCCTCCATCAGCTGCTTGGGAGCGGACCCCCACCTTAATGTCAAGGTAAGCAGGCTTTGATGGACGAAGTAATTCCTAATCCGCTGGCGTGGCGCTGCCACCACGGACCAGGATGTGTTGGGTGAGGCGAGTGGGCGGCGAGCGGGGTGAGGGGTTATTTCCTTCGACTTCTGAGAGATTTCCTGAAGGCATGCAAAACACACTTAAGACTTCTGCTGCTGATCCAAATCAGCTGTCCCCACCCCCCACCCCCACACACAGGCGACGACTTTCAATTGATTAACTCTGCTGTAAATCGGCCATAATGTGTGACTATCGCAGGGAGCGTTTTGGACGGGGGAAGAAAGGCTGCAATACTGCGGACACGAGTTTAGACACAAAGTTGAGTCAAAAGGAAAAACTGTTTGTGTGCAGTTTGTGCAAGCTGGAGTGATTTTATTAGTTTCGTTGTCGCTTTAATCCCTAATTCTACTCATTTCTGCAAAATCAGAAAGTTGGCATAGATCCACAGCAATGACATTGTACCATGTCTGCTGCTGCTATAAGATATATATGCTACATTGTATCTTAAATTCGCTTAAAGAATAGGAAGATTCCCTCGATCCCTCAATCCGTCCATTTTCTTCTGCTTATCTGAAGCAGGTATTCCAGATGTGCTTTCCCCCAGCAGCACTTTGAGGCACTTCCAGGCCATGGAAGAGATGAGGATATACAATCTCTCCTGTGAGTCTACGTCTGAGACTGATGCATAATTTATGCTACCGCAATTGTGTCTGTTGTGGATATGCATTTCCTATGGGCAGCACATGGAGAGGGGCTTTCAACCTGCAAACATGCTCCTGCGCAGTCCTCCAGAATCTCAACTGCACGATGCTGGGCAGACAGGACGCTGTGCGTCAGTCAAATGCTGATTGCTCGAGAGGTGGGTTGAAATGGGGACGGGACAGCAGAGTTCACCAGGAATGTAAAAAAAAAAAACACATCAAAAATCAAAGATGCAGCATGAAAACAGACTGCAGGGGACACTTTTCTTTGTTTTCAACACGGTTTCACTTCAGCTCTTTGTGTGTTATAACTTTGCTCTTCTCTGCGGCCGAATAATGGACCAGCAACCGCACAAGCAAGAGTAGCTCACAGGATGGTTGCACCACATACTGTACACTAACAGACACTTACTGCAGGTAGACAGGCAGTCCACCGACTGCCAACGGACCGCCAACGGACCGCCAACGCGGCCTTCTTGCCTGAAAAACACCCAGAAGGAAAGGAGGCTCCTTTCGATGCCTGAGCTCCTCACCTCTTTCTAAAGCTGCCCTACGAAGGAACCAAATTCCAGCCACTTGTATCCGTGACCTTCCTCTTTCGGTTACTAGCCAGTGCTCCTGACCATGGCTGCAGTCTGGAAAGTGGTTCATCTGGTAAATTGAAACCTTCACCTTCTAGCTAAAGTGTCTTTTCATCTCAGCAGCCTGCAATAAAACATCTACACTACTGTGGCTGCAGCTCCACTGTCCCACCATTCAGGAACAAGATCCCACAATTTTTGAACTTGTTAACTTGTTACTAAATCGTACACCGCCATATTGTTTTGCTGTTTGTAATAATAACTAAAGTAAAGTCAGATAAGCTTTACCCTCTCCAGTTAAAAGTAAAATGGACTGTCGCATGCCGCATGCTAACACTTTTCAAAAAGTAGGTGTTGTTGCGGTTACACTTCAAATAATGTCTGAACCTGTAATGTTGACCTTCCCGTTAAAAGCTTTTCTATTTGGGTGTTTCAAAAAGTCTATAAAAAGTAGGTGATGTTACTTTAACTCTAAGTGAATGGGTTCTCTCGTGACCTATTAGAAATTAAGAGGTTAAAAATAATTAATAAACAATTATTGACTAAATGCAAAACTGAAGCAAAGTCTATTTAAAAGGTTTAGGTTCCACAAAGTAACAATAAAGATTAAAAAAAAAAAAAAACTAGTCTAAATATAAAGCAGGGAAAACATCTGTGCCGGCTGGCTCCCCTGTCTTAATTGCTCTCACCTGCCTGTCTTTCCCAGGAAAGGAAGGAACAAAGGCAGGAAGTAAAAACCATAATAAGAGAAGACTAACCTTCAAAGTAAAATGGGAAGTACCTAAGTGGCAAATTAATTACACTGGCAAACATGAAAAAAAATAAATAAATAAAATATATATATATATATATATATATAAAGGTCATGCCAGTTTGTGGCATGATTGCAGTGGTTGTTTTAGATGGCAGGACCAAACACTTGTTGTCTTCAGAAGAGTCAATAGGGCATGAGACAGGGGGTTTATGGGAAATAATTGACTTTTCACTGAAACAAATGGCAACCACCAGGACTAAAATAAAGAATGAGAACATCAGCACTCTGAAAAAAATACTTTGCTACCTTTATTTAAGGGCACAAACAAACAAACAAACATGTTTCAGCAATAAGTCGTCATCAGCGTAGTTTAAGACAAACAACTATCAGACAATAACCAGTAAACACAACTTAGTAATAGTTTTTCATACAAGCCAGTGGGGCTTTCTGTATGTATGCTTCTCGATCGCCACCTGTCTTAAGCTGAGTATCATTTCTGTACCTTGGAATTTATGGGAACTTGCAAGATGTCCATCTGCATTAAATTATTATTACCATCCACTGGGGATCTTTCATCCACATTTCCTATATTGCTTTGATGCTCAGAGATCCCGATCATCAGAACTGAAAAACAGGAAGTGCCAAAAAATGCAATTCCTCCAGTTTGAGACAGGCTCCCAAACTGAGTCAATCCCCACAGACTTCCATGTTAAAATGTCCAACTTTTCAGCAGAGATAAACATGTTATAGCCTGTTTGTCTTTGGAGGCTCTCAGTCATCCAGGTCATGGTGGTCTCTGGAGCTTGAAAACAAGCGAATGGACTTCTTTAAGTTTCTTGAAGAAGTCACACCTTCTTCAGGTGACCTCAACAGGTCACTTGATAGCGTGGAGCAAAGTCTCTCAGTAATGAGCCACGCCTTTCTCCATACCTTGACGCATGTGATTATGCACATGAACACCTCTAGGGGACAACCCCCAGTGGGCTTTAAATACCTGGGTCTCTCCACCATTTGGCTTGAGGACTGAAGAAGCCTTTAGATGAGGGGTGATACGTCTTCAAGAAATTTAAAGAAGTCCGGTCACCTTTTTTCAAGCTCCAGAGATGTTTAAAGCCTGCTACCAAAAAAAAAAAAAACAGAAAAATAAAATAAAGTTTGGGCCTCTTTGGATAGTTTCTAGCTAATAACAAATGTACAGGAGATGATTTTTTTTTCTAAATTTATCTGCTTTGATTGTCAGATGTGCCGGGACAGAGAGCTGTACCCAACGGGTGTCACTGGACTCACTCTTTCCCATATTTTTGTACCTTTTGGAGTTTTTTTAGTCTCACAAATACTTGCTGACTTGATGTTTGTGCTTCAATTTTAGTTAGCAGATGTGTGCATTTGTGTATTGCTCCTGTACAGATTGTTGACTGGCTGCTCCACCCTTGTGTCCATATCTCCAGAGAACCAAGCAAGTAGCAGTTAAAAATGGAGGCGTTAAAATGGGACAGTGGTAAACCCATTTGAGTGCATATATGTCACCTGGTCTGTTGCAGGTTATAAAGGTATCATGGGTTGCTCAATCTTATCAGCCAAACAGTGTTGTAGCTGGCATTTCTGCTTGAGAAGCACATCGGTGATGTCTGTGTCCTCTGCAGGGTGAAATAACCTTAGAGTGAACCATCATGCATTGCAGAGGTCACGCTTAGTGCTACGTGGTTAGCGGTAGCTTGTTAGCAGCCTGATCCATTTAGAGCTGCAACAAAGCTGCACACATTTCCCAAAAGAAGAGGAATTACAACCATAATCGTTCTTGTCATTTGCACAGCAATTTTACTCCTGAATGCCTCGTTTTAGGGAGGAATTAATAATAATAAAAAAAAAGAAAGAAATCGCATGAGCTTCAGGTGCCGTGGAGTTCACCCCTTTCCCACTCATCCTTGCCTGCGGCCCTGCGACGCTCTCTCAGCTCTCCCTCTCCCTCTCTCTCTGGGTTTCTTATTATCAGTTAATAATTCTTTCTCATTCAAGCAAATTAGAGAAACTTGACTGTGTTAGAGCGAGTCCAGCATGGAGCTGCAGGCAGAGAGAAGGCTAAATGGCAGAAATTCCCCCCAGAGCAAAGAGCGCATGAAGCACAACATTGTGTCCACCACAAAAGCCGCTCTGTAGTTTTGATCCCCTCTAATTTAATTAGCCCAAGAGGTAGTGCATTAATTTGCCAGGAATTCTTCTGATGCAGAAAGCCGCCCCCGGTGCATGGAGGGAGAGAGAGGGGAAGAAGGAGGAACCTCCTTGCTGTTTTTGTGCAGCCAGAGGAGAGGAAGAAATTTTCTTCCATTTTATGTGTCATGGTGCAAGAGCATTGATGGGATTGATCCCTATCAGCATTTGCGTGTAATTCCCAGGACCTTTTCCGTTCTTGCAAGGCTCGTAATCATTTTAATGTTATTACTTTTCTAAGACAGTTGGCTCCTTTTGCATCCAACAAATAACAAGTCCAACTTTCACAAATAATTAAGCATCAACTGTGTCTATACAGTATGAACCTATTTTCGTCAAAATGTAGCGGCAACTGCAAAATTAAAACCTGTGGTTCTGTTGTACAGTTAGTTACACACTACAGTGTACAATTTTTACACTTTCTAATACATTTAATTTGTCTGCTCCTCAGAGCTGAAATAAAACCCACATTCTCTTGTTCCCGTATTGGCTCTAAAGCGTGTCTGTACCTTCTCTTTAACACCTGATGTCAACTTTCAGATCCAGTGCACGAGATGTTGTGCTGTTTGGTAGGCACGCGCACACGAAACAGTACGGATGAGAAGGGCCATATGAATGACATGGAAATGCAGGTGGGAAATCGAATCAATAGAGCGGAGGTCGTGACTACTTCACGAGCCGCCCTGAGGCCGCACTGTTGCTTTTGATTCTTCCTGTATTAATGAGAGGTTGAGTCACGCAGCTTCACCTGCCCACAAACAAAAAGATTCTCCTCCGTCTCTGGGCGTGGGTGGCGTCGGGAAATTTGTCTTTAGTTTCGCCGGCAGGACGAGTGTTTGCAAATTTACGTCAGGTCACGTCTTTGCATAGAATGCGGTTATCTGGCATGAAAACTCGGTCGGTAAAACACTGCGAGAGTGATGCTGGATTTATTTCTTTTCACATAAATCACATCAAAGGCACTCTTATTCACACCGCCCACATGCTTACACACATGATGATACCTTTAAATAGCCCTGCTTCTACCTCGCTTTGTGTGATAATTGGTGTATCTGTAGTTCTTCGTGTGTTAAACTTGTATGTATATATATTTTAAAGCTTCATCCACGTAGGCTGTATGCAGTTTGGGCCTCTAATCCCAGATGTCGAAGCCTGCAGAGAGTTTAAATTAAAGTGAAATATGCTTCCCCCGCTTTATCTTCTTGTTGACTGTTAACAAACATTTTATTCTGCGCTGTGGGATGGTCACCAAAAAAAAAAGAAGCTGAACCCCCCCCCCTCGCTTGTCACAGGAGAGGAAATGTTTCAAGTAGGGATAACTCTCACCATCACAGTAATTTTCATTTGAAAGGAAAAACTGAGAAACTTTCCTTAATTAACATGCAATGTTCTTGATAAGTGAAGATCTGTGCTATTTGATAATATTAATTTTTTGAGCTATCGCACACAGCTCCTTTGATAATCTTTCATCTTGAGACACTCTCTTGTGTGATTATACCAAATTGAAGAGGCCCACACCATAGTCATTAAAGAATCACTTCTCATTTTGTAATTAGAGTGCTTCCAGTGGTCCACTGAAAGATACCAGCCAACAGCACATGCCACAAAGAGATGTGCATATTGTGAAAAGGTATGGCTTTTCATATGGAGTTTTACTTTAATAATTTAAACCCTTTAAAGCGTTAACCCCCGGTCAGGTGGTTTTGTTAATAAAAGCAGTTTGCCAGTGAAATCGGGTGACATCATTCACTGTTATGGCGTTTGGGGCTTTGCGTCTCCATTGTCAACTTGGTGTTTGAAGCCAGATACGAAGAGCAAGAAAACTGACACTGCACACTCACTGGTTGCCCTGGCTACCCCTCCTTTCTGGCACTTTGAATGATCGTTGTTTACAAATTTAATCTATAATTTACATGATTTACTTAACGTTCTTTTTGGTGTGACCCTTAACTAGAATTTGAGACCAGAACTCAACAGGAAAGTGTTTGGGCCACGTTCCCATAGACTTTTATATAACCGGAGGGATTTGGTAACAACAGGGATTGGTCCTGTTCACCATTAAATAAAATGCAGGTTGAAGGTACTTCCGCTTTGGGCTCACTTTTCAGAACCATAAGCAACTGTGCAAAAGTCTTGAATCACCACGTCTTCAGACTTTTAGCGGTCTTAAGCAATAGTTCTCCAGGCTTTTTTCTTTAAACATCGGCTGCTTTTTCACTCTTTTTCTCTCCAGTCCTTGTGCCCGAGGATTTTCAGAGAAATATTCTTGTCTGTTAAGCCACTTAGCATCTATTAAAACAAACACACCATTGGTTCCCTTTAATTTTGTGGAATCTATGCAAAAAATGCCAACAATATAACAGTTTGACAGATACCAAACTGTTATATTGCATCAACAAGGTGATTTCCAAAGAGCTACTAGCCAAAAACTTGGCAGATCTCAGCCTGGTGTGCAGTGTGCCCTTAAAAAAGTGAACAACTGGACCTTCAGCGTGATCCATCAACTGTTCACTGAAGCCTCATCAGAAAGTTGAAGGGTGGCTGTCAACAACTGGACTGAAAACCAGTGGCAGCAGATCTGTAGGGATGAAAAATCCAAATTTTAAAGTTTTGGTTCAAATCATTGTCATTGTGCACGAAGGAGGTCAGGAGAGAGGTCCAACAGTGAGTGTCTGTGGCCATCTATAAAACTCAATGGAGGCTCTGTCATGGTTTGGGGCTGCATTTCGGCCAGTGGTGTTGGAGATCTTGTGGAATTATGAACACAGAAAAATACTAGCAGATTTTGATCCGCCATGAAAACCATCTGGAAAACATCTGATTGGCAGCAGATTCATTTTTCCTCATGACAATCATCCCAAACACACTGTAAATCCAGCAAAAGCATACCTGGATAGAAAAACACGCAGTGGAACACTATCAGTCATGGATCGGCCTCCCCGGAGCCCGGACCTCAACATCATTGAAGCAGTGTGGGATCATCCTGACAGAGAACAGAACAAACACACTTTTGCACAGTACTGTGCATCCATCTTTTATACTGTCTCTGCACTGAACCGGACCCCTCATTTTGGAGCATTTTAATGGAATTCTCTCACCAAAAAAAATGGTTATTTATGTTGTCCTATCAATGCAGCAAATGAATAAGGCAAAGTAAATCCTTCAGCTTAATGAGTCACCTGAAACTTTCCACTCTCATGCTACAGTCACACGTGAAGGTACGTAACTACTTTTCCAGGGAAAGCGCAACATGTAGACCTTCTAGTGATCCACTTTGGGAGTTCATCTATAATTCAGAGGCAATCGCAACCCTTGGCTCAAAACTCAGGTTAACCAGCTAGTGTTGCACTTGTTTTGCCGCCAGCGACGTTGTTTTCTCCGTTCTCCGGGACAGGAATCCTCGCTCTCCCATGGGTTCCCTTTTTGTCCGCCCCGTGGCCCAAGGTACATTTTCACCGTGAAGAGGTAAAAGCACGGGTGAGACGTTTTATACTTGCAGTACAAGTGCACAGTGCAGGGGCTCGGCGGGATAAATAATTCAGCAGAGCATGTTTGAACAGGTACGGAAATAATCCTTCAGCAAAGTAAGAGTGGATATACCCACCACCACCACCACCACCACCTCTCCCCTCTCTCTGCATCTTGCTGGTTTCAGAACTACTTGGAAGTGCAGACAGGTCTCAAAACATATCGCCCAGGCCCCGATGAAATATTAAAGGTTATTGGTTAGCCTGAGAGCTCCTCAGATGTCTCCTGTGTTGAGACGAGCAGGTAAACTTAACTTCCCTTTCAGAGTAGACAGGTTAGGATATCTGACACTGGTAAATATTACATGGAAGTGTTTGCTAGCCAAGGGGCAGGTAAGCTGACTTTACAGATCCACAGTCTCTACTTTAAACTACTTTTTGACTTTTATTGATCAGTGATGATTTCCTTTTTCAGTGCGCTTGTAGATCTATACACAGACACAGGAAATCACATTTGAGAGCACACACTTGGCTGCACACAAAAGATGTCAGAATAGTTTACTGGGAACCCCTGAGACGCTCCGTAGGTGCCATTGTGACGGTAACGTCTGCTCCAGAGGGACCCAGCACAAAATTAAATGACAAAAACGGCATTAGAAATTGTTTTGAACAGATTTAGCAGTGGTTAGAGTTCTGAGGGTTTAAAGGCAAGGGCGCAATGAACAAAAATGGAATTTGGTAGAGCTGTAAAAAGACAATAATGATAAAATCAAGTGGTAAGTAGAAGTCACTGGGACGGCCTAAATCCACTGAGGAGTGGTGGCAAGATGCTTAAAGCAACAAATCTTTTAATAACTGAATGTGTGAGTCTGGAAAATTGTGCTTTTTTTCTGTTTACCTCATATTTAACAAAGCTGATCTGTGCTACATTTACAGTCATGGTAAAAAAAAGAAGAAGAAGAAGAATGTTTTACATATCAGGAAATAATAAGAAATGATCTGGTCCTTACCAGAGCTTAAAATGAGGTAACAACCTGAGCTCAATAAAGACACAGGGCATATTATATATTATTTATTTAACAAAAATTGAACCAAAATGCAGAAGCAGTGTTTAAAAAACTAAGCCCATGATTCGGTTTGTGGGTATTTGTTTATGCACAGCACCCTTACGCTGCCACCACAGCATTTCAGTTCTTTGCAACACCTTAACTCTTCTCTTTTTTCCGCCCTTCCGTTGCTGCTGTCTTTGGGATCGTTGTCCTGTTGCAGGACCCAGTTTCAGCCAAGCTGTAGCAGTCAGACAGATGTCCTCACACTACTGTTTTGGAGGAGTTCATGACTGCAAGGTGCCCAGGTGGCTGCAGAACAAGCCCAAATCATCACCCCTCCACCACCATCCTGACAATTGGTATGAGCTGTTATGTGCTGATAGGCTGTGATTGGTTTTCTCCAAAGGTGGTGCTGCACATTACGGACAAGCATCTCCACTTTGGTCGACGTCCACTCCTGGGAAGATTGGCAACCGTCTCGAATATTTTCCACATGTGAATAACCATTCTCACTGGATGCCGTAGTTTTTTTTAGGTTTTGTCAAATAAATAATGACACATTTGTGATAGGTCACATGTTGTTGTTCAGCTGAGGTTGGATTTCCCTCATTTTAAGACCTGATGCGGCCCAGATTTATATTTTTATTATGTCCTAATATGCTAAACCTTAGAATTTGAAGAGGGTGTCACATTCCTTTTATCCTGTCTGTACATGGACCCAACTATCATGTCTCTGCTGTGAGTAATAGTGAACATGGAGACATGGAGGAGGACTAAACCATTCACCCACTTTAACCTCTTTGTTTTTCTGCTCTGAGCATCGTTGCAGACCTCGGGAAAGGACGGAAAAGATGGGTGGAAGGGTGAGGTGGGGGGGCGGAGGCAGCAGTGTCACGGTGGCCGCGGGCTGGAGGGGTGAGAGGGAGGAGGGGGTGAGACGGGGGGGGGTGAGGGGATAATTAAGCGAGCACGGTGACAGCTGCAGCAGGTCCTGAGCAAAAGGCCCGAGCTCCACTGAGCTAAATTAATGGCATCAGTGGAGCCCGGCAGCGTCGCCACCGCCGCTAACATTTGATCATTAATTATTAGCCTTTTGACAGAGCCGGCCTCAGTGACCCCTCACCTGCCCGTCGGCAAAGCCTCACCTGTACCACACACAGTTTACATTCACAATATGAATTTATGGGATTAGAGCCTTCCAATAGTTTTAAGGTGTTTATGCGACAGTCTGCAAATTAATGTTAAAATGTCCTACCTGCATCATTCTGTGGCCTAATTGCTTTCTGATGCCAAAAATAAAACCACTTTAATTAATGATTTTTCTGTGCAGGTTAGTCGCTTCCTGCTGCATTACCATCTTGTCAGCTGCCCGCTGGAATTTCACCACTTTCATGCTGGTATAATTACATAAATGGCATAATTGACATCGATGAATAATATAAGCTGATACTTTCCCAAAGGGGATCTCAGGCAGACAATCATCGCTCAACAATACGTACCTAAGAAGGTGACACTGACAGAGGCTATTGTGAAAAGGCATTAACATGTTGCTGTTCTGAACAGGAAAATGGAAAATGATTCTCTGGCTTCAGCTTCAATGAAATTTCAGTTCATTTTAATTTGATTCTTAGGGGGAGACTCATTTTTCTGTTTCTTTCAAAATCAGTTAAAGAATTAAAGGCTTGCATCAACACATTTTCATGGTAAATAATGCAAGCACAAAATGATGAATCATGATGAAGTCTATAAAACTGTGTGCTTTTTAGTCTTTTCATTGGCCTGAATATCAGTCACATGACTGTCAAATTTCAAGGGAGGTAAAGTTGTTAGCCCTGCGACAGACTGGCAGCCTGTCCAAGGTGTGCCACGCCTCCTGCCCTGTGGCAGCTGCGATAGGCTCCAGCCCCCTGAATTGGATAAGCAGAAGAAAATGGATGGATGGATGGAGATACATTATTTTAAGACTTTAATTTTTTGCCACTGTTTTCACTCTTTGCTGCTACTTGTTTTGGCGCTCACTTAAGGGAGCCATTTGACAGTTGTTAGCTGTAAACCAGCCAGTGGGGATGCAGTAGAGCATGCTTAAAAGCTAGTCCTTAATGAAGAGGCGTGAATTTAATTAAATTGTATTTATATAGAGCCAAATCAAAGCAAACAGTCGACTGAAGGTGCTTTATATTATTGGCGACAGTGGGAAGGAAAAACTCTCTTTTAACAGGAAGAAACTTCCACCAGAAACAGGCTCAGGGAGGGCAGCCATCTGTTGCGACCGGTTGGGGCTGAAGGGAGCGAGAATGAAGGTAAACAGCAAAAATGTTTATTTTAGCTGATTAGCTTCTAGATAAATGGGGGCACATTTTATTGTTTTTGCAACTACAACATGGATGACATGTCCAAATGAAATAAAACAACACTTAAGTTCTTTTCTTACCTCTTATTCTTCTCTCAGCTGCTCCCTTTTGGGGTCACCACAGTGGATCATCTTCCTCCATCTCGCCCTATCCCTACCTTCATGTCCTCCTTCACTACATCTATGAATTTTCCTCTTTTCCTTCTGCCTGACAGCTCCAGCTTCAACATCTTTTGTCCAATATATCCACTCTTCCTTCTCTGCACATGTCTAAACCGTGAAGTCAATTTTGCCCATAAAATGCTAGCATGCAGCTAGTAGATGCTGATTGTTTGGTTAAGATTTAACCGTAAGATTTAACAGTAACCAGAGGTTAGAAGTGTAGTTATACCACAGCAGAAAGTGAAGCTATCAGGAGGCTGCCGCTTGCTTCATAATTGAAATCAAAACTGCTGTAAAGCAGCTCCTGGTGCCGTCACGCCCCTAATCCTCTCAGAAAGGTATTTCACTACAACTGAAAGCCATAAACAAAATAAATAAATTGAAAAATGTAACTATAGCTATTGTCTGGTGCCCATCTGTCAAAAACTAGCTGCCATGTTCTGCTTTGTGAAGTAACGTTGGGATTACACCTGTTCCTTCAAGGTGAGGTTGGCTGGGATGTTTCAGATCATCCCAAAGGCGATCGAAGGCATTTAGGTCAGGTGCTGCCTCAAAGTATTACCACACATCTGGAAGAACTCTACTGTCTAAAATGTCTTATAATATGTCATGAAGTTCCACCTTCACCTGGACGAAGGGCTTTGGTCCAAACACTGAAAAGGAACGCTTGAACAAAAGGCGCGTCCAAATACTTTTGGCTCTTTAGCGCTTTTCTGCTAGAAGAGGTGAAATATTAGGAGAGAAATCAAATATTTGAAGTGATCTGTTTACAGAGTAAAATCAAATATATACACTGTAATCAGCATTGATGTTTCACACTACAGAGTCATCAGTATCGGTAAATCGCTCATACCTACTTCTGCTTGTTTTCAGTCCAGCTGACATGTGAAGCGAGCGGGTTCCACCTTTCAAACATATTCCACCGGTCAGGTTTTTATCTCACTGCAGTGATTTTACCCAGACTAAAGGCCTGAGAAAGGAAGAAGCATTTTGAACAGAGAAGCTCGCCTCTTCACTACGTGCGAGGTCTGTTTCATCATTCCCAGAGGTCCCTCCGTGCATCCTCCGTGTTCTCCTTCCTCCATACCTAGTTCTGATCTGAACGTAGGCACGCTACACGATGGATGAGGTAACACCAGGCAATCTCAACATGGTGCCGCTTACATCAACTCGCCCGTTCAGATGAGCTGCCAGACCATCGCAGCTAATCAGAATTTCTGCTCCTTTAATTGACCCCCCTCCCCAATTGAATAAAAATTCAATAACATTAAAATAGAAACTGCTGGTGCCGATCCACGGCCGGCCTGGCTCGCTCACAAAGCTTGCAATTAATGCTAATCGGGGACAGGCCGTCCGCTGATTTAGGTGAGGATGTCTCAAGTCTGGAGAAGACCGGAGCGTGCCAAGGAAGCCTGTTAGCGAGGAGCTCCGAGGGGCCCTTTTAAAGATTGAAGCCCTGGCATGTTGTGACGGGGTTCTGATTACAGTCCGCCGAGCGAGAGCCCCGGCTCGGAGGAAATTTACATGTCACAACCTCTGCAGAGGAGAGTCAGGTTGCTCCACAGTTACTGAGGAAGTAAATACAGAAGCAGAGATTTTAATTTCACTGTTTGTTTTTTTCTTTCTAAAATAAAAGCCAGAAGAAATAAGTAAGCATGTTTAATTCACAGCGCTGATTTTACACGAGGTTCAGTTTACTCATCACAGGAAGCATCGACTCAGCTGAAGGAAGACTTACTGAGTTAATAAGCCCGATGATGTCAGTGCATTTTATTCAGGCTCATTTCTGACTGAAACGTTTTGAGCAAAGTCGGCTCTTCTGTGGAAGGTCAGAACTGCCAAAATAACAGGAATAAGAATCCGAAAAGACTTAATAAAAAAAGATGTACATTAAATGAAGAAAATTAAAGTCTGTGCATTAATGAATTTAGCAAACATGACAGACTGTTCCTTATTTTAATTTCTTGGATTTTTTATATTTTCCTTTGTAGCTGCTCTTTTTAATATTTCAGTGATTTATTTATTTATAAGTAGTTTTTTAACAAGTCTAGTCTCGATTTTTCAATAAGCCCAATGGTGTGGATGTGGTGTTTTGTAGATTTTTTGGACCACTAAAACATTTTGATTCTGCAAGTCTGCAAGCTGGAGGTGCTCTACTGTTTTTACTACAAGCCTCATTCACCCAATCACACACACACACATTCATACAAGTGCTTTTTGCTATACCTTAGCACCTTGTATGACATTTGCACGCACACTCAGACTCAGATGGATGCATCAGGGGAGACCTGGGCTTCCATATTTCGAGGATACTTTGACATGCAGACTGAAGAAGCCTGGGATCAAACCACCAACCTTCCATGTGAAGTCCCACTCTTCATGTCACAGCCACCACGAAGAGGTTGAGTATGCAACACCCTACAACTCTGGGTGATCACTTCGAATTGCACACTTTTAATCGGAGGCAACCTCTCTCCAACCAATCCCAGTCTGAGTCGGACCGAGTGCAGTCACTGAAGGTTAGCAAATAAAGCGCCTAATTTATAAACTCATACAGACTGACAACATGTTAAAGTCTGAGTCGGTCTGCATCGATGAGATCAACTCCTTTGCGATGTGTCTCTTTGAAATAGGGGACTTAATTCAACTGGTTGCCAGCTGGTTGTATTCTGGTTATGTTCCGGTATAAAAGCCAGGTTGCCGAACACCTGTGTCATTTTGCAGTTAAATTGCCATCCCGCAGCAGCTACGTCACTGTTTGTGCAGGAATTTCAAAAAGACACCAACAGTCAATGGCCGTGACAGTCTGTTTTAGATCCATGAGGACTACTTAATGTGGATTTCTGTGTTTGTAGTTAACAGATTGGATGCAATTGCCGACTTGACCCCATTCAATCACAAAGTGATAGCAGACTGGCTCCGTCTCCTTGCCGTTATGATGCACCGAAGCTGCTGTGAAGATGGGAGCTGACTGCGAGTGGTTGCAGACCTGGTCCTCGTCTTTGAAGCAACCATTTCAAAGGCAACAAGTTTGTTAAACAAGCAGTAATTGTGGTCGTGCTGCAGTCACCAACCGCTGTCTCCCCTCATCCGACTGTATTAGTTTAACACCTGTTTAAGTAGTTTTAAGAAATCTTACTTCCACTTTTATACATTACTAACTTAAAGCGCTAAAAGTTCAACTCAAAGCTTAAAGTAACAGCAAAAAAAAATGGTGTGAGGGTCCATTTAGCATGTATTCAGCATTACTTCTTATGCATATTTTCCCCTAGCATTAACTCCAAAAGGCTTGTTTTTGTTCTACTGGTGTTTAAATGTAAAACTGGGGTTGGGATAATATTTTTTTTCTGGATGTTCCCTTTTAATGAAGTGAGTTTGTGCTTGTCGTTGAGTCCTTGAAGGTATTTTCTTCAAACAAGTGCCTCAGTATTACTTAAAAAACATCTTTGAGATGATTTCAGCTTATCGCCAATGTAATTTCCAAAATCGAGTTTGCGCTTTGTTGCAGGGCAGAGATAGAAAATTCTGCTTCTACTTGATTTAACAGAGCAGGTTTGGTGTGTTGGCCTGTAGGCGTGCACACTTTGTCCCAATAACCCATAAGATTCATGTCCGTAACGGGTCACTCAGAGGGAGCGTGCGGTCGTCTTTTCACAGCCTGCGTTTTGACCTCCGTGTGAGATCCAGCCACCACGCCGAGAACCTCCGCTGCACTTAACTTGCTCATTTACCTTGAGCTATATTTACCCCAACCATAAAAAGAGTCTCTTAAGACTGCACTTCCACTCCTTCTATTGAGCCACCTCACAAACATCTTGCCGTGCACAAAGAAAGCGAGCGTTGAGTGTAACGAATAGAGGATGCGTGCGTGGCGTAACGGCCCGCGGGCCCTGATTGTGCCGATTGATTTGAGTTGCCAACTTGGACCGTAGACTTTTTATCTGACCATCTTAAAGGAGAGACCGATGATGACATTTATTTTTCACAGTTAACATCTTCAGCCTCTCTTCACACTCACCAAGTTTACATTAGAGATGGAGATCACAAGATGTGCTGACTCTATGCACAAGCTGTGTGTGTGTGTGTGTGTGTGTGTGTCTCATATAGACCTCCTTTCAAAGCACTTTAGATGCCATTGAATTGATATGGCCATTAATGCATGGAAGGGGAACCGTTTTGGCGTGACTCTTGATGTGTCTGCATTTCACTGCCACATTTCTTTCTATAGAGAGCTTCTATAGAAAGCTTTCTTTCTCCTTCTGTTCCACAGCATTAGTAATTATCACGAGGATGCCTCCTAGCCTGACTGCAAAAAAAAAAAAAAAAATGTCTTCACTCATCAGAGAACAGAGATGTCAATTTAGGGCCAGCTCCCCCCTGTTAGCAGAGAGGTTTGAATTAAAAACATCCTTCACAGGCCGTCTCTTTGTACAACACTGGGCAGCAGCAGCAGGTTCGGGAAAACTTCAATTATTTTCCATTAACAGAGACACAATTGATCTAAACATGTGGTGAATGGAGCAGCGGCTCTACCTTAAAGGGAGGTGGTTATAAGGGAGTGGAGCTGCAGAGCCTGAGCACCCCTATGGATCGGCCCCTCTGGCTCTATACAATCTAGAGGCCCTCCCGCCCCCGGCCTGATTGAATGCCACGGCGAGGGCCTGTGGAGAGACTCTAGTAACCGTATGCCATTGTCCAGATGCTCACCTACAGTCACCAAGCAGGGGTAAAGAGAGTAAAGGAAGGAACGGTGGCACTATGGAGGGTAGACGAGCTTTTGACTGACTGCCAGTTCAGATCTCGTGAAGGGGAGGGATGTGTTTGGCAATGTGGAAGAAGCTTCAGGAGATCACACAAAAGGACAGAGGATGGTTGTTTAAATCTGGAAGGTGTAAATACACAGAAATCCTGAAGTCAGTAAACTATACACAGACACAGACAGATGAGGCAAACCTCTTCGCTTTGCAATCCAAAGCTTTTTGGATTCGTTTATTTTTTCTTGGTGTTTTCCGTTTTTTAATAGGAGGAGGAAATGTTGGCTCTAGAAGTGTCACAGTGACCAAGGCTGGAATAAAAAAAAAAAAAAACTGCCAGAAACTGCAGTTCCTCCAACAGCCACATGAGGCTGGCATCAAAAGTGAGTCGATCCTCACAGACTCCCATTCTAAAATCTCCAACTTTGCAACTTTTGCAGAAATAAACGTGTTTACAGCCTTCCACAAAATGGATTCTGGTCCCTAAAGCTAATTTCACCATTTATGATAGTCGTAAAGGGGTGATTCGCTTTATAACTCACACCTTTAGACTTTATTAAGGTTTAAAGTTAGGGGTGACTTACAAGTGAGTGCCAACCTGGGCCGCAGCAGCAGTGGACCATCTCAATTTGGCCTAAGACATCCTAAAAGGAAAACTGAAGGAGAAGAATGCAAAAACCCACAAGAAGCCGTAGCTTCAGCAGGAACTATACTTGATGACAATGAATAATGGAGCTGATATCAGCTTTCTCTTATCACTTGAATGCAGTCAAAGTGCACCAGCTTGTGACAGTAGTCCTCCCCGTAGCAGTACATGCTTTGGGTTCTGGTTGGAGTGACCCTTCAGGTCACAGAGGATGTTCAGAGCAGATCATGGACTAAGATTACCAGCTGCAGAGTTGGAGTTTGTTGAACCGTTTGTACAAGAAACTATATACAACAATGTGTTTGTGAGCAATACATATTAGCTGAACCCTTCTTCATTCAGTGATGTGGGTCTCTGCTGGGATTATTATTATTATTAATCTTTATTAATCCCTTGGGAGAGTTCTGTCAGAGGAATTTAAGAGTTCCAGAACACCCATCCAAAAGAAGACAAACAATAGAACAAAAAGGGAAGACAGGTGTCTGCGATCATGAGGCATTTTTATTCAGATTGTATTAAGTTCTTTACACATGTAAAAATAGTCTCACTAAGGCACACAGGTCAGAACACAAAGTTATCCAAGATGTTAGTGCTAATAAAATGCTGTAGATCCATTCACCTAAACTGAAGCACTAATTGATCAGTTTCTGTGTCAGTGTCATAAAGTCTGTGGATAAAAACAAAACAAAACAGTCACTTCTGTTCAAATGCTTTTTTAACACAAATGTATAATCATTCAATCACATGGCAGCAACTCAGTGCATTTTGCCATGTAGACATGGTGAAGACGACCTGCTGAAGTTCAAACTGAACATTAAAATGGGGGAAGAAATGTGATATAAGTGACTCTGAACATGGCGTGGTTGTTGGTCTGAGTATTTCAGAGACTGCTGGTCTACTGGGATTTTTCCACACAAACATCTCTAGGGTTTACAGAGGATGGTCTGAAAAAGAAAACTATCGAGTGAGCAGCAGTTCTCTGGGAGAAAATGCCTTGTTAATACCAGAGGTCAGAAGAGCATGGCGAGCTGATAGGAAGGCAATGGTAACTCAAATAACCACTAAATAACCAACAAAAGTATGCAAAAGAGCATCTTTGAATGCACAACACAACAATGCACAATGCTACAGCAGTAGAAAGGTGCCACTCCTGTCAGCTAAGAACAGGAAACTGAGGCTACAGCTTGCCCCGACTCACTAAAATTGGACAATAGAAGACTGGAATAATGCTGCCTGGTCTGATGACCAAAGTGCTGCACAGAGATAAACAGGGTAAAAGGCAATAATAAATTAATTGATTAATCAAACCAACACAATCGGAAGTCAGAAATCTTCTAATAGGATGTTACATTGCAGCCAAATGCTAAGGGAAACAGATGTGTCTTTAATAAGGATTTAAACGAGTCTACCGTCTGGGCTGAGCAAATATGGAAAGGAAGATTATTCCGAAGGCTTGGTGCTACCGCTGCAAACACTCGGTCACCTCTCAGTTTCAGCCTAGTTTTTGGTCTTTGTAAGAGTAGTTGATTAGACGACCTCAGAGCCCTTAGCGGCGTGTGTTCATGGAGTAGCTCGGACATTTACAAAGGTGCTAGTCCATTTAGAGCTTTAAAAGTGAGCAATAAAATCTTAAAATCTTTTCTAAAACAGACAGGAAGCCAATGAAGGGATTATAAAACCGGGGTAATATGTTCATGTTTTGTTGTACGAGTTAAAAGACGAGCTGCTGCATTTTGGACATTTGCAGGCGGCACACCGATAACTGATCTATATCATAGTACAAGGAGTTGCAATAGTCCAGGTGTGAAGAGACAAAAGCATTAATGACTTTTTCCAGGTCCTTATATGGAAGATAGGGTTTTACTTGAGCAATGACTCGGAGCTGCTAAAAACTACTTTTATTAACAGCACCAATTTTTTTTATCCATTTTAAAACAGTCATCAAAAGTAACACCCAGATTTTTCACTGCATCATTGTAGTGAGGGACTAACTGACTTGGAATGCTGGAGGAGTTACTTACGGGACTAAATTTACCAAAACATATAACCTCGGTCTTGCTATCATTAAAATTCAAGAAGTTGTTTTCCATCCAGGATTTAATGTCACTGAGACAGCTCATCAGGGGCTCCCAAGGATCGCTGCTGTTCAACCTGATGGGCATATACACCTGGATATCATCAGCAAAGCAATGAAAGGAAATATTATATTTCCTAAAAATAGCTCTCAAAGGTAACATATACAGAGAAAAAAGAATTGGACCTAGAATGGACCCTTGAGGTACCCCACAAGAAAGTTGTGCTGCTGAAGATAAACAATCTCCTAAGTGAACCGAAAAACTTCTATTGGTAAGATATGATTTGAACCAGGTCAGAGCTGTGCCTTTGATACCAATTTCAAGATCCAGATGTGATAGAAGGATCTCGTGGTCCACTGTGTCAAAGGCAGCTGACAAGTCTAAAAGCACAAAAATTTCAGGACTACCAGAGTCAGCTGCTAAAAGCAAATCATTAAAAACTCTCAAAAGGGCAGTCTCTGTGCTGTGACGTGATCTAAAACCAGATTAGAAATTTTCCCACATGTCATGTAAGCTTAAAATGCCTAAAGTTGCTTAAAAACAACTTTTTCAAGGATCTTAGATAAAAATGGCAATTTAGATATCGGGAACTGTTCAGATGGTAGGGTCAGAATTTGGTGTCAACAACATGAAAGCATGAAGCCATCCTGCCTTGTATCAATAGTTCAGGCTGGAGGGGGTGTAATGGTGCAGACGATATTTTCTTGGCACACTTTGGGCCTCTTAGTATCAACTAAGCATTGTTTAAAAGTGACAGCCAACCTGAGTATTGTTACCATGACCATGTCCATCCCTTCATGGCCACAGTGTACCCATCTTCTGATGGATGCGGGAGATTCTCATCATGGATGTGCAGCCGAAAAATCTGCAGCAATGTGATGCTGTCATGTCAATATGGACCAAAATCTCGGAGGAATGTTTTCACCTCCTTGATGAATCTGTGCCACGAAGAATTAAAGCAGTTCTGATGGTAAAAATCCAACGCAGTACTTGTAAGGTGTACCTAACAAAGTGCTTGGTGAGCTTTTCCTTCTGCTTAATTAAAAACAAAAATGCTTGTAATCCTTACCCAAATATTATTGTTGCCTTAACCAATACAGATGCAAATACTTTCTATTATTTTTGGTATTATATGCACTTTAAAGTTCCTCACAACAAGCTGACTACCATAGGTTATAGCAAATGAGCAAAGTACGGGTCAAAGTTCTGCAAAAGTTCAGATGCTTTTCCCGGGCAGTTTACCAGAGTGAAAGCTGTGGAAGATGAGACTTCTCCACGTAAAATAAAGGTTTGAGACAGAAATGCTGAGGTCTTTGCACAGAAATCCTCCTGAGACACAAAATAAGTCTCTGTGCTCGGCGTGAAGTAGCACGAATCGAGTCAAACATCCACCCTCCAGATGTCTGCAGCGGAAAAGTGAGGAATAATTTCTCAGTGAAAAGCTGCTACGTGTAAACATATTCATGAAACACCTGATCTTAGACTCTTTTCATGTCACCTATGTCTGTGAGAGTGCTGATGCATGTTTTGAAAAATATGAGAGGAGGGGAAATCAGACATCAAACGGGGATGAAAGGAGCAGCAGCCAAAGTTGACTGTGACAATCCCTAATCGCTGGGAAGAGGTGTTGTTGTGGAAACAGGTTTATACCGACACCTTTTCAGAGGTACAGAGAAGCAGAATACTCTGCCGTGTAATTCAGCAGCTCGCCACATTCCTGGTCATCCCACCTTTAAAAAAAGTAAACATCAACGCGTCACCAATCGCATTAACTTGTGAAGCTGTCGGTGTTTCTTTTCAAAGGGCCACAACTGGAATCGACTGCCGGCGAAGGCTTCGCGCACAAAGGCTCATTTTTCAGCATCTCTTCTCACCCCGAAGCCGTTCGCCAATCTAGCTCTGAATACACCCTTCACTGGCTTGAGCACCTTGAGGTGTGCTCATCTCTAATCATTATGTGATGACAGAAATCTGCAGGCAAAAAACCAGGAGAAACACAGTTCCTTAGCAACGGGCGCCGCCAGTCCAAACAATTTCATTAAAGCGTGGCACCTCTTAGCAGGTGGGTGAGTGTTAGAGGAGATAAACATTCATGAGCAGATTGGCTGTGGTATTTGCCAACATCACAATTGATGATATCAATTTGTTTGCGTAGCAGCTCAAATATTGTAAGTGGATTAAGCAAAGGTGTCAGGGATGGTGAAGGAGTGTATCAGGATGTCTTTTTTCATTTAATTGATGGTGAGCAAATGCAGCGAAAATGTGATTTCTTCTTTTTGTTCTGAGGTGAACTGGAATTACTTTAATCCACAGCGACAATAAATTTGCATCATTTTACTGACACACAATGCAAGAATAGCTGGATAAATCTAGCACGATTTAATTTAATTTGCTTAAAGCAAATTAATGCAACATAATAAAAGTTTACAGGAGGTCAAAGGTAGCTGTCTAACTAGCAAAATGCAAAGGATATCCACATATATGAATCCAAGAGTCTGACAAAGCAGCACTTTTAGATTTGATTCAGCTTTCCCAGCTTATTTTGTGCTGAATCGCCCCAAATTCCCACCGGCTGTGGCTCCATCCTGTTTTTCTTTTGGTTTTATTGTCAAAGTTGAAGGTTTAAATTCCCGTTATCTGACATTTCAGCTTGGACCTTCAGTCTTTCGACTTTGCTTGTGATGATTAACTGTGATAAATTGGTGAAAATTGAAAATTTTCTGCCATCTGTTTCCAATACCTTGTCATCTAAAACCACAGAAATTCATATTAAATGTTTACGTTTAAAGTCCAAACCAGAAACTCATAGATCTGAAACAGAAATTCCTCCACAAATAGTGAAATAGTTTCTGCAGGATGGCACAGGCACTCAGCAGTCTTGCTTTGGTATAGGAATATAACCAGTTGAGTTGAGTCCCCTATTGTAAAGAAACACATCGCAGACGAGTTGAGCTCTTCAGCTCAGACTGACTCAGATTGATTGCAACATGTTGGCAATCTGACTTTATGAGTTTATAAATTAGCAACTTGGTAGCTGTCAACATCTGCACAGCACCTCGCATTGATTACAATTTGTCGGCAAATTAAACAGCAACTATTTGCAAACCTTCATCAATCTGTCTGAGAGTGACTGCAGTTGGTCCAAGTTGTTTGGAGACTGGTTGCCTCCCACCAACCAGCTTGTGATTGTCTTGAGATCAAAAGTGGCCTCCCAGCGTTTGAGGTTGAGGGAGTCCCCTGTGCAAAGAGATCACTTACATTGCCGCAGACAGACTCAGATTGACTGTAAAATGTTGGCAATATGTCTGTGTTTATAAATAAATACAGAGAAATTTACATTACCCGTTTACATTCAGAGTTCAGCCAGAAAAGAAGAGTGAATCCGTTAGACTGTGATTGTTTGGAGACAGGTTGCATCCCACCCAAAAGAGGGCCAAGTTGGGCGTGCAACACCCTCAACCTCCGGGCAACCAGTTGCTCACCATAACTACTTACAATGGGTCTCTGACAGGAAAAAAAATTCAATGCAATCACCAAGTAACCACTGCAACAATTTTTCCTGCTTGCCATCTGATTTTTACTCTGGTGCAACTGAGCCCTAACAGATTGTCCAAGAAGTCCATGCTTCAGTTTTGGTGAGTGAAATTCTTGTATTTTATTGTGCAGCATTAGTTAGCAGGTATGTGCGTCTCTTCGTCGCAGTAAAGGTTTATAGACCCAAGCTACAGTAGCTCGTATTAGCTAACTTGGGACAACACGCTCTTACATCCGCCCTCTCATCTCACTGGACAGCGCAGTGGTGTCAAAACAAGGTCCAATCAAGTGACCTGGAAAACAGAATGTGTAATGTAATCAGCAGTTCTTGTTTTGCGATGAACAAAACAAAGATGGACAGCGGATCTCTTTAACTGATCGGAGAATCCACAACAGCCTCGTGGATACAAAGTTATCTTGACGCTGGTCGAAATAAAATCACCTGCCAGGCCCTGCAGTCATTTTTCCAAGCTGAAAATTGAGGTGAACCAGTTCATCAAGGTGCACCTTCAACCTTTTGACCATCAGAACTGGGCACAGTTTAACAGATTCACCTGAGATGTGTCTCCAAAATAAAACATGCGCCAATAATTAACTTTTCCCAGAATATAGGATACATCTGCTCCAACCTTTGTCCAATCCTTGTTTCATTAACAGGTGTGTTCCACCTGGCCTCACAAAGGTAACCACAGTTTGACTTTGTCCTGGTCACTAACAGGTACTCTGCAATGATTAACACAACCTGTCTAGAGAGCAGCCAGGTGTCCAAAGATCAGAACAGTGTATTGCTTGAACAACGTGATTCAATTCTTAGCAATGCCCCTGACTACACCCACTTATAAGGAGACACCTAAGGAGTTGTTAGATGAACCTCTAGGTGTTTATCAGGAAAGTTTTACTTCATCAGGTCACTAGAAAATGTTCAATTAAAGCATCCAACGGCAAGGAAAAGGTACTTATAAATGGTCTATCTGCCTAGCCACCTCCTAGAGGCATCCAAAGGCAAGATGGTAATGAAGTCTAATTAACTATGGATATTAAATCTTTCAGAGTAGATGTTAAGGGTTACCTAAAAGCAAATCAGTAGTATACCCATTTCAATTAATTATAATGTAAATGTAAATTTTCCAGACTGATATTTTAATTAATTTGTTATGTGGTGGTTCTGTGTTTACGGTGCTTTGTGGCCTTACGGGAATGAAAAATAGCTATGCGTTTTAAATATGATGTAAAGTGGATCATAAAAGCAGCCATATGTGACCAGATCATATCAGACCAGTCACGCCATTACTGTGACCCATGACACCTCGTACAAAGCCCTGTCAGTCACCAAATGGCAAAATGTCAACATTTCACATCCTGAGGAAAAGAACAGACTGGAATTCCTGATGATTTGTGGCTTTTGGTCACAGGACTGAAATAATATTATGCCATTTCTTTCTTTCTTTTTTTTTTGTTCAAGTTAATCAAGAATTCATAATGCCAACCACTAAAATAATGAAGACGCTACTTTCTGCTGTAAAAATTAATCACGGGGTCACCATGGTGGGTAGCGCCACATATTTGATAGTGAGTCCAAAATAAAGCTCATAGTTTCTTTTCTTATCTAAGTTACAAATTTGGACTGGCAACCCCCAGACACATGGGGAAAACATGTATTTTACAACTGTTTGGGGAGTAGTTGCTGACTGCTGCTGGGTGGAATCGATCACAAAGAGGGTGCTGAACCAAAAACCTTGTTGCGGTTGCTAACAGGTTGCCGCGGATGCCCGTAGTTTGCATGGAAGAAGCCGACTTGTTTGCAAATGCCTGAAATTTACTCTCTGAGGTGTTGGTGCAATGTGAAAAAACTGCAACGCAAAGTGGAAATACAGAACATTTGCCTTCAAGATAAAAGTTCTACTTTATTACTGCAATCAACATTTCAAAAGCCACAACTTTTACTTTGAAGGTTTGAATGGTCTCCATTTCTGGTGTGCGCTATACTTTGTACACTTCCGCTAGCGCTTGGCGAGTAGTTATCGAGTGTTTGCAGACAAGCAAGTGCCTTCTATGTAAGCTACAGGTGACCTCTAAGAACCCACAAGGTTTTTAGTGTAGCACCCTCTTTGCAACCCGTTTCACTGGAGGTTGTCAGGGTCTTTAGGCCTGTGCGACTGAGGCCTGAGACAGATATTGTTTGCATTATTAACTCACCCACTGATAGGTGGAGAGAGGTCTGTTAGCAATAAAACTCAAAAGGTTTTGAACCAAAGTTAATTAAACTTTGTGGAAATGTTCCTTAGGAGCCTAAAAACAGGATTCTATTTTCAAGGTCAAAGGTCACCAAGAATTTTCAAGCATTTGTAAAATCCTTATCTCATCATTCATGAATTGTTGAAATTCAATATCTTAATGAAGTTTTCATCACCATTCAACCATCCATCCATCCATCCAACCATCCATCCATCCATCCATCCATCCATCCATCCTTTCTCTTCAGCTTATCCTGTTCATGGTCAGCTGTCATAGGGCGAGAGGCAGGGTACACCCTGTACAGGTCGCCAGCCTGTCGCAGGGCCAACACAGAGACACAGACAACACTCACACTCACACCTATGGGCAGTTTTTCATCTGTCAGGATGAAATTTGGTACTCAAGTATAAACAGCTACTGTTGATAATTCCCTGTCTTTTCCTATTTTGAATGAAAATATTTCACAATAATACAAAGTGAACTATAAACCCTACACAAAAAAACAAAAAAAATCATACACATATACAAGTCATATCTCGGCAAATGTTTGTTTTTCTGTTAGTCTTTTTAGAGGACATAAACTGAATAAAATATATCCAGACTATATATATATATATATATATATATATATATATATATATATATATATTTCACAGTTTTTATAAGCCCATAAAATACAATTCTGCTCTCTGATCTGGTAATTTATGATGGATTATGACACCATTAGGTGGTATGTATTGCAGCATAGTACTGGCACTTAGAAAATGTGGGGTGGGCGAGGTATGTGCTCTACTGAGCGTCGGTCTATTTGTAATTGTGGAGCATGTGGCTCTAATTGTGCGTGCTGGTTCTCGACATAGTTTAAAGTAGGTTCATCCTAGGATTTGTTGTCTATGCATTTTGCAGAATCACTTGTTGCAATGCTGACTTAATTGTAAATTTTATGGGTTCCCTACTGTACATCTTTCTTTATAATCGATTTTCTGAGCGTAAGCATGTGTGACTACACTCACACATGAAGCATGAATGATATGCCTCTCCATCATTATTTATTTATTTATAAATGACACGGCAGAGCAAGGTGAGCCAAATGAGCAACGCTGAGCCTCCAGCCAGTCCTTACATCCAGATGCTGGCCTATGTTGAATTAGCACGTCTCTGAAACTTGCTGATAAAAGCACGTTATCTTGGACCATCCTTGTTTCTTGGTGTCTGATACACTGGCAGCTGTGCGAAAACATCTCATCACCTAGAAAACAAAAACCTACTTTCCATTTGCCTTTCAAGCCTTCTCAGACCTCATTTCTTTCCTCACACCAGAGAGAGGCAGCCTCTCACAGATAAACTCACCATTTCCACTGTTAGAGGCAAACACCACTTGATTTAAGCACATTTATTCATTATCACTTTGATCAAGGACAGTCCAATCAAAGGCTGTAGACAAGTACAGCTCTTTTGAATCCGGAGCACCAGTGCTCTAATTTGAGGTGCCGTACTGTACGTAGCCTGGAGGTGCTACACTGACCATGAATGAGATGAAAGAGACTTGCATGTATGATCTGATGCTTTTACAACAAAATGTGCTTCATATTATTGTCACAAGATCAACTGGGAGCCATAAAGCAAGAGGCCTGATGCTCGGAAATCTATTCTAGTCGCCCTAAGGTTTCCGTTCTGTTTCTCTGCTGGGTAAGGTCCAGGACAAAGACCACTTCTTTGTTTTGAAGTCATGATGATTTCAGTCCCCTTATTTATTCGTTTTACTGTTTAATTTTCCATTTCATTTATTTGTTGACAATTTTAGTTTCTGCTAGATTAGTACCTCAGGTTTCAATCTCCAAATCTTCTGACTGGAGGACACCGATAGTGCACGTAGATGTCAAAAGACTTTCATCATAGCATAGTGAATGTTTAACAGATTTTTGACGTTACAAATGCTACAACTGCATTTATGATACGGAATACTTTAAATGTGGGATTTCATACCTAAATACTTTGGTTGGTAGTAACCATAATGACCGTAATTGGTCAACTGTGCCACTGTGGACAGTGATGCCGCTCGTTCCAGCAGTTTCCAGCTCATGGCAGGCTTGAGCGTTGGTGGTTCCTGGGTTGTTCCTGAACAATCTAACCAACTTCCTCTCATCTAAGGGTGACAGTTTGGGTCTTTTTCCAGACTTTGGCAAAGTTGTGACACGTCTGAATAACAGTACACACAGTTGATGGAACTGATGATCTTGGAATCTGCAGGTGTTTGGAAATGGCTCCAAGAGACCTTCCAAACTTGTGTAAATCTACAGTTCTCCTTAGATCCTCACTGAGTTCTTTGGACTTTCCGATTGTTCTCAGTACTGGACAGTCCAATGAGTGCTGTCAAAAAAATCATTTTTATGCTGGAAAAGAGAAAGCACCAGTTGTAGACAATCGTGATCACTAACGAGAAGTTAACAGGCCCTGGCCTTATCAAGTTAAAGTACACTGTAGAACCTTCAACACCACTTATTAAAAGATTCTTGTCATTAAAGATGCATGCCGTACAATCAAGAACAGTTCAAAGAAACCATGACATCCATGCCCATGATGAGTGGATGGAAACTTCTGACCACAACTGGTACAGTTTATGGATCTGAAACTGGAGGTAGTGCTGATCAAACAACAGCTAAAAGTTGACCGCATGAGACATTTTTAATGACAGCCAACCCAAATGATGTCATCAGTTATGTCACACTTTCATAATTTATTAGTGTTTACATGTAGCCATAGTCATGAACAGTTCTTTTATTTCATTAGTTCTGGTCCTCCACATCATCAAAACAACAGAAAGACAGTTTGAGAATAGTTTCTATTTTTTTAACTTTGTATTTATTTATATATTGTTCTAACCTTTGACTCTACATAATGCACTAAGGGGCGCTTTTCAGTTGCATGCACCAGCACAGGGCATGACAAATCTCTCTCCATTTACTGTCCTGGCTAAATAATGAAATGATTGCTGTCTAGGTGCACTTAATCTAAATTTCGATGCAGCGGCGCTGAGTGACCTGCGCCTCCGCCCGTGCTAACGTATGAATTTATGATCACCGTCTCCATTTAAGACTGACATAAATGAACCAGCATCGCCTCTTGCTCACGATCCCCGCCACCCACCCCTGCTTACCCCTCTGTCATCTCCCTGACACCTCCAAAAGATGACATGGAAATACATGTGTCGGCAAGCCTGACAATGAGGAGCAATAAAGCAATAAAGCGAGGAAAAAAGAGGAAGACGGGGACCTCAGAGTGTTTGTCACTGTCATGTCTATTGATTGATGACAAAGAAAACGATTGAGAGGTCCTCGACAGCAGGGGCAGGAGGAGACAGACAGGGAGAATTTCATTTGTTGAGTCAAATATTCAGAAACAAGACGTGCTCGGGCATTTTAGCCTCCCATTTCTCTTATTGTATTACATTAATCAAAGGGCTTCCGGGAAGTTCATCTGAAGCGTGTGTCACCGTGATGTTCTGAGGACAAAAAAGAAAAAAAAAGAAACAACCCAAAAAAAGCATCCTTTAGGGATTTCTCTTTCCTGACAGTGGTATCAATTGTCTTGTCTTGAATGATCACGGCCACTGCATTACTTGGAAATTAACAGCTAGAATTTATGTGAGTGCCTCTCTCCTCACTTCCTGCCACGGCTGAATCGCAGAAACAAATAATTGAATTGTTACAAGTACATAAAGCATTCCAGCGGCTAATGTAACAGGCCTAACTCAGTTAACAAAGGCAAGGGCACAGACAAGAGTGGGGTTATAAAAAAAAAAAAAAAGGCCATCCAGATTTAAACCTTTTTTTTTTTCCTTCTCTTTTTACCAGACGTGCTCCTTTGCATGGTTTGTCGCTCATCACCTTCCTCCGTGTCACTCCTCGTTTTCTCCCTCCCTCTTTAATTGGAAGTCTCTGCCTCAGTTGCGGATCACCTAAAAGATGCTGGGGAAACCTAAGCTGTCACAAAGTGTGCTTATTAAAACAGACGGGGGGAAAGATGAAAGCCTAAACTCCCCGATTTTTACGAGGCGGCGGTGACTGTCTGAGTGCATCAGGCGTGGCTGAATGAGACACTATGACCCTGAAGCAGTGTGTTTACAAAAAAATGGGTGAACTGCCCCTTTATAATCAGGCCCAGAATCACTTAATGCACCATGTAGCATAAATGCACAGGAATTTGTCTTGGAGGCAGCGAGGAACACAAACAGAGAGCATATAGACGATGCTTTAAGCATGTAATGATGCGTCAGACGCACTTAAAACTGCCAATAGCCAGTTTTGTTCTGATGTCCACAGCGAATATCATAAACAGTGCTCTGTTCCCTGAGTTTATTATTAGTTTGGGTGGAGGGAATTCTTCTTCGGGGAAGACTGATAGCAATATGACTTAGCACAGATGTGAAGCTGTGATTTATAAATCATTAGAAATGAATTTCCTATATATCTGAGCCACATATGACTTCATCATTCACTGAAGTGACAATGATGGAAAAGGATTTTATAGCCAGCCATCACAATATTTTCTGAATGTACATCCTCTCTGAAGGTTGCCGAATGCTTTATCGTTCCCCTCCATCAAGTAGATTTTACTTTTCCTTAATATAGTGAAAGTTTTGATACTTTCTGGCGCAGTAGCTGTCCATTGTAATTCATCATACTTTGTGCTGTGCATCTAAAACCAGCATCTTTTGTTCAAAAAAAGCTGTACATATTTGCACTAATAAGGCGCTCAGTGAAAGAAGGAGCACGCGATCTGTTAGTCGCTGCACACCTTCACTGTGGGGGTCACTTCGCTGGGTCCACAGGCTTTGCTCAAGGGCAGCTTTTCACTCACTTTTCCAAACCCAAAATTCATGCTCCCAATCCAGATTTAAAGACGCAGTAACAACAGTGAGTGAATACTGTAATACTGAAACATTAGAGAATAAATGTAACAGTAACATTCCTGTATGAATATTATATCACTCTAATGTTTCACAGTGGACACTGTGACAATTAACATTCCAGAATGAATACAATAAGAATTAACATTCAAAGATGGCTATAAAAACATTGTAACAGTCCAATAATGAATATTACAAAAGTGTAAAATTACAGAATAAATGTTATTAAGAATAAATGGATATTACAAAATTGTAACATTCTGGAATAAATATGACAGTAACATTCCAGAATCATACTGTAATGATTCTGGATAACATAGCGTACGTATGTTTATTATCTCCTCCTAAACGAGTTGACCAATCTTGATGAAACTTTGCATAAGTTCTGACTAATGTACTGTGAGTCTCAACATCTATGTGGTGTATACAAATATTATATAAAAAATCCCCAGTTATATACATCTGTTTATTTTAAAGTTCGATTGAGCACCAATTGGAATGCCGTCGTATAGAATGGAATGTCAGATTAGAACGGTGTGTCACAATATGATGTATCAGCATCACACCATAATGATTGTAGCACATGTATGTTTATCTGTTCCCTGACAACTGCACGTAACATTCAAAAAATGTATATACTTAGAGAATAAATATTATAATGAATGAATGAATGATTAGAATGGATATTACAACACAGTGACATGTTGGAATAAATAATATAAACTGTAACATCCCGGAATATGACAATAACATTCCAGAATGGGTCGAATAAGACATGCACTTAATGGGGTTGGTGATTCCAAATTGCCCAGTTGTGTTAGCCCTGCAACAGGCTGGTGAATGTACCCCACCTCTTGCCCTATGGTAGCTGGGATAGGCTCTAACCACCCCACAGCCCTGAAAAGGATAAGTGGAAGAACCAGATGGATGGATATGATGATAATATGCCGTAATGAATAGAGCTAATTTACACCTTTAGAACAACTGTAAAGTGGCTGATTTTTTTTAATAACTCAGCCATTAAATTGTAATAAACTTAGAGTTATAAGGGGTGTTACCACCTTGAGCGACAGTTTTGTGTAGTGGTGTGCGATACCGCAAGATTTGGTATCGATCGATACCAAGCCAATATCGCTGATACTGATACCGATACTTTTTAAGTGTTTTGTAATTTTTTTTCTTTACTTTGGATCATTAATTAGTTAAAAGCCAGAATAGAACGGGGGTAACGTTTATAGATAAATGGAAAATACTTTATCAAAATAAAAGTTTTTGTTCTGAAACAATAGAACAGCAACAAAACAATTTTCCCCATACATTGTCATGTCTGGATTTTTTTTCTTAAATAAAGAGTACAAAACGATCATTCAACAACAAATTAAAACTTTTTTCAGGTAGTGTCTAGAAAGTATAATACAAAAATGTAATAAAAAAATATCCCTTTATTCAATAATTTTCTGGATTTTTTTCTTAAATAAACAAGCTGTACAAAATTATCACTCCACAACATTATAAAACATTTACGCTTCCAGCCCCACCCTCGTACTTCCGGCCTTCGATTTAATGTAAAAAAAGACAATTTGGCCCTTCAAGTTGCTTTTTTTGACATTTCGATAACTCCTCTTAATTGGAGGGTAAAGCCAAATATCAATAAAGTAACTTAAAGGGCCAAAAGTTATTTTTGACATCAAATCGCGGGCCGGAAGTAGGGGGTGGGGCCAGAAGTGGCCCGCGGACCGGGAGTGCTGACAAATTCCTTTGTTGCCCCAAGTAAAATGTGTTACATTTCACGTGACAGGATAATGTCAAAACACTGCAGGAAGGGGAGGAGCAAAGTGTGCCTGGTCTGTGCTGTGAGAGGAGTGGCACTTAAACAGTCAGCTCGCATCTCTGATGAAACGGCAGCGCTGCATACAGGAGAGAAACTGAAGCTAAAGTATCGATCTTATTACACTGGTATTGATCAATATCAATACCAACGTTGGTATCGATATTATCGATATTTGGATCGATCCGCCCACCACTAGTTTTGTGGCAACTATGTTGGCTAGCTGTCTGATAGGCTTTACCTCTGCTGATTGGAGCCTCTGAACTGGTGCGCGGAAAAGAAAAGGAGTCTGAAGAAGTTGAAGCTCCAGCGGTAGTTCCAATATGAACAACAGCTCTTTATGCCACAAGTGTTGCTGGAGTGTCAGGCCCTTTATATACATCATTAACACATGCTTTATGGTCAGCCAATTACAAAAGAATCTCTTAAATAAAAGTGCATTCAAGTTTTTGAACGTCCTGTGGTTCTTTTCTGCTGCGTAAGTGTTGTATTGATGTTTTGGTTCCTTGAAAAAAAAAGATACACTTTATTGGTGTTAAACATTTTCATTCATGCATTCATTAACTAATTACTATGTGTAGGTTAATTATTATGCAGCAATTAAACCACATCTTCCACATCAGTCAAAGCTGTTAAATTATGAAGGATCAAAATCTGACTTTATATCCAACCTCTCCACATCAAAGCAAATGAGAAAAGTTACATCAGATGTTTTTGCTAAATATTTGTGCAAAAAAAAAAAAGGTCTCCGAGTTCTCACACTTCACATCTTGTGCATAATCAAGAATCAGTTCTTCATGCCACCGTTTTGCTGTGCAACTGCGTGATGACCCATTTGGAAAACCTCGAGTTAGATCAAATTGGAGTTCCCCGAATGCCATTCCCCTTCCACTGCCCCGACTGCTGTAATGTTCTACTCCTGAACAGCTTCTGTTTGTTGTTGATATGTTTTTTTTCTTTCCCATCTCTCCTTTCTGCTGTGTATTTTGCTGAAGCTTTAGACTCTCATTAAATCAACTGAGCAACTGCAAGCCTCTATAAACATCAAATCTATAAATTGCACGGATGGTCTTACGCTAGGTCTCAGACAGCGCTATCCTTTGATGAAAACTTCTGGGACAAAAACAGAAAAATAACTAGAGATTCTGAGGCAAGAAGTGAAAGTCTTGTTTTGACACTAAGATTAATTTACAAGTTTTCCCTCACTGGCAAAAAAGAAGGGATGCGTTTGTGTGTGAGGGGGGTGAGTAGAAAAAGAGCAGAGAGAGATGAGAGGAGCTTTTGATATTTATTAGGCCTGGACTTCACCAAAGACCTCTCCCAGGACTGCCGATGTGACAATTAAGCCAGGTTGTGCTTTGACACTGTTTCCATAGGCAAGTGGCCAAAGTATATCTCCAGTCAAAATATCCATGCCAGCTAACAAGCTTGTTCCCTCACCATAGAGCTGAGAAAAAAGGGAGACTGCAGCCCTGAGACATGAACAAAAGCAGGGGGTAGTAGTGGTGGTGGTGGTGGTGGTGGTGGGTGGGGGGAGTGGGGGAGCATAAGACAAAAAAAAAAAAAAAAAAAAAAGGCGATCCCCTCCCAAAATAAAGCCGCTGGAGTTTGCTGAAGAAAACGGTGTCAGCAAGTAGACGTGATCAAGGTGCTGTGTGCTGCTCCCCGTCTGAAAATGTCCAACACCGTCAAGGCCTGACACAATGCCAGATAGGAACCAGGCCCCTGGGTACGCTCTCACTCGCTTTTGTTCCGCTTTAATGACCCTGCCTTGATTCCACCCATAATGCTCACAGCTCTCGCTACACCTTGCCTATTTAGCCCACAGTCATGTCAGCTCGCTTCTCCCAATGCTCAATCTTCGCCCTCATTTCTTTTATTTTACATGTGTGCGTGTGTGTGTGTGTGTGTGTGTGTGTTTGCTTGGAAATGCTCTTGTCTTAGAGGAGATCCCTGCTACACAATGGCCATCTAAACTCATTAAGAAAATTCCGTAAAGAGCCATTAACAAACGGGTTCTCTTTGGCCAGAGATATCAGGTCTAATTAGGTGACCGTTCTTGACAGGGTTGCAAAAACAAAAGGCGCACTCGCATTTGAAAAGGTTCAGGTCCCGCAAAGGGCCTCACGTTTTTTTTTTTTCCTCTTTTCCTCCTCCCTCTTCTTCATCTCCCCCCACTGTAGCTGACTAATGACTGTGGGTTTAATAACAAAAAAGACAGAAAAAAAATACCTTTCTTCCCTGGGAAGGCGACGGGGAGAGGTTCACCATCCGCCAAACAAAAGCCTTTCCACTTCGGGACCTTTTCCCCCCTCGCCAGGTGATTCGCTGTCCTCATTTATGAGACAATGAACCCACAGACAGACTTATTGTAAACACTTTGCATGGGCTGCTAAATAGACTGCCATGCCAAGCCAGCAATCCAGGCTTGAGCGCCCATCTCCCACCCTTCGCAGTCCTTCTTTCCCAGTTTCAAGTACAGACTGGACTGCTCCCTTTTTTTGTTGTAAAGGAATTTTTTGTGGTTAAAGTAGAGCAGGGACGTGGTTAGATAAGTCCATTATAGTGCGAGAGTCCTGACGTACAAATGCAAACAGTTGTTTGGATTTTGCATTGATATCCTTGAGTACTGTCAGACTTTTATGACTTTTGGAGGGATCGGACAAAAGGATCTTACTTACAAGCTGATATTTCAGTTCAAGCTCAAGTATTTGATTAGTATTATGCTGTGCATCATCTTTAAAATTCACAAAATTAAGTTTTATATCAGTTGTTCACATGTTTCTGTACATGAGTGGCATACAGTATAATCTGATCTGTTATCTGACCATCAACAAAACCCAAAAATAAGTTGTTCAGATCATTCAACCAGCAGTCAAAGACCCAAAGATATTGAATTTGCATGGTGTACAACAAAGGATGAACATTTAACCTTTAACACTAACCGTACCGTACCGTACCGTACCGCAACAGCGCAAATCAAATTACCGTGATAACCACATGCTGACTGTGAAGTGCAATTTCACAGCTTTCAGAAACCATGTGGGGTTTTCCGATGCGACAAACTGTCGCGTAATCACAGTAATGCAAAATGCACTTGCGCAAACATTTCAGCGGCGATACGCTCGGAGTTAAGGGCGTGTCGGCGAGGATAGCTCGGTGTTAAAGTGTTAATGGGCAAAGCACTAGACAGTGTGAGGACTCTCTCTCTGCCAGAGCCTCTTACAACTGCGCCAGAATTGATCCTATTCCTGTTATTCCCATTGTACAAAAATGGGCTGGAATTCAGCAGGAGGCGCAGCAGGGAGAGCTGGTTTTGGACATAGAACTATAATGTGCGATGATTAGTTGGGATTTATGATATGTCGTCTTTACTTCATGACATTCATTGCAAACGATAACAGCAGCTGATGTCAGAAGTGTGCATCAATGACAACAGAAGCGCCTGGATTGGGTGGGCGACGGTGCTGCTATCAGGTTGCTGCTTCTTCAAATGGTGAACCGTTCCAGAAGAAATGTACACATTCAAGCTACCGCTCTACAAGTCCCAGTTTGCTCTGGGCTATACTGGGAGTCCAGAAAGTGAGAGTTCTTGGGTATTTAGAAGTCTTTTGAATGTGCAGATCAGCTATCATGTCACAGATTTCAAATGGAAAACCAACTTTCAATTCTCACACAAAAATATTCCAGTGAAATGAGTTCCTTCCATCCGTCCATCCATTGATCCTCTGCTGCTTATCCATGTCCAGGTCATGGGGCAACAGTCTAAACCGAGAATCTTGAACTTTCCTCTTTCCAGGCATCTCCTCCAGCTTTTCTGGGTGACATCAAACCAGCCAAATCTCTCCAATGTGTCCTGGGTCTGCCTCAGGGCTTCCTCTCAGTTGGACATGCCTGACCCACCTTACCTAGGAGGCATCCTAGTCAGATGCTGAGCAACCTCAACTGGCTCCTTTTAATGTAAAGGAGAAGGAGCTCTATCGCGAGCCTTTCCCAAAATGAGTTTATGAATTTCTGAAAAATTGTCGACTGGTGAATTTGTCTTAATTTTCCACCAAGTCACAGTGGACGCCTTGCCTCACCTAGACCTCAGCTTCAAGTAGATAAAGACTTTTTTTTAACTGCCCGTCACTTAAAATGATAGAAAGCTGTGCGAGACATTGAACAGCTAGTGGTGAAAGTCAAAGAGCTTTTACAAAAGTGCTCTTGAGCAAGAAGATAAAACTTCTGTTACTTCAATGGTGCTTACTCATGACTGGACAAACTGCTCTCGACTATCTAAGTACGGCATAGATTTACTAATGTGGCCTTCAAATGATGCTTCTTCTTCATCATACTGTAAAGTTCATTGTTCTCAGTTTGGCAGCTGAAAATTTGAAGTGTGGGTAAAATGGGAGAAATCAAATCAAACTTCAGTCAGTGAAGTTTTTCTTTTTAAACAGATGTGCAGATCTAGAGGTCTGGTTAAAGCTCATAAACTGTACCTGTGTAGGGAGAGGCTTTGACTGGATGTGGCCCCACTCGCCCTTCCCTTCTCCTATTGGCTGTCACCACCTCATCCCTTCAAAAGAGCCCCAGCATCAAGTTTTTTTTTTTCCTTCCGCCGTCCACATCCGAATCTATTTACAGTCGGGACCTTTTGCAGCCCGAGCAATCAATTCACGTTTGAATGAAAAGATCTTTCACCATAATGTGCTACGTACCAAAGACAGATGACCGTGACCTTTGTTCTGTTTTACACTGTATGTGGCGGCGTAAAATATATCACCTCTATTTTCAGTGAGTAGCGCGGCATAAATAAGACACAAAAACTTTGACGTGGTCTTTAATTTACCCGGACATTAATGGCTTTTTTTTTTTTTTTTGGTTGGTGTGCTATGATATAGTGCATGCACCATGGGAAAAAGTCTTGGTGTCTTTCTCAGTGTTTGGATGTTTGTTTTTACCAGGAACTGCTGCAAACACTATAAAAGGAACTCCACTAGCACTGGATTTATAAAGTATACCACTTTGGGAAATTGCATTTTCCGTGTATGTCTGTGTGTGCATCTTCTCACACTTAATTTTCCTTTATTCATTTTCAGTTTTACACCCAGCACTCCTCCGTTAACTTCATAGTCCTCACTTATTTTTGTTTTTTCCATTTTAATCGCTCTTGTTTCACAGCAGACTGCTTTAGATTAGCATCTTTTAAGCTTCAGGTTGGCCTTACTTCCAGACAAAAGAATTTTCCCATGTTTACAACGGAGTCTAAACTGACTACATTTAAATGCACACTAGCAATACAACAGTAACATGATTAGGGAAATTGCCCATGAAAAACTTTGATTATTCCACTGCCATTTTGTTCTTATCTAAAGTAAAGCTGCAATCACACCTATAGTTTGTTTTCGTTGGTCCAAACCAGAGTGGAAAACTTAATTTGAGTTTAGTTTCACACTGTCCAATAACAAGGGAACCACGAGTTGTAAATAAAAACCTTGTAGGTTAGAGATGTTGGCAGCAGAGGTGGAAATTAATGGCTGATGTTTTTCTCCTTTGGCTTTGCAAGCAGGCAGAACGGCTTCTGCCTCCTTCTACCCATAATCCCACGAGTTGTTTCCTGTCGTTGGGTTGGATTACATTTTCTATTTCTAACGAACCACATCACAGTTCTCTTTGTAGAGGACTGGGACATTGTCGGCCGGTCGTGGTGCCGTTTTTCTGTTTTATTTGGGTCTGAACAGCATTTCTCTCACCTAACGTTAAAAACACAGCAGAGTTCAAGAGCAAGCGCTGAATGCCCTCAAAAGACCGAACAGTTTTTGATCAGTTTCTTTTACAGGTTGTCCTCCAAAACCCAGGATCCTACGAATGAGAAGTTTTTGACCTTCCTTGCACATGCAGCAATATCCAGAACTGGAAAAGAAGCTTAAGCTAAGGACCAAAACCTGCAGTTCCTCTAATGTCCACTTGAGGCTGACTCCAAAACTGAGTGAATCCCTATAGGCTCTCATGTTAAAATGCTCAACTTTATAGCAGAAATAAACATGCTTAAAGCCTGCTGCAAAAAAAGGAAACAAAACAATTTTGGCCTCTGTGGCTGTTTTCTCCTTTAACAGGAGTTGAATTGTTTTTTTGTTTTTTGTTTTGTTTGTTTTTTTATAAAACTCACCTATTTAAATTGAATAAAGATTTAAAAGTTTGAATTATCTGGGGCATGGCTACTTTAAGTTATACGTGGTTGCCTGCTACATTTCATCAAAATCTTTCTAGAAGCAAATCTTGTCAGTCAGCAAATATCTAGAAACACCTTCAGGCATTTCTCTTAAATACAGTCTCAGCTGTCTTTAATTTCAGTGGCCACCAACTGGACATAAAACTGCATGTATGGAATCACCAAGCAAATCTCTTCAAAGCTCCTTTAAAAAGTTGTCTGACTTTGCCCCCCATAAAGCTTCTAAAAGTCAAAAGTAGCTGTGTGTATATTTATATATAATATATATAAAGTGTTGTAGGTGTATAAATGCTAAAAATTGGTCATTTTAGCCGGTTGGTAAGTGGTTACTAGACAACATGATGAGGTAACATAATATCTGATATACATAAGAACCTTCAGGGGCCAAAGATGAGCCTGTGTGTCACGTTTGGTTGCTCAAATACCAATCATGTAGGTGGAGTTGGTGGACAAAGAAACAAACATATAGAGAGATTTTGTCTATTATAGTTATGTGCTACTCTGAACTTGTAAATATATTTTTGTTAATTGGAAGTCCTTCATTACAATGGAATCACATTACATCTTTTGCCTATTTTGATATAGTGTGTGGCCTATTTTAATTGTTGCGTAAATTGTTTTTTAATAATTACCTTCCAGTTTGTTCTTTTATTCTGTGGTTCTGGGAAGTACTATGTAAGGCTGGCTTTGATAATTGCTAAATAAATGAACTAATATTATTATAATTATCGTTACAGTATGTATCTGAGTCAGTCGCTGCCATTTGCCAACTATGCTATCACCCAAATATATCCATTTATGGCTCCAAAAAAACAACAGCTATGATAGCCATGAAGCTAAGGTTGAGACCTAAAATAGGGGGGACCAGTAATGAATAAACACTCATTCTTTAAATATGGTTAGCCTCGCTCTGCCTGTTGTCTTTCAACATCCATGCCTCCAGTTTATAAGGCCGTGCATGAGAAAGATATTTGGATCCAGTATTTGTGAATCTGTGATGCAAATTGTCTAATTTTGTCTTCCCTCACGTTGGTAAAGAATGCTTACAAAAGAAATCCTGCATCCAGATCCAGACTGACTCCAAAACTTAATCACCTAAACTCCAAGTCCGATCTCAATTTTCATGTTCATCACTTCCTTTTTGAGATATCGTGCTTGCAAGCAGACAAAGTGAACCAATCACATAACCTCCTTGGTGGAGGTAATGAGACATCGCAGTGGTGTCAGCAGGGATTGTTTTCTCAGAATCCTCCAGACACAGAAGATATGACGCCTTTCTGTTTACCAGCTGAGCCCTGACTAGTAAACTAACTTTGATGTGTGAAATTGGTGGAGTTTCCCTCAGATTCCTTTGTGTTACTGCATTTATGGACTTTAAATTGATTATATACACCGATAAAAACAAAATGCTTCAGTCTCATTCCACATCCTGAAGCAAGCACAGTCTGAAAACAGTGTGTTAGTTTTCTTTTGTTGTGCAAAATATTCATACATAAAACATGCGTTCGGGTGCACTATACATAACAATAGCTTAACTGTAGAGGAGCAGAGAAAGTACTGTAAATAAGGAGGATGTGATGTCAGTGCGATGGCATATGAGATGAATACGAGTGTCAAATCTGTCCAGACAGTGACAATGATCTGGCCACCACAACCCATGAGCCACTTAACACACAACACACACACACACACACACACACACACACACACAAACACAAACACACGCAAATGCTCCTTTCATGTGATAAGACGGCTGCCGTCACAAACACACTCTTTTTGCTCCAGGAGATCACAGCTGTTTTAAAATGAATTATTTGTAGTTTATATTTCAGTACCTCAAAATACGCAACATTTAGTTTCCATCATATTTTTAACAAAAAAAAAAACAGTTTTATTGGTTAAACGGTTGTTAATGTAGTGACGCTAAGGCTGGCAATCGGAAGCACATGACAGTAAACAAACCTTGAGGTTAGCCAAAGGGAGCCCTAAAAATATAAGCCAAACTGTCTGCTGCACCATCCATCACAGTTTACAGAAGTTTTTCTGTGCAAAGAAAAGATTATCCCCAATATTTAATGGCCCATTAGGTGGGTAGTTTTTAGCTTGATTAGTTTATTATTTAACTGATTTATGCGTCACTTGATCTATGAAAGTATGCTAAGCACTTCAGATAAGGAGTGCAGGAAACGTAAGACTTCACTAATGACTGCCACACTACAGTAAAATGGCAACATGGAAGGTGTATGGGTGCGAGGAATGTTTTTAGACCATGGAGACTCACCAGGCACTTCATCAGATAGACCTGTTTGACATCTTGTTAATGCAAATGTCTAATCAGCCAATCACATCACAGCAACTCAATCCATTTAAGCATGTAGATGTGGTTGAGATGACCTGCTGAAGTTAAAACCAAGCACGAGAATGGACTGAACATGACTTTGAATATGGCATGTTTGTTGGTCTATTTCAGAAAGTGCTGATCTGCTGGGATTTTACCATACTGTACAACCAGCTGTAGGGTTTACAGGGAATGGTCTAAAAAAGAGAAAATATCCAGTTCTCTGGGTGAAAATGCCTTGTTGATGGAAAGGAAGCCAACCATAACTCAAATAGCCACTTGATACAGTCAAGGTATGCAGAAGAGCATCTCTGAGTGCACAACACATCCAGGCTTGATGCAGATGAGCTACAGCAGCAGAAGACCACACTGGCTGCCACTCCTGTCAGCTAAGAACTGGAAACTGGGGCTAAAGTTCGCACAGGACCAACAAAATGAGTCTTGATTTCTGATGGTAGGGTCAGGATTTATTGTAAACAACATGAAAGCATGGATCCGTCCTGCCTGGTATCGCTGGTTCAGGGTGGTGGTGTAATGTGTGGGGTATTTTCTTGGCACAATTTTGGCCCCTTAGTACCAACTGAGCATCATTTAAACACCACAGCCTACCTGAGTATTGTTGCTGACCATCTCCATCCCTTTATGACCACAGTGTACCCATCTTCTGATGGCTGCTTCCAGCAGGATAACACACCATGTCACAAAGCTCAAATGATCTCAAACTGGTTTCTTGAACATAACAGTGAGTTCTCTGCACTCAGATGGCCTCCACAGTCACCAGATCTCAATCATCAGATTCACATCATGGATGTGCAGCTGACTAATCTGCAGCAACTGTGTGATGTTGTCATGTCAACATGGACCAAAATCTCTGAGGAATGTTTCTTGATGAATCTGTGCCATGAAGAATTAAGGCAGCTCTGAAGGCAAAAAAGGGTCCGAACACATACTAGCTGTGAGTATACGCATACTTTCACATGTAATTGCAGTTTATTTTTAGCTTATTTAATGTTGTTTTTCCCTTCCGGGGAATGCAGGTAGTGTTTTTGAACATGATCTGTGACTAAAATTTGATTTAATATGTTTTCAAAATATGATCATTTAGACTGCAAGGCTAAGTCCTCTCAGTGTAATGTAGCCAATTTAATTGATCTGTACATTTGCTTTTGTTCAGCTGATTGATGTAAGTGTAAGTACGAGAGTCACGTTCCTCTTTAAGATTTATCACTGAAAATCTTACAGCAGGTTTCCTTTTTTTCAGTTTATGGATTTCAAAATAATATGCAAATAATCAAGTTCACATGACAGTTACAGAATTTGATTTACTTTCAGGGGGAAAAAAAGGTTAAATTACATAACCTCCTTCAACCTTTAAATAAATACATCACAGTCTGAAGTCGTAGAGAGTTGAATTATTCACATATTTTAATAGTCCTGCCTTGAGCAGGAGCTCAGATCACTGATATTACATTCATGTTTAACAGGTGCAGTAAAACTTTATCAGTGAGAAAAAAAAAGAGAAACATAAATGTCTAGAGGCCCATATGATGATGATTCATACCAGATCTGGCCATACTGACAATGACTAATAGCTCCACTCAAAGCTCAAACCAGCAGCAGGAGAATCTCTGTGACAAGTTCTTTGGTTGCTCAACAGGTGCCAGGTGAAACCTCCCCAGCTGTCTTCTCTCCCCGAGCTCCCATTGGTCAAGAATCTTTAGTCTGCATTCCTCCTTGCTAAAAGAGCCACGTGCTTCTCTCGCTACCTTGGCCAAAAAGGTTAATCACCAACAGGTGCTGGTTTATGTGCTGCTGGCTCAGCTGTTTACCTTCACGGAAAATGTGTTGCAGGAGCAGAGCTTTGTCACGGTGGGGTTTTTGAGCTGTGGCTCTCTGACCACACACTGTATGCATTTGTGGTTTTTCATTCAATTTGCTTGGCCAGTGCAGACATGTTTCAGACACGCATGACTAAAAAATATGTGCATATCCTGTATAACAGAAAATGGTCTTTAAAATTTTTTATCATGTGCCAGTGGTGGATGCTCCTTTCAGACATGGCCAGGTTTTCAAATAATAAAGTCAGGGTAATAGAGGTACTCCATTTAAGCTAAAAGTTCAGGCTTCAGGCTGCTTTATATGCTCAGTTTGAGTTTGAGTTTTTTGTACTCTTGGTTTTGCACGATGTCACAGAGAGAGAGAGTGAATATTCCTAATATGGGCTCTCGGGCAAACGGGTTTGGCTATAAGCACAGAATCTGTTGCTCTGTTACAGAGGGGCACCCAATTAGAAGAAAGTTAGCTTTAAGGGGGAGGAGCTAAGATGGCCAGCTTCAAACAGAGCATGAACTGAGGGGCTTCACCGAGACCCAGAATGACATATATATAGATTATTTTGAACTGTGACTCGCAAAAAAACTACTCCAGTAGAGTCCAATAATAATATGGAGCTTGATATCATATGACCAACTTTTACGTATTTGCTACACAATTTAGACAGATATTTTTGCATCTTGATATATTTAGAGGCACTATTAGTTTCTATACATGATTATATGATATACACAACTCAGAAAAATAATAAACAAAGGAACACTTTAGTCAGAGTATAACATCAACTCAGTTCAACTTCTGGAATATTGATCTGATCAGTTAAGTAGCAGAGGGCGTTGTTAATCAGTTTCAGCTGCTTTGGTGTTGATTAAATTCACAGCATGTGGATGAGAGGGGCAACAATCAGACAACCCCCAATGGAAGGCACTAATTTGTCTAAAAACACCATTTTTACTCTCCAAGTTGTAGTAAAATTCTAAAAAGCGGGACACAAAATGGAAATCGAGACAATTCACTAGATTGTGCCTTACCTGTCAGGGTTAACTGAGTGACAGGCAAATAGCAGACCCAGACTCAAGACATGGAACACAGGAGCTGAACAGAAGGCAAAATAATAAAGTCTAAAGGCAATCCAACAGGTAAGCACTAACCAGGGAGTACACATGTTCAGGGAAACAGGAACCACAGAGAACGTGGAGCATGGGGACACACAGTATTGAGGGACAACATGACAAAGGGCAAGGGGAGACTCAGGCAATTTATACACAAAGTAATGAAGCTAGGGGGAAAACACAGAACTAATCAGGGATGATGAGACCAGGGAAGGTAAATTCAATACAAGGAACAGGTGACCAAAACTACAAAAATAAAACAGGAAGCAACTAACAAAAGAACACCTTACACAAACCTTAAAAAATAAACATGGTCAACTAAACAGAGAATGTCATCAAGGAAACAAACTCAAAATAGTAAAAAACAAAGCAACCCAAAGTAAATATTCAACAACAAATAGTACTTGAAGGTCCAAAACCCAGACCATGATATTACTACTGCTACCAACACATGTAAAAAGGCCCAAATATTTCTTTGAAGGCAAAGGTTTCCGTTTCCAGTTTGTGTCACATTTTTCTTGGTTGCTCCACTGATTGCTGAGCAATTGGCATGTGTTTACAGACAAGTTGCCACCTTCCATGAAAACTGCTGGCAATGGAGGAAAAAAGCAATCATAACGAGGTTTTCAGCACAATATAGTATACCCCTTTGCAACCAGTTTTACCTCGTGACTGCCAGCAACCACTTGTAAACTGGTTGTGGTGCTTAAGTCTGGTGGTTGACAGGCTGCTAGGCCTACAGGAATGCAATTGATTTCAAAGAGACCGTCAGCAACTTCCAGCAACCACTTGCTGTCCGGTTACAGAATACACATTTTTCCCTTGTGACTAATGGTAGCCACATGATTGCTGGCCAGTCTTTAGGTCTGTGTGGCTGGGTTCTTAATCTTGAAGATCAGAGCAGAGCAATAAATTCTATTCATGCACAGCTTTTTAAAGACGCCTTTAAGAATAAGCTGCAAGTTGGTTTTCAATCAGCTAGAATCACTGAAATCGCTGAATCTTGTGTCTTCATTTCTGGATTTTCTTCCTTCTCCCTATATCTAAAGGTGTTCCCCAGGGTTCCATATTAGGACCACTGTTCTTCTCCTTTAATATGCATCCTCCTGCTGCTTACTTCACTGTGCATGAAAATATTAAACCTGATATGTAAAATGAACCATAAATGCAAACCTGGCGTTCTGTGTTTGGGTAAACCTGAAGCCAACATACAGTGATATGACTGCGTGTGTGTAGCATAAGCCACCCACCCTCAACACACACACACACACACACACACACACACACACACGAGTTTTCTTTCAGCATTTATAACTCTCCTGGACTCGTGAAACTCTGTTTGCAATTTAAGGCCACAAATTAGAAGCTTAAGTCATCTGTTTCCTATAATCCCCCCATCACACCAGGAGCTGCATGACACCCACCACCCCACGCGCGTGCTTGCACACAAGGCCTGGACACACACATGGACATTAAGGCGCTTTAAGCGTGTGCTTTCCCCCCTCTTTTATACCTGCATGTTTGTTCATTTAAAAAAATATATCCTTTCCAGTTGCAGCAACAGTGCAGTGAAGGAAAGAGGAGAAAAAAGCTAGTTCATCATTGATTCATCTGCCTGCTTGTTTATACCGTGACATAACATCCAATAGATGAAGTGTGTAAACACTGCGTGATTCTTAATACACTGAATGACTCTTTAAACTGTCAGGCTTCCAATTTAATATATTACAGGCAAGCACGGTAATCTGCAGAGGTTAATACTGTGTGTTTATCTGCAGTGTGTGAATCTGAACGTGTGTGTGTGTGTGTGTGTGTGTGTGTGCGTTCAGATGCGTGTCTTTTGTTTGTCTTGACTGTTCTCATGTGCATACCTTTCTGCATGTGTAACGGTGGCTTGTTCAGGGTATGTGTGATAATGCAGCAGCTCTATGTGTGTGTGTGTGTGTGTGTGTGAGAAACCCCGGCAAAGGTGACGTGTCCTACATGTTCACTGACAGCTTTATAGGCTCTGTGGCTCATGAGGGGAACAGGATTATGGGAAAGGAAGCACACACACATATAGAGACACACTTGAGCTGGCTATTGTCGCAGACAGTACAGTCAGGTGAGGTCCAAGGTTCAGTGCTCATATTATTAACAGGAACAAGCTGGTGCCCAGTCAACACACCTACAACTTACTCAAGCGGAAAGCTGAATTGTTGAGGGTCAAGAGGTGCCAAAGAGGTTGAGTTCACCACTGTAATTATTTGAGTGGAGAACTAGCTGATCTAAAAGGTCCAGAGAGCTGGACAGAGTGTGGAAGGAATTTTTGTTTGCTATAAGACTTAATATCCAGGGCAGTTGTATTGACAATTTTTTAGCTCTGTGTTTTGTTCATTTCCCCAGATGACATTTCATTCAGATCAGGAAAAAGTCCAGTACGTCAAATGTGAGCTCCTGAGCTTTTTGAACAGCTTATATACGCAGCTCGATCTGCGTGGTGTCTAAGGCTTCCAGCAGCTCACCAGTCATCTAGCAATCACCAGGCAGTCTCTTTGATATTGACTGCTAAAGACCCCATTCGCACAGGCCTAGAAACCAGCCAGTGACAACCTGGCAACCACTGGTTGCTGGGGGAAAGAGCGCATTCCTCAACCAGTTGTTTGAGGTTGCTGGCTGTCGATAGGCGAAATCAGTTGCAAAGAAGGTGGTGCACTAAAAATCTCCTTATGATTACTTTGGTTGCTAGCAGATTGCAGCAGTTGCCTGTACTTTACATGGAAGATGCAGGGCAGTTTTTCTCCAGGTGATACCACCTCCTCCAGCTCTTCTGGGTGGGCACCAAAGCATTCCAAAGCTAGCTAGATGTATTCTCTCCAGCAGGATCTCCCACTTGTGTCTGCCCTGGGGCCTCCTTCCTGGAGTAAGCCCAAACCACCTCTATCTGAGCCCAGACACCCTTCGGAGGAAGGTTATTTCCTCACCCGTATCCGCAATCCCATTCTTTCTGTCAGGTGAGGGTAAGAACATAGATCGACTGCTTTGCTTTCACTCTCAGCTCTTATGGTGAAGCTGCACCATCCGTTCACCATAACAGTCGTAGTTTTTCTAGATTAACTCTCACCAGAAGTACATTTAAGTCACTGGGCAGTTGTTCGGTGAGCCTTTCACTTCCTACCGTTGGTGTCTTATAATTAAAATTACTCATGCTTACTGTTTTATATGTCTCAAATTCACTTTGCTACACTGTCAGATAAATGTGGGAACAGCAATACGTAACTGAACGAAATAAGTATGACATAACAC